>JAVANC010000027.1:12806981-13406981 GCA_033319125.1 Parnassius glacialis | reverse complement strand
CTTTTGTCTAGGAATAGGACTTATTTATATGCTGCGATGTACAGGTAGGGCATCCAGTTCAACCCGGCGGCGTTGGTTAGGGTTGCAAGATCTGATGGGGTGCCTAAGGTGGCCTAGTTTGGTTGTGGATTCGGTCTTGCAACTTGCCGTCGCGACCCTGTCCCGCTGACCGGTTTGCTCGCGGAGCTAAATCCTTATGTCCAGGACGGAGGTTTGTTCGCGCCAAGCGCTAATGTCAATAATTGACGTCAGAGGGCGCGCGAGCCTCTACGATACCGGTTTTGACGTCCCGTCGTGTCGAGGACACGCAAGGACTAGCCAGTCCAAATTCATCGCTGCGATAGATAGCAAGCGGTCGATTTTGTCAGGAACTCGTAATGGTTGGCGCGTATAGTAAATATACTGACTGGGAATTGTAGCGCGTATTCCTTGCTGAGTGCTTCACCCGGGACTTTTAGGTTTAACGCTGACTCCGTATAAGTGGATTCGACTGTATTAGTTACTAGTGCGGTATTTGATATTCTAGAAATAACTGTGGCTACGCAACCAACACAGAAAACCAACGTGAAGTAGAGATTTACCTCTGCGTTTCGCTTGGTGAGTGCAGGTGGCCGGAGGCCCTTTTTACTGGAAATGAGGCATTCCATCTTAGTCCTCACGGGTGACAACGCATCTACATTTTGAATTGTAATAGAGGATAGATGTAGATGTCTATGGGCCGCAGGAACCACTTACCATCAGGTGGACTGTGTGCTCGTTTGTCACCCTTATCATATAAAAAAAAAAAAAAAACGGTAGTGACCGTTGAATCGGTCTCGTGTGTAAAGCTTTATAATAAACGAGAGTTAGTGGCTTCTGTAAGGTAGTTAATCGTACGACAGAGTGAAGGGACTGTCATCGTAGAAACGAAGAAAGTGACTGTGGACGGAGAGCAGTGGGAGCGGTGCGGAGATCCGAACTGCTGCAGATGGTAACGGTCTATGAAGGTCAATAACACGACTAGCCACACCCAGAATCACATCACTGACCCTTACTTTCCTAGCACTATACATCCACATGCGACCTGACCAAATCCTGAGGGACCAGTCGCCTTGGATAGAGGTAAGTAAGCTCCCTTTATTAGTATAGAACGCTCTCCCCTGATTGTTTATTGTAATTAGAAACTTTCCACCTTTGGCCTGTAGCAGGCCCGACCAACATCTGCTTGTAGGTTCTCCTTCTATGGGCCCCCGGGCCCATAGAAGGAGAACCTACAAGCAGATGTCACACACAGTACAGTCCCCCGGGACTCTACTGTTAGACTACTGCTGCTGGCCGTAACAGTAATATTCTTTATAAGACACTATGGATTACTTAAATACGGACGGTGTTTGAGTAATCCATATTTTCGTGGTATATTTAAAATAAAACTGAGGAACCTAGATGTGCACTAAGAAAATATGAAAAAGAAATTTAGGAAGAGGGTAACATTTACAGTAATCTAAACAGATAAATAAAATTGAAGTGTCTGTTTGTAATGTTGAAATAACAGCTTTTAACTGTATGCATATGAAAGTATATACGGTATTTATAACAAAAATATGATTTTTAAAATTTTTGCCTGTCTGTCTTTCTGTCTGTCTGTCTGTTTGTTTCGGCTAATCTCTGGAACATCTAGACCGATTTTTACCGGACTTTCACAAGCAGATAGCTGATTTTATAAGAAGTAACTTAGGCTACTTTTATTTTACAAAAAGTATTAGGGTACCGCGCAAAAAAATAAAACCCATGAAATCCAGTCGGAATAAATTAGGCGCGGCCGAAGTCGCGGGGAACAGTTAGTTTTAAATAAATAAGGTTTCTTGAATTGCAAACTTCAATTATAAGGAGGAACGGTAATTCGTTTACCATGTAGTGGCGGCGTAAATGAATTCATTACATTGTTACGTCCTGGGGATGTTGTATGACGTGATTATGGGAAACGCCAGAAATATCTAATGGCTTTCGATATATGGTGGTATAAATTTATCGGTTACATCAGAGTAGACATAAAATACCAAGGCCAGATACGGGCAGTAACGTCAAAAGTGCAATAAGTCTAGTATAGCGATCGTCGATCTGGCTGCTAACCGTGACATTTATGCAAATTACCGCTACATTGGAAGAGCCCATTTTGAACAGTGGTAGAGCTAGGCGGCAGCTTTTGCTGTCGCACGGATGGGCCGGCTCGAACCGGGGTGGTACCACGACCTCACAGAAAACCAGCGTGAAGTAGAGGTTTACCTCTGCGTTTCGCTTGGTGAGTGCAGGTGGCCGGAGGCCCTTTTTACTGGAAATGAGGCATTCCATCTTAGTCCTCACGGGTGACAACGCATCTACATTTTGATTTGTAATAGAGGATAGATGTAGATGTCTATGGGCCGCAGTTACCACTTACCATCAGGTGGACTGTGTGCTCGTTTGTCACCCAATCCTATAAAAAAAAACATTGGAAGAGCCCCAAGTTTTGTGTAGACTATTACAGGCTAATGGTGAAAAAGAAGAAAATGAGATATTTTTACGTGGTAGAGCTATGCTGCAGCTATATTAGTAGTAAAGTTCTAGCACAAATGGATCGGCTCGACCGGGGAAGGACTATGTTCTCACATAATACCGCATAATAGCGGGCTGGTTGGCTTACCATTTTTAACAAATACCGATAATTAACCACAACTATTCGGTCCGCAAAACATCGTAGCAGCAGTGAATCATAATGTAGTTTATTCGGCCGGCTCGCAAGCGTCGATGAGTGCAGTGGTCGTAGTCACTGACAATGCAATGCGTCCGTAAGTGAGTCTACGGATCAGCGGATAATCGAGTGTGAGCCTACGACGGCAAATTATAATACAGATTCGATGCAAAATGGGCCACTTAATATACTTCCGACAGTGGCTGAAATGGTGCGGAGGGATGGTGTTTGGAAAAAAAAGAGAGAAAGAAAATGAATAGATGCTCTGAAAACATAAAAGAAAATATAGGAATCGCTAAAAAGGTAAAGTGTTAACAAATAGCGATTTGAAGTTTAAGGGAGCAGAAATCAAAATTCCGTTGTTCATCTCTAATGTTAGTAAAGATGTATCTGAAATGGACATATGAGTATGTGCAAAATAAGACTCAAGAGACAGTGAATCTTGAAAAAATTGATATGAAAAAGAATAGACCTTATAATTCTTATAAATTATTTGTATCTAGGAATAAGATTGATACTTTACTTGATGATAGTTTATGGCCAGACGGGATAACTTTTAGAAAATTTATCAACTTTAGGCCGCGTAATTTTGGACGCGAAATATACGACGGAAATTCTGATGAGTCTATGAAAAAGAATGCTACCTAAATACATGGAGTATTGGGGTAGTAATACTAGCTGTATTAGTATAGTTCGGCCGTTCAGAGAATGCGTTCCTGACACGTCGCGATTGGACTGACGACGTAACTTTGTAATGGCGTTGCAGTTACGATAAAAATAATTTTGCTGGTTGTTTACCGTTTCAACAATTGATGAGCATTAAAAACACATTATTATATCAATAATCAATAAATGTTATAATTTTTTGCCAAACTGAGTGTCAAATAACTTGGTAAATAATATTTTTCTAAATCTATACTGCGCTATTACAAAGTTATGTCAGCGCTTTATATTTATAGTGCTGTGATAACAATAACAGGCAATAACAGTATCGGATTCTGTTCTTATACAGTTATCATCATCAATATTACAGCCCTTCACAAGTACACTGCTGAACATAGGCCTCCCCCGAAGAATGCCACAAAGCACGGACCTGAGCCACCTGCATCCATCGACTTCCTGCATATCTTACCAGGTCGTCACTCCATCTAGTAGGGGGACGCCCTACACTTCGCCTGCCGGTACGAGGCTGCCACTCGAGAACTTTTCTTCCCCATCGGTTGTCGGTTCTTCGAGCTATATGGCCGACCTATTGCCACTTCAGGTTACTAATCCGTTGGGCTATGTCGGTCACTCTGGTTCTACTGCGGATATCCTCATTTCTGAGTTTATCACGCAGAGAAACTCCGAGCATAGCCCTCTTCATAGCTCGCTGAGCGACCTTGAGCTTCTTCATCCGGCCAGCAGCGAAGGACCACGTCTCAGTTCCGTATTTCATCACTGGCAACACGCACTGGGTGTACAGTCTTTTTCGTCGTCGTTTTCAAGGTTTGAGGTATACCTGACGAGAAGATGTGCCGTAATTTCCCGAACGCTGCCCAACCGAGTTGAATCCGTCGATTGACCTCTCGGTCGAAGTTGGACTTACCTACTCGGACTATTTGTCCCAGGTAAACATACTCGTCAACAACTTCGAGCTTAATGTTCCCAACAACTACCAGCATAGGTGTGACATGGACATTAAACATGATCTTTGTTTTGTCCATGTTCATCTTAAGACTTATTCGTTGGGAAACACTATTAAGGTCATTGAGCATAGTGCTTAGGTCCTCCAGCGATTCTGCCATAAGAACTATATCGTCGGCAAATCGAAGGTGAGTGATGTACTCGCCATTGATATTGATACCGTATCCTTTCCAGTCCAGAAGCTTGAAAACGTCTTCCAATGCAGCGGTGAAGAGTTTCGGGGATATGACGTCACCCTGTCTTACACCTCTCTGCAATTGGATAGGTTTCGTACTCTGGTTCTGTACTCGGATAGCCATCGAAGCCCTACTGTATAAGCACTTCAACACTTCGATATACCGGCAGTCAACTTGGCACCGCTGAAGGGTCTACAGCACCGCGCAAATTTCGACGGAATCAAAGGCTTTCTCATAGTCCACATACGCCAGACATAGTGGCAAATTGTACTCCTCGTACTTCTGTACAATTTGCCGAAGGGTATGTATGTGGTATATGGTGCTAAAGCCTTTTCGGAAACCGGCTTGTTCGGAAGGCTGGAAGTGACGACTTCCAGCCTTCTGTGCGCGACACGATTCGTAATGACTCTCGAAAACAGCACGTAGACGCGGCTCAGAAGGGAAATGGGTCTGTAGTTCTTCAAGAGAGCGTTATCGCCTTTTTTGAAGAACAAGACCACCGCACTTCTGCTCCACGCCTCCGGTGTAATGCCACCATGGATGACGGAATTAAAGAGCTTCTGAAGGACTTCAAGTACCGGCTTTCTACCCGCTTTCAGAAGCTCCGCTGTAATTCCATCCTCGCCTGGAGCCTTGCTGTTTTTAAGGTGCTGGAGAGCCATTCTAATCTCGCTCAGACTGACGTCCGGGATATCATCGGAAAAATGTCGGATAAGACTCGCTCTTGGATCGTTACTTACACTTGCGTGCGGCTACAACGATGACGTGTACAGCTGCCCATAGAATCTCTCAATCTCAATCAAAATCTCAGGTGCCCCAGAAACGATGCTGCTACATTCGGTCTTCAGCTTTGGCAGTTGGCTCTTTCTGGCAGACAGATCTCTGGCAAAGACTTTGGAGCCTTGGTTCCGCTCGATCGCTTCATCAATATGAGCTGTATTGAAGTTGCGTAAGTCCCGCTGTATGCATTTGGAGATCTGTCTGTTCAGTTGCCTGTATGCTGTCAAATCTGGTGCAGAATTTAGCTTCATCCCCCGTCTAACAGCCATGAGATTAAGATTGTGATCGGAGAGTTTTTGTGTTCTTCTGCGTCGGGTCTAGCAGAACTAAGCTCCGACTGCATGGACAGTTTCCACGAGCTTGTCATTCAAATCGTCCACTTCATTGCAGTCTTCTAGGCACTGAAAACGGTTTTGTAGCTCGAGCTGAAAGGTTTCGGGACTTTGGATTAGAGCACCAGGGGGACGGAGCGTTGACTTCATTAGACGAGACCTCTCCAACTTAACGTTTAGGTTCAGTGTGCCTCTAACCATTCGGTGATCGCTACCGGTTTTCACCCTCGCAATCACAGAGACATCACTGAACAGTTGTCGTCTGGTCGTCATAATGAAGTCAATCTCATTTTTTGTCAAACCGTCGGGGCTCGACCAGGTCCACTTCCTGTGGGGCCGCTTCTGGAAGAAAGAGTTCATCATAAAGAGTCCCTCTTTCTCCATGAAGTCGGCCAGCTGCTGGCCCCTTGGGTTCCGTTGCCCTATTCCAAATTTCCCTTCTTTCAGCTCACTGTTCTCTCTTGTGCCTAGTTTTGCATTAAAGTCTCCCATTAACCGCATATTGGATTTTGGAGGAATGCATGGCAAAGAGCCAGAGGAATTGTATGAGGATATCTATAGAGATATCCTCATACATTTCCTCCACCTCCTCATCGGGGTGTGCCGAGGTTGGTACGTAAACCTGTATGACCTTCAGCGAATACCGTTTGGTGATTCTGAGTATAACGTACCGAGGGTTGCCCTCGTCGACACACTCTCAATCTTTACAACGTTGTTAACGAGACACTTGTGGACGATAAATCCGACACCTCCTTGGGACACATGGTCGCTCTCCCGGTAATAGAGCAGCTTGCCGGATTCGAGGATTACCGTGTCCTCCCCCTCTCTTCGAACTTCGGATAATCCTATAATATGCCAGCGTAACTTGTCTATCTCTTCTTCCAGCTCAACAATCTTCGCGTCAGTCCTCAGGGTGCGTGCGTTGTATGTTGCCAGGTCAAGTCGTCGTAGGTGGCAACCGAACCTCCACCGGATATTTTTAGCACCCCCTGCCCCGCCGTTACCATGGTCGCCACCGTAGCCAGGAATAGTAGTATGTTGTCGTTTCGTGCGCATAGACCACGTTCTTAAAGTGTTTTCGATCTGTTTTTACTTGATTACCCGGCTTTCGTTTAATGGACTGTTTCTGCTTTTCAAACTGACATCGGCGCTAAATCGGACTTCGATTGTGTTTTGTTTTGCGTTCTTTTTACTTTTGGTGCATAATAATGCCTAAGCGTGGACAAACATTGAAAAGTGGAGCCCGTGAGTTAACCATCAAGCTGCAAGATTACTTTGAGCGGGAGCGGCAAAATGGTGGACCCCTGTTACCTGTCGAACAAGTACAAGAACGCGTCTCTCAGGCGCTTGGAGTTAGCAAACGAACGATAACAAATATTAATAAAGAAAAGTTCGGCTCTACTGGCACGGAAGATAATATTTCACGTAATCCGAAGAAGAAACGTAGAACTAAACCCGTGACAGATATTGACACCTTTGACGCCGATGCAATCAGATATCATATATATGGTTACTATTCCAGAAATAAATATCTCAACAGGAAGAAGCTTTTGGCATCGTTAAGAGAAGGTGGACTGTTTAGCGGTGGTGAAACTGCTTTAACCAAAATCTTAAAAGATATTGGTTTTTCGTATAAGAAAACAGACAAAAGAAAAAATTTATTAGAACGATACGACATAATTTTAAAACGGATAAGTTTTTTGAGAGAAGCAAAAAAATATTGATAACTGGGATAATGTCGTGTTCATTGGCGAGATATGGCTAAACGCCAATCACACGTTTTCTCGTTCTTGGACGGAAGATACACAAGCGTCGACGTCGAAAGTACCAATGGGTAAGGGGGCCCGTCTGATAATATGCCACGTAGGTTCTGCAAAATACGGCTTTGTGGAGAACGCGTTACTGGCATTTTAATCAAAAACTACAAATGACTACCACGAGGAAATGAATGCCACACATTTAAAGAGTGTTTCCAGAACGTGCTTTTGCCCAGCCTACCAGAGCCTTCTGTAATATTCATGGATAAAGCCTCCTTTCACTCGGTTCAAATACAGAAACCACCTACCCCCAGCTAATAAAAAAGAAAAAATGGTGGCTTGGTTACAAGCAAAAGGCATTGACGCAAATATGCAGATGCTAAAACCAGAGCTAATTAATATAGTTAAAGAAAATAAAGCGGCAAATGTGCGATACGAAATCGATGAACTGGCTCTGGAGTACGGTCATCGCGTTCTAAGAATTTCACCGTATCATTGCCAATATAACGCGATTGAGCTAATCTGGGCTCAAATAAAAGGTTACGCCGCCCGCCACAATACTTCCCCGCCATTCAGCACGAAAAAGATGATAACCCTATTAAAAGAAGCCTCCGGGGAAGTCACAAGAGATAACTGGGCAAAGGTTGTTGAGAAAACTAAAAACCTGATTGTGGAACATTTTGACCGAGATATCAGGATTGATTCTGTTATTAATAATAATATAATTATACAAAGTCCAAATTCAGCGATGCGATAGATAGCACGCGGTCTTTTGTCGGGAAGTCGGAAGCGGAACAAGACACGCGCATCTAGGAAATATACGGTTTAGGATACGTAACGCGCATTCCTTCCTTGTTAGCTTCACCCGGAACTTATTGTGTCTAACTCAGAATCTGTATAAGTGCATTCGACAATAATAGCTAGTGCGGCATTTGATATTCTAGAAATAACTGTTGCCACGCAAAACGGTAGTAACCTTTGTTCCGGTCTCGCGTGGTAAGCTTTATAACAAACGAGAGTTAGTGGCTTTTGTATGGTAGTTAATCGTACGACAGATTTAAAGGACTGTCATCGTAGAAAACGAAGAAAGTGACTGTGGAAGGATACCGTAGTTTGAAGAGGTGCTGAGGTCCGAACTGCTGCAGAGGGTAACGGTCTAATAAGGTCTATAACACTACCAGCCACACCCAGATACACATCACTGACCCTTAGTTTCCTAGCACTATACAATCACATGCGACCTGAACGAATCCTGAAGGACCAGTCGACTTGGATAGAGGTAAGTAAGCTCCGTTTAATAGAATAGAACGCTCCCCCCTGATTGTTTATTATAATTAGAAACTTTCCACCTTTGGCCTGTAGCAGGCCCGACCAACACC
This sequence comes from Parnassius glacialis, assembly GCA_033319125.1. Taxonomy (NCBI): domain Eukaryota; kingdom Metazoa; phylum Arthropoda; class Insecta; order Lepidoptera; family Papilionidae; genus Parnassius; species Parnassius glacialis. The sequence continues at coordinate 13,398,164 of JAVANC010000027.1, read as the reverse complement.
TGCTTGTAGGTTCTCCCTCTATGGGCCCGGGGGACTCTACTGTTGGATAAGCAGCTGCTGGCCGTAACATTTGGAATAATAATTATACATGTAGGCGAAGATAATGATGATGACACCACCTCCTCAAGCGAATCGGAGTCTGATTAATATTCTGTACGCACATTTAATTCAATGTACTTTATTGCCTAGAAATACAGATTGTAACTTTGTCACAAAGAATAAATAAAACAATTTTATTATATTAATATTACCTTTCTTTGGTTTCCACTTAAATTACTAAAATATAAATTTTAAATGATTCCGCCAATTTAAAACGAAAATAATCTTAAAAATAACGCGGTGGTTCATTTTGGAGGAACGGTAACGAACTCAGTGTTATGTTGTGCCCATCACTAGTCGTGACTAACTGATAGGTGTCAGGAACGCATTCTCTGAACGGCCGAACTATAATATAGCTACAACTATATTACAAATACAGCTGCAGCATGGCTATACCGCGTATATTCTCGTTCGTTCCGAATTTTTTAATTCTCAATACTTATCGCGAAACATTAACCCTACGATTAATTTTGCATTTGCTATCTTTCAAGGCCTTTTTTTAAAGTTAAATATTTCACAAAAAATATCGTTAATAATAAAAACAAATAAAAATTAATTAACTATGTTCAGCAGTTAACTTTGATAGGCTGTATAATTAACTTTGATAGGATATATGCAATAAAATAAATAAAATTTAAATTCCCACATTCCTCCAGCGAGTTCCAAACCTTATGATAGTAAAAGATCTTATTATTACGCATATTTAATGTAGAAGTTTGGCCCACGTTGACCTCGTAACTCGTAATGTTTAGCTATGAAATTGCCGTTTTTTACAAAAAAAAGTTAACGTATTTTTTTTCTATTTTTTTTTATTCCTATTAATCAAAGTAATCACCCATGCAAACGATGCATCTTTGCCAACGCAGCGGCAGTTTATTAATTATTCTGGAAGAAATCAGCTGAACGGTAGGCAACAAATTCTTCAAAGCCATTTTGTACTGCCTCTCGGGTATTGAATTTTTTCCCGCTAAAAAGTTATCCCATTTCTGTAAAAAGTAGAAGTCTCTAAGCGCAAGGTGTGGTGAATAAGGCGAATGACGTAGAGCTTCCAACCTCAGCTCTTGTAACTTAAAGACCGTTTTTGTGCAGTATGAGATCGCGCGTTGTTGTGCAGGAGCAGCGGGACGAGCAATTGACCAAATCTGGTTGGAGACGTGCGACTTTCTCCATCGTTGTGTTCAGTTCTTCACAGTACACATCCGCTACTGCGGATGTGTACTATGCTCATCCCGTTCGGTAAGAATCTGTGATGAATTACGCCGGCGCTAACAGTACAGTGTGTTGTACATGAGTTGTGAAACAGAATCCATTTTTCATCGCAGGTAAGAATGCGGTTCAAAATTCCTTCGTCTGAATGCTTGTTTAGCTGTGCAAGGCACTTCTTGAAGCGTACTTTACACGGGTGATAATCAAATTTGTGGGCACCCGTTTGGTAAGCTTTTTTACCTAGCCAATTTGACACAAATGGATCAATATTATTTTGATGTTAACGTCGAAATCTGCCACTAGTTCAGCCGCAGATTGAGTATGAACAGCTTCCATAATCGCCTTTAATTTGTTTTAATCGACCAAAGTTTTCGGAAGACCATGGGGTTCATTTTTAAGATAGATATTTTCAGAACGGAAGCCGTAATGTAGTATTCGCTACGTAAGCGTTGTTGATATTGCGTCCCGCTTGTGCCGCGTTGTTACCTCGACGATACTGATATTTCGTAATTACTCGAATTTTTAACGTATACATGATGACGAAAATATTCATCATCATCATCATCATTTCAGCCTTTCATAAGTTCACTGCTGAACATAGGTCTCCCCCAAGGAATGCCACAAAGCACGGTCCTGAGCCATCTGCATCCATCGACTTCCTGCATGTCTTACCAGGTCGTCACTCCTCCTAGTGGGGAGTCGCCCTACACTTCACCTACCGGTACGAGGCTGCCACTCAAGAACCTTTCTTCCCCATCGTTTGTCGGTTCTTCGAACTATATGGCCGGCCCACTGCCACTTCAGCTTACTAATCTGTTGGGCTCTGTCAGTTACTCTGGTTCTACTACGGATATACTCATTTACGAATTACGAAAATATTCAAATGCGGTTAAAAACATAACGCTCATCTACCGACTTCCAAAAAGCAGACGGTACTCAATTCGAGTGTATGTTTTTTTTTATGTGTGTTACCTCATAACTTTGTACTGAGGGAACCGATTTTGATGATCTTTTTTTATATGAAAGCTGATAGTTCTCATGTGGTCCCATATGAATTTGATCAAGGTCAGACCAATGGTTATTGAGTTATTCTTAAATAACTTATATTGAAGTCGCTTATATTGAAGTCGGCTGTACAAAATTTTTAATTTTAAACTATTAATAAACACATGAGTAATTGAAAAAAAAGAATTCCATGTTTTAAAATAAAACTTATTTAAAGTTAGAATTCTTAGCTTAATAAAAATCATTCTGATTTGAAAGGGCCAGTACTTTCAGATTGGCAATTTCAACGATTTCTCAATTCCTCAACCTGATTTCGTATGTAATCTAGCAGCTTGCTATGTAGTGGCAATTGTCCAAATCGCGAGCCCTTCAAACTATCTACATGATGATTGTTTTCTGTAATGCCATTAAAATATCCCTTCCTTTCATCTTTATCCTCAAAAGTTATAACGCATTTTCGTATCTGTGGTTTTCTATATTAGAATTTGACATCGATAGATTTCTATAGACACTTACCATCAAATTTAACAGTACCATATTTGTCACTCCACATTTAAAAAAAAAACTGAATACTGAAATAGTTATGACGAAATATCTTAAAATAAATAACTTGGGCAAAATCTAGTCTTTTAGAAAGCTTCAACGCAATGGGCCAGGGCCAAAGAAAAATATTTTTAGAAATTAAAATTAAACATAAATCTCATGAATAATTTTCCGAATAGAATACAAAAATTGTATAAAGCCTTTCTTTAAGTTCATTTGTGTCTATTTAGGGAAGTAAATAAAAGTTCGGGTATTAAATCAAATGGAGTAGTAAATAAAAGTTAATAAACGTGGAAAAAAACTCTAAAGATAACGGGTAGCTATTGTTAAAAAAAATCTATTTTTTATAGAATGAGGGTGACAAATCAGCACACACAGCACCTGATGTTTAGTTGATGTTGTGGTCCGTAGATATCTACATTTTTCTTCGATTAAGAATCAAAATGCAGATCCGTTGTTTTACACCATACGAAACACAGCAGTATTGGGCTGCTATTTTACGCTGGTATCATGTGAGAGCGTGATCTTTCTCCGTTCAAGCTGCCCCTTCGTGCTACAGCCATAATATAGCTGCAATATGACTTTACCACGTTAAAGAAGTTCTTTCAAAGTTTTTCAGGCGGCAACTCTTTGATGGGAATAGGAAGTGTCTTTTTTTTGGTATTTTCACATATATTGACGAATTGTATTCTAACGACCGACCTAGGCAACCAGGATGCGGTGATCTGCGAGTCAGACTGATTATATTCATAAAAATGGCGAATACATTATGTTGTATTCTCGTGTTTCCTCCTGCAAAACTAGACTGATTTCTTTATCGGCAGCTTATTGCGAATATTTTTATAGAAGAAGATCAACAAACACACAGAATACACATTTAACCTGACGGTACGTATACGCTGTGACCCATTTACCCCTAAATCTAACTCGCTTCAGAAAAAATACGCACAACGCGTTGTCACTCCTGAGGACTAATATTGAATGCCTCATTACCAGTGAAAAAGTTCTCTCCGGTTCTCGTCCCTCACCTTGCGAAATATAGGAGCATAATGCTGCTATTTCATAGCTACAACAGTAGTATTATGTTCGAACGTGATCGTATTTAAGCTTCTTGATAGCACATAAATAATGTGATCTATTTACATGTTTTAAAGGGATAGGACTTGTTATTCACTCAGGAGACGATTTGGGTGAGTAAGACGTTCCTTCCTCATAGAATAAGGGTTATAAACGAGCACACGGTCCACCTGATGGTAAGTGGATGCTGTGGGTCATAGACACCTACACCAAACCTCGATTAAGGATCAAAATGCAGATGCGTTGCTGCCCCTGAGAACTAAGATAGAATACCTCGTTTCCAGTTAAAACTTATTTATATAAATCAAACTTCCCTCTACTCTCTTTATCTTAAATAAGTTCACTACTTTATTTTGCTTAATTTTTATTTCATAATGAAATACACATAATAATCTACTGGTAATGTTTTTCAACTATTTACATTAATTAACAATATCAATACAGCATCTGTTTCATACTGAAATGTAATTAATTTCAATGGATAGTGATCGATTTTGGAAATAAATAATTATATTGTTATGCAAATGTGCATCCAGTGCTTATTGGTGAGATCAGCTAGGATTGAACCAAATAATATAATTTAAATGCTTTAGATCCTCCAGTTCAATTTGAGCGTTAAATATTTTGACGGCTTAATTTTCAGTTTTGTTAATTAACAACACAAAATAGTAGAAATCCAAAAACTATCATAAAAGTTTTTACTGTCTTCTTACAAAATGGAACAAAATTAATATAACATTACTACCGTTTAATATAATAATATAAAATAATTATTTTATTTACTATAACCTTATGTCAAGGTCATCAACAAAATCTACAATAAGTACTAAAATTACACCTCAGGAAATACCCGACAAAAAAAATCAATTAAGGTAGAAGGAGCCGTCTTCATACATTCTTGGACCCAGGTGTTATCAAAATGAAAGTAGGACCATTTGAAAGCGTTTATATAAACAATTCATAGCTGAAAATGTGGTAAGATTTGTCAATGTAGGAGCTGAAGTGAATAGGGATATCGATATGAGATCGATTACATGAATTGCTGTTGTTACTGTTACATGTTGGAATGTTGATATTCTGTATTTTTATTATTATTTTGTAGATCTGTTCGCAATAATTTTTATCTCCTTGATAAAGAAAAATAATCGAAAATAGATATTAATACACTCAATCAAGAATCGATTATATTGCACTCGTTACAAATCGAATAGAAAATATGTCTTTTTCTTTTAAATGAATAGTTTGAAGTTTGAACTGTCAACTTTCAAATTCAAAATGAGAAGTCCTCTATTGAAAGATATCGTTTAGAAACGAGAGTTTTACAAGTATGTTCTTTATGGTAATCGATTTATATTGCCATTAAATGTTTATTTTTCTTTTTCTATAAGCGAATAATATATTTTATTTCCAAATGAATCCATTATTCAAAGTAAATAATATAATTTAAATGAAACCTTGCAAGCCTTTTCATTTTATTTTTTGGATCCGAATAAATATAATATCAATAATATGTAATACAATCGATTTTCTAACTTATTTCTTATTTTAATGATTTTTCGAATTTTAGATCGAAAAAAGGGCTACTTTTTTGTATTTAACTTTAGAAAAATATAACCAATTTTTTACAATATAAATCAATTAGTTCTAGTAACTTCAGGCCCAAAAATCCCATTCTCCTTTAAAACACGTACACGGCGGCTGACAGCACGTCTGACATTAACTTTCCCTAAAACCTTTTCAGGAGTGAGAGAATTACATTGGAATATTTAATAGAATAAAAGCAGTGACTACTAAATCTATGTGCCGAACGCACCTGATCTAACCTAAATTTTACGTAACATTGAATTTAAAAATGTAACAATTTTATATAATTTACAACACGGTATAATTATTTTGATAAAGCAATGAAAATGTCAGTAAATATGTTTATTTTTTTAAATAAATCGATTTACTACCTACGAGATCGCTTGTTGAAAATGACAAAAAATCTTAAACTAAAACACAAATTATTTTAAATTAATTTTTACATAGACACACTCTCTTATACAACGTGTCCCGAAACTCAATATCAAGTGGGCACAAGGTGAGAGGAGGGAGTCAAACCAGTCCCGGGAAAAATAAAGAAAACGCATATCAGTTAGTTCAGTTATAACAGAAAAAATTATATAATGAGGAAAATCGACACCGTAAATCATATCATCAGGTATTGTGACCACAAACGTTATTTTCACAATAAAATACGTGAGAGTGTAGCCTACTGACCATTAAAAGACAAACACCACCAAAGCGTCACCATCTGTTTCAGCCAATCACATCAAACAGCATCTCTACCCGTCTCGCTCTAATTCACGTCAAATGCTGTCATCTCTGTTCATCGCTGCTGGCTCTGTTTCATCCTGTGTATGTGAACGATCTAGCATTTAGGTTTTCAAACATTTTTATAAGCACTGACTAGACTAAAATGCAATGATTGGCAGTATTATGTTTACACCATTATTTTAACATTCATGACGTCACACCTATAATCCCTAAAATAAAGTATACATGAAAAATTGTCAATAAGTGATGGGTAACTAGCCCAACGGTTACAAAATTAGAAATCCTTTTACGAAATGCTAGAATAATTATTGGCCCAGGCAATAATGGGATATTCTTATTTTAATACGAGAACAAATACAAAAACAATTGTAAAACATTAGCGTATATGATGGGACCAGCACCATTACACGTGCGGCGCGGTAGCCGTGGGTGCAGTTAGACAGAATTCTTGTAAATTACACGTGTTCCACACACCTGCACCATTGCACCTGCAGTGGCGCTCGTTTTGCTTGTATAAAATGGACGGCGCGGCCGCCGTTAGGACAGTCTTGGCTCTGACGTGGAACGGTGCGTTTGTCGTATTCCGTTACTAGTTTATCCTTGACTCGTTGAATAGTTAATTCGTGTAAACGAATTAATTATTATTTCTAACTACAAAATTAGTCTCTGTCCTATACTCAATTATACTTCCTACATATATATATATATATATATATATATATATATATATATATATATATATAGTTATTAAAGTTTGCTAATAACATTGGAGCAATAGTCACTTTGATGGTTAATACAAACGAACCATTAACAGTTATAAAATTAACATACCAATGATTCACATAAATATACCGTTTCCTTTTCATTCAAACTTTTAATAACTAAGTAATACATAAATATTTAAGCCATTTATTTAATCGTGCAGTCTTGCCGTAAGAATATCCACTAACTCATTTTCATGTATTTATTGATTTAAAATCAGGAAAATTGTTTTTATTATTTTACTCGTAAATTGGGATACTAAGTAAACTTGTTTTTTTTTGTTCATTGTTATGGTGATGATGGCGAAACGTTGTCTACAGTGTTACAGTTCTGGGACCGAACTCGCTAAACCGCCGGTAAGTGAGGCGGGTAGAGACATGCTGTAGCTAGATTATTATGATTGTTGCACGAATAGATCGGCTTGACCAATAGGTTGGTTAGAAGAATCATTTTCTCACAGACTACCAGCGTGATATAGAAGTTTAATGTTGATGTGTTTCTTATGGTGAGTGTAGAGAAATGAAGACCCTTTTTACTGGAAGCAAGGCATTCCATCTTAGTCCATGAGGTTAACAACTCATCAACATTTTGATTCTAATTGAGCATAAATATATAATAGATGTCTATGGACCACAGTATCCACAGAATCAGGTGGACTGTGTGCTCATTTATCACCCTTATTCAACAAAAAAATTGAACAATAAAAATTCAGTTAGTATTTAACAATAATTTGGGTAAATTAAAACACAAAACAAAACCCTAACATCTAAACCATATAAAATACATATCATAAATTTTGTTGCAGGGTTTTTTCCGCTACATTAAAAGATCCACTTGTGTTGTAATCGGAGATTTGTAACGTTTTCCTTTTCAAAATACCCAAATACTTACACAATCGTTTCTAGTAAAGAAAAATAAATCACCGTCATCATTTTTTTTAAATATTAGTAATGCTATTAACCATTACTGATATTTCCTTTAACCACTTCTGGAAAGCTTAAAATGCTTGTGTTAGAAGTGGTTCACGACAGGAGTCGAATGGTGGATGCGAACCCACGACATACATCCATCCACTTCCTGCAAGTCTTATCATAAAAATAGTAGTAAATTAATAAAATATAAATAATAAATGTCTTACATAACTACTAGAAATTTAAAAACACTAAAGTGTCAGCTTGGCTTCACTTAAACCGTCAGATTATAACAGAGGTCTGTATATACCAATTGGATGGCGGTTACATAAGTCACCTGTACACTGAATAAGTAATAATTCGTACCGGAGGTCTTACGTTCAGACACGTATTGATGGTCATTAACAGTTGTATCATTTTCAGTTACGCTAGTTACTAGTTACGCTTTTTATATAGTTCTCTTATATACTTAATATGTGTACATGTTGTACCGTATAGTAACGGTGTAAGAATATGTAATACCTCATTTCATGTCATAGGTGTCCTAAGAGGCGGCAGAGGGAAAAAAGCCGAGAGATGGAAAGCAACGTCTTCCTAAACAACTATAAAAAAAACTATGGCTTTTTTCAAGCAGCGAGTTATCCTCTTGTCAAGCGTGGCAACTATGGCAACATCCTCCTTATGAGGTTATCTAAGGGGAAAATATCTATTATCAGCAGTGGACGATTATTATATAGGTTGTAACTGTGTATGTTAGGTTAGGTGGGTAATATATTGTACCTGCCAAGCGTGGCAACTGAGGTAGATATATCCATTATAAGGCTATCTATGAGTGAGACCTATGTTCAGTAATGGACTTTTAAAAGGCTATGACGGTGTATACAACTAAAATTTATGGTTAAAGGCCGTATATTTCAAACTAGCTGTTCCCCTCTTTTTGTGTTATTTAGGATTTCATTTTTTTTGCGGGGATCCCTAGTTCGTTTTCTAAAATAAAAGTAAGCTAAGTTACTCCTTATCACATCAGCTATCCGCCAGTGAAAGTTCCGTCAAAATTGTTCCAGCCGTTTCGGAGATTAGCCGGAACATACAGAGAGGCAGACAGACAAAAATTTTAAAAATTGTAGTATTTAAAAGTACTGTATTTACTTTCATATGCATTTAGTAAAAAGCTGTAATTTTGACATTACGAACAGACTCTTGAATTTTATTTATTTGTATAATATAATATATAGAGATAAATAAAAATTACTTACGTGCTTTCGTACTATTAACATTTTAATAGAAGTCATAGTTATCTATACAAATTAATAAAATTGAAGTGTCTGTTTGTAATGTCAAAATTACAGCTTTACTTAATGCAGATGAAAGCATATACGGTACTAATAACAAAAATACAATATTTAAAGTTTTTTTCTGTTTGTTTATGTGTATTTCTGTCAGTTTGTCTATCTGTCTGTTTGTTCCGGCTAATCTCTGAAACGGCTAGACCTATTTTGACGGGATTTTCACTGGCAGATAGATGATATTACAAGGAGTGACTTAAGCTTTACGCACGCTGCCCAGCCGAGTTGAATCCGCCGATTGACCTCTCGGTTGAAGTTGGACTTACCTAGTCGGACTATTTGTCCCAGGTAAACATACTCGTCAACAACTTCGAGCTTAGTGCTCCCAACAATTACCGGCATAGGTGTGACATCGACGTTAAACATGATGTTTTTTTGCCCAAGTTCATCTTTAGACCTATCCGTTGGGAGAAACTATTGAGGTCATTGAGCATAGTGCTAAGGTTTTCCAACGATTCTGCCATAAGGAATATATCGTCGGCAAATCAAAGGTGAGTGATGTACTCGCCATTGATGTTAATACCGCATCCTTTCCAGTCCAGTAGCTTGAAAACGTCTCGCAATGCAGCGGTGAAGAGTTTCGTGGATATAACATCACCCTGTCTTAGACATCTCTGCAATTGGATAGGTTTCGTACTCTGATTCTGTACTCGGATAGCCATCGTAGCCCTGTGTATCGTAGCACTGTACAAACACTTCAGCACTTCGACATACCGACAGTCAACCTGGTACCGCTGAAGGGACTGCAGCACCGCCCAAATTTCGACAGAATCAAAGGCTTTCTCATAGTCCACATACGCAAGGCAAAGTGGCAGATTATACTTTTCTGTCTTCTGTACAATTTGTCGAAAGGTGTGTATGTGGTCTATGGTAATAAAGCCTTTTCGGAAACCGGCTTATTCGAGAGGCTGGAAGTCGTCAAGTCTGCGTGCGAGACGATTCGTAATGACTCTCGAAAATAGCACGTAGACGCGGCTCAGAAAGGAAATCGGTCTGTAGTTCTTCATGAGAGCGGTATCGCCTTTTTTGAAGAACAAGACCACCACACTTCTGCTCCACGTCTCCGAAGTCACTTCTCCGGAGAAGTGGCACTGCCACCATGAAGGACGGAATTAAACAGCTTCTGAAGGACTTCAAGTACCGGTTTTCCACCCGCTTTCAAAAGCTCCGCTGTAGTTCCATCCTCATCTGGGGCCTTCCCATTTTTAAGGTGCTGCAGAGCCATTCTAATCTCGCTCAGATTGACGTTCGGGATATCATCGGAATAGTGTCCGATAAAAACTAGCTCTTGGATCTTTACTCACACTTGCATGTGGCAACGATGATGTGTACAGCTGTCCATAGAACCTCTCAATCTCTCTCATAATCTCAGATGTCCCGGAAACGATGCTGCCACACTCAGTCTTCAGCTTCGACAGTTGGCTCTTTCTGGCAGATAGATCTCTGGCAAAGACTTTGGAGCCTTGGTTCCGTTCGATCGCTTCTACAATACAAGCAGTAGTGAAGTTGCTTAAGTCGCGCCGCATGCATTTGGAGATCTGTCTATTCAGTTGTCTGTCCACTGTCAAATCTGTTGAAGACTGTAGCTTCATCTCCCGTCTAACAGCCATGAGAGTAAGAGTGTGATCGGAGAGTTTTTGTGTTCTTCTGCAGCGGGTCTTGCAAAACAAAGCTCCGACCGCATGGACAGTTTCCTCGAGCTTATTATACATATCGTCCACTTCATTGCAGTCTTCTAGGCACTGAAAACGGTTTTGTAACTGGAACTGAAAGCTCGAGAGTTTGGGCTTTGGAATAGAGCACGAAGGGGACGGAGCGTTGACTTCATTAGACAAGACCTGCCCAACTTAACGTTTAGTTTCAGTGTGCCTCTAACCATAGGGTAATCGTTACCAGTTTTTACCCTGGAGATCACGAAGAAATCACTGAACAGTTGTCATCTGGTCGTGATAATGAAGTCAATCTCAATTTTCGTCAAACCTTCTGAGCTCGACCAGCTTCTGGAAGAAAGAGTTCATCATAAAGAAAAAATATTTCAAATTTACCTACTTTCAGGTCACCGTTCTCTCTTGTGCCTAGTTTTGCATTGAAGTCTCCCATTAACGCCATATAGTGGATTTTGGAGGAATGCATGGCTCTAGAGATATTCTCATACATTTCCCCCACTTCCTCATCGGGATGTGCCGAGGTTGGTGCGTAAACCTGTATGACCTTCAGCGAATACCGTTTGGTGATTCTGAGTATAAAGTACGCAACCCTTGTCGACGCAATCTCAATCTTTACAACGTTGTTAACGAGAGACTTGTGGACGATAAATCTGACACCTCCTTGAGACAGATGGTCGCCCTCCCGGTGATAGAGCAAGTTGCCGGATTCGAGGATTACCGTGTCCTCCCCCTCTCTTCGAACTTCGGATAATCCTATAATATGCCAGCGTAACTTGTCTATCTCTTCTTCCAGCTCCACGATCTTCTCGTTAGACCTTAGGGTGCATGCGTTGTATGTTGCCAGATTGAGTTGTCTTAGGTGGCAACCAAACTTCCACCGGATATTCTTAGCACCCCCTGCCCCGCCGTTACCATGGTCGCCACCGGAGCCAGAAAGAGCGAGGTCACTGGGTACTGGGGGCCGTCTCTTTGTTACTCTCATCATTGGGGGTATTTGCCATAGTTGCCAGGCTTGGCGAGTGGGTTGGCAACCGCATTTTTTATGGTCATTTTGCTGTTATGAGGAAGATGTTGCTGCCCATCTCCTGCCTGTTTCCCACTGTCGCCTCTTACGACACCCACGGGAAGAAATGGGGTAGTGGATATTCTTAACCACTGGGCAGAGAATGCCAACTTGCATTTAGACTGGCCTTACATGTGACGCTAAATTTTACGTTCGCCCTAACGCAATAAAGTTTTGAAATGTTATAAGAATATTTGTTATGACAACATTTTAACACAAGCTTTTCAACTTTAAGCTTCTTTCATATTTAATATAATATGGGTAACAAAATAAACGCCTAAGCAAACATGTTTAGTAATAAGGGTTAATCCCTATGTAACTAATTAATGTTATATTCGCTCATGTTGACATTTCATGTAGCTGCATATTATAATAGAAGCATAACTATTCAGTATTAAATTTTTAACCAAGAGTACAGTTAGTTAACATTAAATGCTATTAATGAGATTAAAAAGGGCTATTGTTAACAGGCACAACCTACGAACTTCCTAGTACTGATCGTAAGCTTTCACTGTTCTGATGTTAATAGAAATCTTTACAAATAAATAAAATTGAAGTGTCTGTTTGTAATGTTGTGTATGTTTGCGGTGTGCGTAGCGCGGTGTGCGGTGTACGTTGTGGGGTGTGCGGTGTACGGTGTGGGGTGTGCGGTGTACGGTGTGCGGTGTGCGGTGTGCGGTTTGCGGTGTGCGATGTGCTATGTGCGGTGTGCTGTGTGCTGTGTGCTGTGTGCGGTGTGCGGTGTGCGGTGTGCGGTGTGCGGTGTGCGGTGTGCGGTGTGCGGTGTGCGGTGTGCGGTGTGCGGTGTGCGGTGTGCGGTGTGCGGTGTGCGGTGTGCGGTGTGCGGTGTGCGGTGTGCGGTGTGCGGTGTGCGGTGTGCGGTGTGCGGTGTTCGGTGTGCGGTGTGCGGTGTGCGGGTGTGCGGGTGTGCGGTGTGCGGTGTGCGGTGTGCGGTGTGCGGTGTGCGGTGTGCGGTGTGCGGTGTGCGGTGTGCGGTGTGCGGTGTGCGGTGTGCGGTGTGCGGGTGTGCGGGTGTGCGGGTGTGCGGGTGTGCGGTGTGCGGTGTGCGGTGTGCGGTGTGCGGTGTGCGGTGTGCGGTGTGCGGTGTGCGGTGTGCGGTGTGCGGTGTGCGGTGTGCGGTGTGCGGTGTGCGGTGTGCGGTGTGCGGTGTGCGGTGTGCGGTGTGCGGTGTGCGGTGTGCGGTGTGCGGTGTGCGGTGTGCGGTGTGCGGTGTGCGGTGTGCGGTGTGCGGTGTGCGGTGTGCGGTGTGCGGTGTGCGGTGTGCGGTGTGCGGTGTGCGGTGTGCGGTGTGCGGTGTGCGGTGTGCGGTGTGCGGTGTGCGGTGTGCGGTGTGCGGTGTGCGGTGTGCGGTGTGCGGTGTGCGGTGTGCGGTGTGCGGTGTGCGGTGTGCGGTGTGCGGTGTGCGGTGTGCGGTGTGCGGTGTGCGGTGTGCGGTGTGCGGTGTGCGGTGTGCGGTGTGCGGTGTGCGGTGTGCGGTGTGCGGTGTGCGGTGTGCGGTGTGCGGTGTGCGGTGTGCGGTGTGCGGTGTGCGGTGTGCGGTGTGCGGTGTGCGGTGTGCGGTGTGCGGTGTGCGGTGTGCGGTGTGCGGTGTGCGGTGTGCGGTGTGCGGTGTGCGGTGTGCGGTGTGCGGTGTGCGGTGTGCGGTGTGCGGTGTGCGGTGTGCGGTGTGCGGTGTGCGGTGTGCGGTGTGCGGTGTGCGGTGTGCGGTGTGCGGTGTGCGGTGTGCGGTGTGCGGTGTGCGTTGTGCGGTGTACGGTGTGTGGTGTGTGGTGTGTGGTGTGCGGTTTGCGTGTGTGCGTGTGTGCGTGTGTTCGTGTGTGCGTGTGTGCGTGTGTGCGGGTATGCGTGTGTGCGTGCGTGTGTGTATGTGTGTGTGTGTGTGTGTGTGTGTGTGTGTGTGTGTGTGTGTGTGTGTGCGCGTGTGTGTGTATGTGTGTGTGTCTTTACGAGTGTTTGTATAGCCACATGACAATTTACTGCAAATGATGACAATTTCTTATATTTACACGAACACTACACATTAAATGAAAACCGTGTCAAACGTGACCATTGCTGCTGTAAAGCACCCCAACGATAAAAACCCGTAAAATTAGTTTCTTTTATTTCCTAAGATGAATTAAATTTTTGTTCGTGGTAGAGCCATGCTGCAGCTATATTAGCAGTATAGTTGTAGCACGAACGGGGTCGACTCGACCGGGGAAGGACCACGCTCTCACAGAATACCAGCGTAAAATAGCAGCTTAATGCTGTTGTGTTTCGTATGGTGAGTGTAGAGAACCGGAGACTCTTTTTACTGGAAATGAGACATTCCATCTTAGTCCTCACGAGTGACAACGCATTTGCATTTTGATTTATAATAGAGGATAGATGTAGATGTCTATGGGCCGCAGAAACCACTTACCATCAGGGAGACTGTGTGCTCGTTTGTTACACTTATCCTATAAAAAAAATAGATGTAGATTCATTAAAATTTAATATATTAATGACAAATAAACTGATTATTTTTGTTTGATTAACTTGTTTCGACTCATCTTAAAGCTGTAATAGTTCACTAGAATACAGAATGAATTATATCACTAATCCCTGAACCTAAAACTGTAAAATAAGTTTATATATCAAAAAACATTTACGAGTATATATCAATATTTTTTTCATTGTCAGCCTTGTCTATAACTGAATAGAAATGCTTTATACGTAACAATGAGCCACCAGGTAACAGTGTGATTTGAGATCGGCATTTCCAAATGGCTTCGTTATTTTGCAGGTTGCATTAGGTAAAGGTAAGATTGTAAATTTAAGAATTTGTTATATTCCCCTAACGCTAATTCTTCTTCATTATCAATCCGTAAAATTCCACTGCTGGACTTGGGTTTCTCTCATTGTAGGGAGGATTTGCCTTTGCTAACGCTTAGCAGGGGCATAGACGGTTGCAACGCCAGTAGTTCGCTGCTTTTTTTTTATAGAATAAGGATGACAAACGTGCACACCTAATGGTAAGTGGATATCATAACCCACAGACATCTATATTTCTCCTCGACTAAGAATCAAAATGCAGACGCGTTGTCACCCCTGAGGACTAAGATGGAATGCCTAGTTTTCAGTAAAAAGTGTCTCCGGTTCTCTGCACCCACCATTCGAAACACAGCAGCATCAAGCTGCTATTTTACGCCTGTATTCTGTGAGAGGGGTATTCTATGTATTGCACAGCCATAATACAACGACAGCATGACTCTACTACGTATAACGTGCTCTCCGTCACCGGTCTGAGTATTTTATGTCTAGTGTAAAGACATAGTTTTATTGGCATTGGACAGTATTCATTAGGCCATTTGGTGTAACCCATGGTCGCCTCTTAACACACCCAATATATAAATAGGGCAATAATTGGCAATGGGTGTATAATATGTAGGTATTTTACTTATATAATGTACACTTAAATAAACATTAATTAATTCAGTTAAAATACACGCTATTGAACCGCTAATCTTTATTACGTGCCGAGGCGGCTCAGTTTCATTACGTGATAACTGCTAGAGTAATCTATTTGTGGATTTACTTTTATCTGTAAACGATGAAACAAATATTTTTCTTTACTATTTGTATAATTACGTAGGTAATCCAGAAATCACCTGTGCGTACCCGGGGCGGATTAGCTAGTAAAATGTAATACTATAACTTTTTCAAAACAACACATTTAAGTTTTTAAAGTTATTTTTTATACTTAAAATACGTAAAATTTTGTTATTTTTTTCACGAGGAGAGGCGTGACTCTACCCTTTAAAATATATACAGTCAATAAATCTTCCCTATTGCCCCAGGCACACTGCTCGATATTGGTCAGCTTTTTATAGGTTCTCAGTAATAAATATTGCTGATAAACTTTGTGCTTGACAGATTTGTTTTACTGAGTTTACCAGCATCTTTAACATATTATATAAAACTTGTGTCCACCGTCTAATATGTATCACTCTTTATGAATAACTCGTACCCGATATCATGGAATAAAAGGGCTTTTAAAACGACTATTTTAAGCACTTAACTACGCGATATCTGTGCTAATTTTAAACGGCCCTTTACTGGAAATGAGTCATTCCATCTTAGTCCTCACGGATGACGACGCATCTACATTTTGATTTGTAATAGAGGATAGATGTAGATGTCTATGGGCCGCAGCAACCACTTACCATCAGGTGGACTGTGTGCTCGTTTGTCACCCTTATTCTATAAAAAAAAAACAATTTCAATGGTTCTTTTTATTAAATAGGGTACGCCTCAAGGATCATCATCACCGTTATTACAGCCCTTTACTAGTGTACTGCTGAAGATAAGTTTACTATCAATAATGCCAAAAAGTAAAGTTCCTGAGACACATGGATCCATCGAATGCCAGCTTGCTGGGGGCCGTCCTACACTCCGCAGATCGGTATGAGGCTGTCATTCTCGAACCCTTCTTCCACATCGCTTGACAGTTCATAGTGTTAAATAGTGTGCACCACATTAGCTTACTAATTCGTTAGTCTATGCCTGTCACGTTCTGCTATAGATATCGTCAATCTGGAAACACGCATTGGTCTATAGTACCACCCAAATATCTAAGGAATGAATGGTTTTTGGTAGATTTTATATTCTTCGGTCTTTACGTCAGTGGGTCTATATATGAAGCTTAACGCATATGATCTATGTAAACACAATCAAAATAATGTTTTTATAAACTAATATCAATCATCTCGGTAAATAATTAAACACTAACCTATAAAAATTTTATCTAACTCAAATTTCGTAGGTTCATTAATTCGATTCCATTGTGAATAAAACTTGTTTACGTGATTTATAGCGTTTATTTTATCTTGTTTTCAATTCCCGACGATTCGGGTGCTTTACAACACCCATGGACACCGAGGGGGGACTAAGGTGTATGACTGCCAAATGTCACAGCGGAATAACTTAAGCTTTTAAAATATTAACTTTTTTATTGCTTCGTTTTCTATTTAGTTTTATTAATTATGGGATCCCAAGCAGAGAGTGGACCTAGCCATTATCATAGCCTCGCGTATCAGACTTGGTAGGAATAAGTATTCTTTTGCAAAACACGTTCACAAACTGCGGACTTTCTGGAGCGTTGGTGTTTAACCTCAGCTACATGTTCTCTTACGCGGGTTTTTATAGACTATATATTTTTGTTGGTTCTAAAGCCGCGTCTCCACCAAAATTTTGTTGCCAACACAACAGTTGCCAACACGTGTTGCCAACAAATGTTTCTGTATTTACCTAGTCTTGGCGACAAAACTTGAAACAATATCGGCAACCGTGTTTCCATTTTCGGCGGCAACATCAAAGGAATACGCTTGTTCCAAACATTTGTTCCCTCGGTGGGGACGCTTCTTGGAACATTTTGAAACATTTTCGGAAACAAATGTTGGCAACTTTTGTTGATTTGTCAATAGTTGGAAACATAAATGTTGTTAACATTTTTGATGGAGACGCGGCTTAATATAAGAGAGATCACACACACAATCAAGCTTGTACATTCATTCATCCTGCAAAAGGGTATTTATTACACATGATGGGTGGGTAAAAATTTACTGATATTCTTCAGTGACTTATATAATAGAATAGAATGAAAAAAATCAATATAGATTTTTAACAGTGGTAGAGCCACGCGGCAGCTTTTGCTGTCGCACGGATGGGTCGGCTCGAACCGGGGTGGTACCACGACCTCACAGAAAACCAGCGTGAAGTAGAGGTTTACCTCTGCGTTTCGCTTGGTGAGTGCAGGTGGCTGGAGGCCCTTTTTACTGGAAATGAGGCATTCCATCTTAGTCCTCACGGGTGACAACGCATCTACATTTTGATTTGTAATAGAGGATAGATGTAGATGTCCATGGGCCGCAGCAGCCACTTACCATCGGGTAGACTGTGTGCTCGTTTGTCACCCTTACACTATAAAAAAATAGATTACCAGAATACTTATTGAAAGTAATTTATGCTTTTACTGCTGGGTCGAAAAAAACATCTGTCCTGGGAAGAAACTCTCATGGAACGCCGCTTCAGATGTATCCAAAATATAATAGACAAGTAGATGTAGCCAATATTGTATGCGACTCTTCTGACATAATATTGTGGTAGCACAGTAGACACACGATTGACTGTGCAGGTTTGACTATATCTCTGTGAAGTAGGCACGGGACCCAAAGCTTATTCTCTTGCAATACTTGTTTGACGTTTAGATCTCGGAATTCAGGTGTTTACAGGTAATGGTAGTGGTGATGTAATGTTTACAAAACGTCGAGAATTAAAAAGTTCAAAATATACGCGTCAATATCTTTAAAATTTATTTTATTCAGTGTAATCGCGTTAATATTAGAAATTATTTTGGAAAGTGATATATAAAAAGCTTCATTATTAAAAATTGCATAGTTTATTGCCACCCGTTTACACAAAAGGTATAAAGTACATAGTATATAAACGTTTCATAGCCCATACCTTAGTATTTTTTAGTTGAGCTTCTAAACAGAACAGAACAGATATCTTTTTTATTCATTATATTATATAAAAATAATACTTATTGAAAGTCACTCTTTTATTATATTTATAACTGGGTCGAACAAAAACCTTTGTCCTGCGAAAATCAAGCAAGAAACCTAGCAGGAAATATTTAAAAAAAACAGCTAACAATCATATTATATGTTACACAATTAACAACACAGAACAAATGAGAAATAGCTTGGTAGCAATCACTTCATTCCCAGGGGTTATTACCATCCATAAAATCTTTAATATTATAATAATAATTTTTATACAAACTTTGTTCTTTGCTGCAGCTATATTATGATTGTAGTACTAATGGGTCGGCTCGACCGGGAAAGGACCACGCTCTCACAGAATACCAGCCCAAAATAGCAGTTTAATGCTGCTGTTTTTCACCATACGAAACACAGCAGTGTTTCGTTTGGTGAAAAACAGCACTGTGAAGAAAACTGGAGACTCTTTTTACTGGAAACGATGCATTTCATCGTAGTCTTCAGGGTAGACAACGCATTTGCATTTTAATTCTTAATTGAAGATAAATGTACGTCAATGAGCCACAGCATCCACTTTCCATCACGTGGACTGTATGCTCATTTGTCACCCCAATTCTAAAAAAAGTACAACGCCCCAAGAATGAGTTATTGACTTGATGGAATCGAGTAACTGGTACTACTTTGTACTTGCAAGCGCAGTGTGGGATAGGCACACGAAATGGAAAGAAAACCTGATGAAATATGCAAAGACTCGATGAGCACAGATGGCTTAGGATCGGGACCATGCTTTGTGGCCTACTACGGTAAGCTGTTATTTTTATGTTGTTGATAGTGGAGTAAATGTAAGTCCACACTACGCGAAGAGAAAGAAGAGAAGTAACTTCGGCTGATTATTTGCATACAGACACTTTTTATTCAAAAAAAGAGGAGCAGTACTACTCTCCAACAAAATTGAAACAGTTATGACTCTTGCTAGCTTACCTAAAATCAATAGTGTTCGTGCTTATCATCATTTGAAGGAACAATGGGAGATATTTTGTTGCGTCCTTTCTTACGTACTAAAACATTAAGATAATAAATAAATAACGCGGTAATAACAGAGGAGGCAAAAGATCATACAGCCAAATTGACGCTACGTGATCACCGCCACCCAGAAACATCTGCAATACCAGACAAATTGCAGGTGAGTTGCCAGCCATTTAGAAATGAATAGGCTCTTATTTTGAAAGTTCCTAAGATGCAGTAGTAAAAATAACTTTGCCGATATGTTCATTATTTTTTACTGGTAATGAGACATTTCATCTGATTCTGACATTTGGACTCATAACCACTCAAACGTCCGGGCGACCATAGTCGCCTAAATCTTTCTCCGGTTGAACGTTAGGGCGACTAGAGCGGCCTCGCTGACTTCTACACTTTAAACGACTTTATATCTATGGAAAGTTACAAAAATCTTTATGAATGTTACATTAGATGGCTCTATATTAAAAACGCGTCTATGGGTTGGTAAAAAGTCTATGCCAATTAATATATACATAGACTTTCTATCTTATAGACTCAACATTCCGTGACGTCATCAGAGTGTGAAAGGAATGCACGTATATAGTTAGACATAAGAGTAAGTGAGAAGCAAATCTATATTTCTTGTCTTTTTCTAGGTATGCGTTTTTGATTGTTTTCCCTCCTTTATTTGACATTAACGATGTCAAGCTCTTGTGAATAACATTGATATTATAAGCAAACAGGTAATTGAATTTAGTGTTGTTTGTGTGTTTTAGTTATTAGGTAAGGTTAAAAAGATGGTAAGTTGTAGCATTTTAGGATGCAACAGCATCAGTCAACGAAAAATTGATAATATATTACCTTTCATCGGTAAGTTTGTTTTGTGCTTACATTTGCTACTTGTACTGATTAATATCTATTGTTTTGAATATAAAGTGTAAAATTTCATGTGTTTAATGAAATTTGTGATGTATTTTGTCAAATATTTGGACTCCCAAATTGTAAATTCTTCATGATAATGCTCCTTAATTTGAACAGGCCTTCGAAAGCTTAAAGTCATAGCAAACGTGTACTTTTTGATTTGGTAGGATTATAGAAACTTTAGGGATATTAGCGAGTACAATAATGTTTTCGCATTGTTGAATAATAATTGTTATTGTGATTAGTAGTTATGTCCATAAATATGAATCACATAATGTTATAACATATACTTTTATGTTCAGCTTTAAAGGAAACTCCTTATTGCCCTACAACTCTTCAATCATTTTCCATATTACATAGACGTCGCAAATAATATAATGTAAGTATCAACCTGAAAACATGTTTGGATTCAAGAACATAAACATTGGGCAAAGTATATTTAATTTCACAAAATATGTATTGTCTGAAATCAGATGCACAAAACTTTATTGCATTACATTAATTCTATTATACATTAGCAACAATTACATACAATATTTATTAAAAAAATAAATAAATATGTCTTACTAATATAAAAATAAATATAAACATAGATAAAATAATAAATAAATAAATAAGTCTTAATCTTAAAGTACACAATAACACAACAATATAAGATAAAATTCTCAATTAATGATGTAAAAAAATTTGATGATAATATACTTACCGGTAATATAATAAGTAATGGTAATATATAATAAATAATGGTAATTAGTCAGTATCAAAAGTCAAAATTTATAGTTTTTGTGATAGTTGCCTAGCTTGGCAGGAGAATTGGCAACTGCAGTTATTTGGAGACAAACTGTGTGGGAGGCCTATGTTCAGCATATGGAGGACAAACCTATGTTGGGCTGTAAATGTATTAATTAACAATATCTAAAGCTTAATATGTACATAATTTTTTTAAATGTTTGGTATGAGTAATATTTTCATAACATTTACATATACTTGCTATTTAATTAAATCAATTGAGATTGTATTAATTGTTATAGGTATCGTATTTATGCACAGATACCCATTCTTAATTTTTTTTGGTAAAATGCCTTGATATAAAAGTATACTATATATTTAATATGATAATTTCTTTTAAATATATTATTTCACAGCTTTTCTAAGGAATCAGCTATCCGTAACTGTTGGATAATCGCTAGGGTAGTAATTATAGGTAACCAACAAAACTTAGCAGTATATGCTCAAAACATGAGCCTCCTTGTTTTAGGTGGACTAAATATACTTAACTTAAGTAATTTATAATATAATTAAGATATTTTTTTAATGTTGTAAAAGTGGTAGAGCCACGCGGCAGCTTTTGCTGTCGCACGGATGGGCCGGCTCAAACCGGGGTAGTACCACGACCTCACAGAAAACCAGCGTGAAGTAGAGATTTACCTCTGTGTTTCGCTTGGTGAGTGCAGGTGGCCGGAGGTTCTTTTTACTGGAAATGAGGCATTCCATCTTAGTCCTCACGGGTGACACCGCATCTACATTTTGATTTGTAATAGAGGATGGGTGTAGATGTCTATGGGCTGCAGCAACCACTTACCATCAGGTGGACTGTGTGCTGGTTTGTCACCCTTATCTTATAAAAAAAAATCTTGTTGTATCTTGTTGTTTCTCCATAAGTGATATAGGTTTGACCTTGTTAGTAGTTATGATTTTTGACATTGTTCTGTATGTATTAAAAATTGACTAGCATTGCTGTATTATTAAGAGTTGTAATAATTTGGTTGCATGACAATGACAAAATATTTACTTATAGACGGATTGATTAAACATGAGTCCTCATTTACAAATGTTGGAACTTTATCTGTATACTATGTTCTATGCAAATAAAGATTTAAATAAAAGAAATAAATAAATAAAAATTTAAAGTCCTGACCTAAATATACAAATGAATAATTTATTATGCAATAATAATTGTAAAGCTGACTGGGAATGCCTACCAATGGGACATTTAGTCCACCCTTAATCCCTTTTATAAAGGTGTTATAAACAATAATGTGTAAATAAATTAAGAAATAAATGTAATAATTATGATAAATTCTATTTAACAAGAGATAAGTATTACCTATCTAAGTATAATTTAGGAGTTGTACCTTATTATTTATACCATTAAAATATACACATATATAAACATATATATATATATATATATAATTATATATATATATATATATATATATATATATATATATATATATATATATATATATATATCTGGTTATGACCTGGATATATATATATATATATATACACCCTTGTAATCCGATTCTAACAACTAGCACCCAAGAATTTCTGCCATGCAAAGTATAAATCAAGTTTACAAATGCATATTTTTGAGAAATTCTAAAATTACTCAAACCAAGAATTACAACGAATGCTCTAGAAAGAAGACAAAAATTTTGTTAAATTTGTTTATTAATGTGATGAAAAATTAATAAATAATCGTATGTTTATTTTAATGTTATTGAATTATATTTATTATATAATTGTGTTTTCATTTGTTTTACTTAATGTAACATTGTTAATATTTCTAAATGTTTTGTAAGTACACAAAATTTAGTTCTTTTTCCTTTTTATATTTCTATTTATTTTCATTTGAAGAGAATATATATCTTTACAGTCTATCAAAAGTCTACTGTTGCACATAAACATGATTATAGTTATTTGACATAGTTTCAACGCTTGGAAAGCGGGTAGTCAACCACTGTTTTTTTTATTTAGCTGTTATCAGGAAGATGCTGCTGTTTATCTTCTTTGATGTTTCCCTATGTTGCCTCATACACCACCCATGGAATGATATGAGGTAGCAGATAATCTTACACTGCATGGTAAATTAAAATAGAATATTATAAAACATTCGTTTTTATTTTATATACCAACAAATTACAAAAACAAACCCATTGTTGATACTTTACAACGTATATTAACTAAAACATTATTAAGGTATATACATATTATATATTAAGTACTACATATTAAGGTAACATGATTAAGCCAGCTAACCATAAGTAAGTCACCTAAAAAAGGCCTTCCCTAGATATCCTCATAGGATGACTTTACCATAGTTGCCACGCCTGCGTGAAAATATGGGTTATGCTGGTTGGCCACCGCAGTTATTTATTATTTTAAGTTTTCATCGGGAAAGTGCTGCTGCCCCATCCCCATCTTGTATTATTGCTTACGATGCGGGGTAATATCATTCCGTGTACAGACAAATTCTCTTCTACGCCACAACTTGCCGCACACAAGACACGAACTTAGCAAAACAAGCAGGAAATAGCGGGAGTAGCCTCTTTACCGTGTTTTGTAATATAAAACCTAAGTGGAAAGCCTTTCCTTTCGGAGGTCTGTGTTCAGCACTGAACTTGTGATGGAATGGTATGTTAAAACATTATTGATTTTTTTTGTAAAAGCAAAACTTGACACGAGGAAGTTTTTGTTTATTATTTAATATTTTTATTCTTAATAAATATGTAAGTACATTCATAACATATTGTTATTTATTAGCAATATCACACTTTGTGCTAGTAGCGTCTTCACTTAGTGCCGTCGAAATCCAAAGAGTTTATTGAATGTCCAGTAAAATCGTCGTTTCGCCGTTGAATACAGAATGATGATTCTGTTTTTACGCCGTTTCCGCCCGTAGTTTTTAGTCACAGCATGTATTTTCAAGAGAAATGAATTAATCATCTGAATTATAAAAGAACATTTTTTATGGTAACAATTAAGTTTTTTGTATGAATGTAAGTGCTGTGAATATAAATAAATCCATAACGGGGGAAATTGAACAATATCTGGTAACCCACTGAAAGTACCTCCCGCCTATTTCTATCTCAAAAGTATACGCGAATACTTTATCTAGTCAATCCTCTATCTACGAATATATACCATTGAAAAAAACCAAAAAAAAAATAAGCGTTGTGCCAAATTTTGTCGGTAGTACTGTGAGTTTTGCATTCAAAATGTAAATAACAATGTGTTTATTATAGTTTTGTACTGGTATTATATATGAAAATAATCCTAAAGATGCTTTCTTTTCGTATATCTACAAGTTTTATGAATCCAAAGTCTGTAATGATGTTTTTATATATGATGAAGTCGACATGCGAAAACTTCGCCTTTGTGTGCCGGTTTTTGTCAAGCTTTTCTATTATATATTATTAATTTTAAACAAATATAATTAACTAACACAATTAAATTCTGCATTTCATTAGCTTTTTGTGAGTGATTTTTATTCTAATATAGGTAAAGTACTTTCACCATGGTAACGGTTTTTGTCGAACTGGTCGCGATCGGACCGTATAAAAATCGCGACGAGCATCGCCGGGACGTTCAAGGCTATTGTCGCCGCGTCGTCCAGACGTGAAAATAGATGTAGATAGTCTTTGGGCCTCAAAATCTACTGGTTATAACTTTGTCATCTTTATTCCATAATAAAGTCTATCATGACGCATTGGTACGACGTGAAACACTCTTTCTTGCTTTATAACCTACTGAGAAAAGCATACCCTTAACAGTGGAAACATTCAGGCTGTACAAACAGCCTGGATGCTTTCACTTCCATCAAAAGTAGCTGCAAAACGTTTAAATTTTCTTTTTGCAAAATAGAAATTGTAAATCAATACGTTCCTAGTAATTTTAGGGAAAATGGCTTCCTCAAAGAATCTTTTGATGTCATAATACCAAATACAACAATAGGTGACGGTTATTGACTACATTTTACAATGCTTTTATTCGAAGTAATATCTTAAATGTTAATTTATTATGTATCGATTGGTGTTACCGATATCGCTATTATTAACATAACTAATTTAAATTTCACATTACCTGTTGCCAGTGGTAACGTGTGCAACCAAAACTAAACCATATGAGAAAGCTCAGTCACTGAAAGTACTATGGAAATGGTTTAGAAATATTGTATGTATTGTCGTGAAGCGACAATTAAAAGAAGAAAGAACCTAAACTACGATCAGCAAAACAACCAAATAGACCGAGACAATAATATATTTAAGTTTTTAAAAGAGTATTTACAATTTTATAAAAACATGAAATATGAAGATGATGGATGATGTGATTTACAAATTATATTTAAAAAAAAAGGTAATAAAAAAAAGATTTATGTCGTAGCTGAGTCCGAAGATCCCAAGCGTGCTCTCAGCGCCTGGAACGAGCACGCACGGCGTAGGTGGGTAGGCGTGGGCGTCTCTAGGCGACGACCTCAGGTGAATGCGGCGATTGCAGGATCGGCGACTTCAGCCCAGGCAGGAGCTTGCAGGATCCTCAGCGACTTCAGACAGCGCAGTGGCCTGCAGGATCCGGTGACTGCAGGCGGGACAGAGGTTTGTAGGTTCCGGTGATTTCGGGCGGAACAGAGGTTTGTAGGTTCCGGCGACTCCAGGTAGAGTAGAGACTTGTGGGATCTCGGCGACTTCAGGCAGAGCAACGTTTTGTAGGATCCGGCGACTTCAGGCAGAGCAACGGATCGTAGAGTCCAGTGGCTTCAGGCAGGATAGAGGCTTGCAGGATCCCGGGGCTGAGCGGCCCCGGGATAAGGCCTTTAGAAGATGCTTCCGATACGAGAACTGAAGCAAGACTGAATTTCTTCACCGATTGTTCGGCTTTTATATCTTTCTAGAGAGAACGGAAAAATTATTTAAATTAAAAGGAAATTTATTGTAAATGACCTAGAGCAAAAGAGTATTTATGTGAAAATATCGAGATAAAACATTATATCGGTAACGAATTTGAATAAAAATTGCCATGACAACGGTATAAATAGTAGTTGTCATAAAAACCAATTTTTGGTTTTTGGACTTTTATTAAGAAATTATTACATTTAAGTATGAATTGAGATATGATTCACATAGGAAAAACTTATGCACGGCTGCGTGCATGAAGCCTGAAATTGTAGAGTTACAGAGAATTCAATAAAATACCATAAAAGGTAAGACTTCATTGACAGCTATTTTAAAAGTGATAAATAGTGTGAAAATACGAAGTAAAATGATATGTTATTGTGTAAAAACGTTACAGGATCCTATAGAAATAAAGGTGATGCAAAATATAAATGCAGAAAATCAAAAACCGAATGGAAAAATAGTATAAAGTGATGCAAAACATGAATGCAGAAAATCAAGAACAGAATGGAGAAATAGTATAAAGTGATGCAAAACATGAATGCAGAATATCAAAACAGAATGGAGAATTAGTGTACAATGAAATGTAAGTAGTATAACACTACATTTTCCCCCCGACCCTGGAAAATTTTTGACTCAGCAAAAATTTTGATATATACATTCTAAAATAAACCATAAAAACACAGCTTTGCAGAAACAGACATCACCAGTCAAAATCAGATATACTATCTCTTACATTCATCATCTGCATTCAGGTAAGGGTGGAGTTCACATTCAATGACTACCACTCTAAAAGTGTGTTTTCAAAACAACATTAAGGCTTATTTAAGGAGTAGTCAACCGCTCCTGTGTGGGAAAAAAAATTAGTCGAAGAAACACCACTCTTAGAAGTGTGTTTTCGAAAGGACATTCAGGCTTATTTAAGGAGTTGTCAACCGCTCCTAAGTGAAGATAAAAAATTAAGGGAGTAGTCAGCTGCTCCCAGGTGAAGATAAAGGTGAAGAAAATTAAGGGAGTAGTTAGCCGCTCCTAAGTGAAGATAAAGATAAAGCAAATTAAGGGAGTAGTCAGTTGCTCCCAAGTGAAGGTTTATACATATATACAAATTAACAGTTATATTTATACATATATACAAATTAACAGTTAATAAATGTATAGAAATAATAAGGTGAAAGTGGTGATATTTATACATATATACAAATGAACAGTTAATAAATGTTTAGAAAAGTTATGGTTTGTTTCGCTTCAGCTTTCAAAAACAATTTTATATAAAGTGCAAAGTGTAAAGTTAAGTTTAAGAAATAAAAATATTATTAAAAATCGTACCTCTAAGTTATCTAGAATAAAAAATATTAGAGTGATGAATGTAACTTAGAGTGATGAATGTAAATGAAGTGTTATATGTAGGCCTAAATACAATCCAGATAAGTTGAAAAACTAGAAGAAGTTTTGTTTTAGAATTTTGAAGGTATGAAAAGGATGTGTAAATGAATGATGAATAGTAAGTTAAGAACAAAAGGGAAAGCAATTAAATCAAAAGGAACTAGACAAGGCGCAGTAAAGGTGAAGAATTAAGAGAGAAAGAGGACTTTTACGTTGGGCGCCAAACTGTCGTGAAGCGACAATTAAAAGAAGAAAGAACCTAACCTACGATCAGCAAAACAACCAAATAGACCGAGACAATAATATATTTAAGTTTTTAAAAGAGTATTTACAATTTTATAAAAACATGAAATATGAAGATGATGGATGATGTGATTTACAAATTATATTTAAAAAAAAAAGGTAATAAAAAAAAGATTTATGTCGTAGCTGAGTCCGAAGATCCCAAGCGTGCTCTCAGCGCCTGGAACGAGCACGCACGGCGTAGGTGGGTAGGCGTGGGCGTCTCTAGGCGACGACCTCAGGTGAATGCGGCGATTGCAGGATCGGCGACTTCAGCCCAGGCAGGAGCTTGCAGGATCCTCAGCGACTTCAGACAGCGCAGTGGCCTGCAGGATCCGGTGACTGCAGGCGGGACAGAGGTTTGTAGGTTTCGGTGATTTCGGGCGGAACAGAGGTTTATAGGTTCCGGCGACTCCAGGTAGAGTAGAGACTTGTGGGATCTCGGCGACTTCAGGCAGAGCAACGTTTTGTAGGATCCGGCGACTTCAGGCAGAGCAACGGATCGTAGAGTCCAGTGGCTTCAGGCAGGATAGAGGCTTGCAGGATCCCGGGGCTGAGCGGCCCCGGGATAAGGCCTTTAGAAGATGCATCCGATACGAGAACTGAAGCAAGACTGAATTTCTTCACCGATTGTTCGGCTTTTATATCTTTCTAGAGAGAACGGAAAAATTATTTAAATTAAAAGGAAATTTATTGTAAATGACCTAGAGCAAAAGAGTATTTATGTGAAAATATCGAGATAAAACATTATATCGGTAACGAATTTGAATAAAAATTGCCATGACAACGGTATAAATAGTAGTTGTCATAAAAACCAATTTTTGGTTTTTGGACTTTTATTAAGAAATTATTACATTTAAGTATGAATTGAGATATGATTCACATAGGAAAAACTTATGCACGGCTGCGTGCATGAAGCCTGAAATTGTAGAGTTACAGAGAATTCAATAAAATACCATAAAAGGTAAGACTTCATTGACAGCTATTTTAAAAGTGATAAATAGTGTGAAAATACGAAGTAAAATGATATGTTATTGTGTAAAAACGTTACAGGATCCTATAGAAATAAAGGTGATGCAAAATATAAATGCAGAAAATCAAAAACCGAATGGAAAAATAGTATAAAGTGATGCAAAACATGAATGCAGAAAATCAAGAACAGAATGGAGAAATAGTATAAAGTGATGCAAAACATGAATGCAGAATATCAAAACAGAATGGAGAATTAGTGTACAATGAAATGTAAGTAGTATAACACTACAGTATATCATGATTATAATAACCTCGAAGATTCCAAGAAAAAACAAGTTAATAATATAATGGCTCTAAGTTATTCTGCATTAAGTTTATTTTTTATTTTTATAGTAATCTAGTAAACATATAGGGTCGGGGTAAAAGTTTCTTTGTATTTTATATACAAATTCTAACTTTTTTTTCAAAGTGTAATTACTTTTAATAACACTGAATATGTGCCATTTTGTTCGATAACTTGACATAATCCCGTTGATCTAGAAATTTAGGATTTTTGATCCAAAAAATGCGACAAGTAGTTTTGACAGTCCTCTCTTGATGTTAACCTAACACTACCCAAAGAATTCTGAAGAGACCAAAATAAGTGAAAACGTGAGGGTGCAAGGTCAGAACTATATGGTGGATGCATTAACACTTCCAAACCAAGCTGTCTCAATTTTGCTTAGTGGCCAAATATGTGCATGGTCTGGCGTTATCATGATGAAAGACCACTCCTTTTCTGTTAATCGATTTCAGCCGCTTTTTCTAAATTTTTGCTTGAGTCTCATTAGTTGTTGGCAGTAGAGATCCAAATAGATGTTTTTGTTCAGCGGTAAAAGATCATAATGATCGATGCCGTCCCAATCCCACCATACACACAGTATCTTATTGCTTATTAATCCGGGTTTCACTGCAAACTGTGGAGGTTGACTACCCTTTGACCATGGTCTTTTCACACGTTCTTGTCGCAGGTGATCCACTTTTCATCACCAATAATCAATAGTTTCTAAAATGGTTCGGTTTCATTATGTTTCAATACCCAAGTGTGAAGGAAAGGAAAAGAGGAAGTGGTACCCAAATATCGAGCTTTTTTGTATAGCCAGACTTACTGTATCGTAGCTGGTATAATTATCAAATAATGGAAGAAATGTATAAGATGCTAGCCTACATTCTGTGAGGATTATAATATCATAGTTACTAAAACCGATATGACTTATCAATATTTGTAATCTAGATACAGGGTTATTTATGAAAGACCAACCAAATTTATTAATTCATTTTAAAATATAAATACTGATATACACTTTTCGCAGTTTCAAAAAATATGCGTAAATAAGGTTTCTACATTTATTTGAAAATATCCGAAATTGAATTTGTTTTATGGGCAACAACGATGCGCGCGTGTTAGTACGAGTGAATGCACGTTGCTTTTGCCTACTATTCAATCAATCATGTCTTTATTCATTAACAATAAATTGTGTACGAATATTACAGGAATATCCAATTTATATTGCTAAAACTTAACTTAGTTAAACAAAATAAATTAATTAGATAATCAAACAATAAAATAAAAAAAAAATTAACTAATAAATGTCATTGTACCTTTCCTATCTATATCATTATTCTACCTACTTAACGATAAATATTCATCACAAATGTTGAATAATATATTGTTTACATTATATAATAAAGAAAAACCATCTAAAAGAAAGCTAGTAAATGTCAACCTACTCCATAATTTAAAAAAAATAAACTAAACTTCCAAAAAATAAATAGAAATGAGAAATAAACAAACTATTAAATTTCTTATCATTTAAATAAATATTCTGACTACTCTATATATTTATCAACACTATAAATACATTTCTCTATAAGTAGTGCCTTCAACTCTGTTTTAAAACACTTAACTTTTTTATTTCTTTTAGTTTTTTAGGCATCTTGTTAAAAAGTAAAACTGCCTGATAACGAGGACAGTGTTTTACAATTTCCAGTTTAGGTATAATAGGCAAAGTCAAGTCCATCCTTCTGGTGCTTTCTCTCTCTTTCATTTCTTCATCACTTTCATAAAAATGTCTGTTATTTATAACATCAGTCAGAAGTATCAAAACATACACGCTGGGTGCTGTAAGAACTTTTAGCTTTTTGAAGTATTCTTTACATGATTCCCAAGGCGGAATGCATACCATTGCTCTTATAGCTCTTTTCTGGGCAGTAAATATTTATAGCTATTGCCCCAGAATTTGATGCTATATCTTAGCTTGGATTCAACAAGCGCATAATACACGTTTAAAAGTTGATCAATTGTCAATTCTTCCCACAAGGTGCGTAAGGCATAGCTAGCTAAACTTATTGTGTCTGTTATGGCTGCCAGATCAACTTTCCAATTTAAGAGATCGTCCAGATGAATTCCCAAAAACTTCACAGAACTTACAGTTTTTACTATTTCCCCATTTACATTCACTTCTGTTATGTCATTATTTCTAGTGGTGGCTTTGAACATGACGATATTAGTTTTAGTTGCATTTTGCAATAAGCCATTTGCTGTTAACCATTCTCGAAATGTTGTCATAGCTACAATAGTCCTTTAACTCTTCTGCAGTTTTTGATGATATTACTGC
Organism: Parnassius glacialis; assembly: GCA_033319125.1. Taxonomy (NCBI): domain Eukaryota; kingdom Metazoa; phylum Arthropoda; class Insecta; order Lepidoptera; family Papilionidae; genus Parnassius; species Parnassius glacialis. Next base: position 13,366,729 of record JAVANC010000027.1, on the reverse strand, counting down.
ACTCTTATCATCTGCGAAAGTAATTACTTGTATATCAGGAACCAGATTGCAGATGTAATCTATTAAATCGTTAAAAAATATTATGAAAAATATCGGTCCCAGTACAGAACCTTGAGGTATACCTCTTGTTACTATAGTTACTACAGATCTATGTTTGCTCTGCACTCCTGTTTCATTTGTATCTACTAAGTTGATAGCTATGACGCCAATTATGATTCCGATTTTCTCTTCATACTTTAAACGGGCTTAGGACCGTCATAATAAATAAAATTAAAAAAAATATATTTTATTGGCGACTGGGATTAAATAATATTTTTACTCCCACACAAAAGATAGTTCAAAATACAAGTTTAGACTACAGAGCGAGGGAAAGAGGTGGAAAATAAATGTAAACAATTAGTTGTCGAAAAGATGGTTGAGCTGGAAAGCCAATGACAGATTGGCGCGATTTAAATAATGGTTACTCAGGCGGCGCGAGCGAAGCGTCTACCGCTGAAGGCGTTTGAAGGTGAATAGACTAGCTGGTGCTGGCTGGTAAATACGAAGTCGCCCGGTTACGAAGGCAGTAGAAAGGTGCCGAGCATTGCCGACCACAACCGACACTAACGTTTACGATACTATCGACGCGAACTGTTATAGATTCCCTTTTAATAGGGATCCGTTGACTCAAAGCACACAGTCAGCACTCTCTTAGTAGCTTCGGTACTTTCTTATTTCAACACTAAGAATACCGCTCAGTCCGTCATTCACTCTCATCCGAAATACTCGCCTCTCAATTTCAATTCCAAAATTGTGTCATTCTATAATAAATCCAGTTGTAATTCCTAAATAGTTTTTTTTAAAAGACATTTCGTGAAGCCCCGTATAACATTGGTGGCAACGGTGAAGGGATCTATAAAAGATCCTTGGTGCCTCTGAGGACTCAATTGTGCAATTACTAGAACGTTCTGTGTTGTGATCTCTATAAATACTTACCGCTTAAAACTCGTTTCTTCGCTGAACTTCCGAAAAACGATACCCGCCTGGCCACATGAAACATTTATGCTAGAAGTCATACAACTGAAAGTAAAAAGCAGAAAAAGGAGTAGAAGAAGAATACCACCCAGCATCTGCTCATCATCCGTAAACCGAGTCTACGAAATCAATAGTGCTGCGCACTTCCGCTGTTTTCTACGCTGTCGCCGTGTTCCTGAATCCTGATCAAAAATACAAGTACATAAACCCGACATGTTCCCGTAAGTCCGCTCCAGTTTTATAGGAATATTATACTGATACAGTCTTAAATGTTGTGAATAATACTGAATGTTTTATAAACCTTACAAAATAAATAACCTAATTTATTTACTATCAAAAAAAAAATACAAAATTAATTCATATTTCAGTTATACTCTCATTTATTCATTTTAACATAATCAATTGTATGTCAAGTGTCTTTTAAACATTATATTTTAATTGTATGCTATTGCTTGTAATCGAGACCAGTGCGACGCCTTATCGCTACTACGTCTACGCAAAACGCCGAGTACCTTATCTTTGTTTTGACTAATCCTCGTCCGTCACAATGCCTAAAGACGAACTTACACTGGTTATTTCGACACCAAGCATCGATCTCAATATTCTTTGTAAATTTATAAATAAGTTTGACGGCAACCGAGAAAAATTAATGCCATTTATTAATAACTGTAGTAATGCTATGAACCTCGCGTCAGATCAACAACGAGATATCCTTTTAAAATACATACTTAGTCAATTAGAAGGACGCGCTGAAAGTGCTTGCTCGATTAAAATATTTGAATCTTGGTCACAGTTAGAAGGCTTTCTTAAATCCCAATTCGGTGGCAGAAAATATTACGCTGCACTGCTCTCAGACCTACAAGAATGTCGTCAATCCAATAACGAAACGGTCAACCAGTACGCCCTGCGAATAGAGACGTGTTTGTCTAAATTGTTAACGGAAATAAATATATCAATACCTACAAGAAAAAAGGGTGAACTGGCAGGCCGTCTCGCGGCAATGCAGGACTTAGCGTTACGCACTTTCGTGGTTGGCTGAAACCCTCGTCTATCAACAGTAGTTCGATGCCGTGATCCCGATACGCTCAATGATGCTATTAATTTTGCCGTGTCTGAAGAAAAAATATTCCAGGTGACTCGACGCCACCTTAGTCAAACGAATACCCAGGATTCAAACCAAAGACGCTTTACTAGTCGTAATTTCCAACAAAACCAAACAACCACGCGAGACAGGCCTTTTAATAATTCAGCTGGGCCTTCCTCTATGTTCAGAACTGATTACCCAGTGTGCCGATACTGTAAAATACCCGGTCATATATTAGAAACATGCCGCAAACGCGAGGCTAATAATCGACGACGATTTGGTAACGTTCAAAACAATTATAGTAATAATAATGTTAATCGCAATAACTACAATAATAATAGTCCACCGCCTCACATTTTCCCGAATCGTAACCAGCATATCAATGCTGCTATTGCAGACGATCAAAATATCGATAACACCAACCATCATTTAAACGCGGAGGATTTCCCGTCCAGTATCGCACGGGAAGACTAAATAGCGAAGCCGATACTCACCCCATTGCCAATCGTAACACAGCATTTCACTCATTTTCTATTCCCGTTCTAACTCAATCTAACCGACAGGGTATCCAGCCCCAAACCGACAGATTGAAAGCTAATAATGCTACTTCAATTATCAAACAGCCTATCAACGGCGTCATATCGAAGAGTATTTCGTCTCCTGCATCTATTCCCATTCCAACTCAATCTAACCAACAGGGTATCCAGCCCCAAACTGACAGATTGAAAGTCAATAATGCTACTTCAATTATCAAACAGCCTATCAACGGCGTCATATCGAAGAGTATTTCGTCTCCTGCATATATTCCCGTTCCAACTCAATCTAACCGACAGGGTATCCAGCCCCAAACCGACAGATTGAAAGTTAATAATTCTACTTCAATTACCAAACAGCCTATCAACGGCGTCATATCGAAGAGTACTGCGTCTCCTACATCTGAAAAGAAAGAAAACAAAATAAAAATATATAACATCTCTACAAATCCATCAAAAAAATACTTACCTTTTATAAATGTTCAAACTTCTGTCTCGTCGAAATCCTTTTCCTTGCCCGTCGATACAGGCGCAGCTTTCAGTATTATTAAAGATTCTGCTGTAGAAAAGATGCCTGAAATAAACAAAAATACTATAGAAATTACTGGTATAGGAAATGACTCTGTTACATCCCTTGGTCACATCCCAATTGAATTTTGTTCCTTCCAACATAACTTCTACGTACTTCCAGCGTTTGACCTTGAGGATATTCTTTCCGGTTTAAGTGACACAAAGGTCTTAAACGAAGAACGAGAACTTCACTCATTTAAAAAGATAGAGTCAAAGGGCAAAATTTATTTCCTTCTCTTCACAAAAGTATATTATTTTGATGACTGCTCCTATCCCGAAATCTTTAAAACCTTAAAAGCCGCCAGGGACGACATTATACTTTCAGGTGATATTAGTGAAATCGCAATTTCTGATTTTAAGAACCTTTTCGAACAACATTCGTTTGTCAAAATATACGGCATGCTTATGTATTTATATAACAATACAAATATAACAGTAAATATACATCATAACTCCATAATATACCCTGTACCAACAGAGATATCGAAAATTCTAAAAAAAAAATCACGATATACCAATAGCCGGTCACTTAGGATCAAATAAAATGTATAATAGAATTAAAGAACGTTATTATTGGAAAAACATGCGCGCAGATATAGAGAGGTATATACAAAATTGCAAACTTTGCCAAACAAATAAGCCGTTACGCAAGATTAACCGGTCTCCTATGCAAATCACAACCACTTCTACTCGCCCATTTGAGAAAATAAGCCTAGACATAGTAGGCCCCTTACCCGCAGCGGGTTTTCACAAACTCCGATTTATACTCACTCTCCAAGATGATCTAACCAAATTTTTTACGGCCTATCCAATTTCCAACGTCACCGCAGAAGAATCATGTGAAGCTCTAGTTCATTTCATTTCGCAATTTGGGATCCCTAAACCCATAATTACCGATCAAGGAACAAATTTCACGGCTGACCTTTTCAAACGTTCATGTGAATTTTTAAAAATAAGACAGATATGGTCCTCTCCGTATCATCCCCAGACTCAAGGTGCTCTCGAAAGGAGCCATGCCACCTTGAAAGAGTATCTTAAGTCCTTCGTGAACGAAAACCAAACCGATTGGCACAAATACGTCTATACAGCGATGTTAGCCTACAACAGTAACGTCCATACAACAACTCAGTTCACTCCTTACGAACTTCTTTTTGGTCATAAGCCGTATATTCCCGATGCTATTTTCGAATCAAAAAGTAACGTTACCTATCCTGATTACATTAAAATGCTTCAGCATCGATTAAAGATTTCTCGAGAGAAAGCCCAACAAAACATACAAATTTCAAAAGAAAGGTCTAAAACATACTACGACAGAAACTCTCGCACGGTCAAATATAAAATAGGAGATTACGTCTACATCAAAAATCATCTTCGTCTTCGCAAAACCCTCTCCCCTATTTGGAAGGGGCCTTACAAAGTTGTCAAGGTCCACAGTAATAATACCCTTACCCTTCTTATTCATAGACGCCATGTTAAACACCACTTCGATGAAGTGAAACACGCTCATGACATAAGTTCTTAAATATCAAAATTACATTCGTTTTAAGACATATATTTTAACACTTACAATTTATTTATACACTTTTCTTTTACATTATATACACGTTATTATACAATCTAGACTTATTAAGCTCTTTATTATTATTTACAGAACCACCACCGTATTTTGTGCTATTATTCTTGCAACCGGCAACGGTCAATATATTGAACGCATCGACAAGAGCCCTGGTATACTCTTCGACCCAGTTGGTACATTGAGGATATTTAATGATCAGTTTCACATCGTTATTCCGGTAAACGTACATCTAATCCAACACCATTTGGAAAACATTCATGAAGTATTTAAAATAATCCGATTTCAGTGTCGTGAGAGTGCCGACATAGATTATACTCAGTGTGAAAATATGTTACAACCCATAGAAGCACTTTACAACGACATCTTAAGAGATTTTAATGCGATTTCCCACATTATCCTAAACGGTATGTCCAAGAGATCTGCCTGGTTCTCAGGTATTGGCACGGTATTTAAACACATTTTCGGCACACTGGATGAAGATGACGCTGAAAACTACAACAAAGCTATTCATGCTCTATTTAATAACGAAAATAAACTAGCAGAGTCTATCAAAAGGCATATCTTAGTTTCCAAATCCGCTATTTATAATGTTAATAAATCCCTGGAGGAATTAAATGACAACCAAATAAAGTTAAATAGCGTCATTGAACTCTTATCCTCTACTGTTAAAAATGCATCTGAAATGTTAAATATACTCAGTTTTCAAACGAAACTATCCAATGTTTTAAATACCTTGCTACCTAATTTACTTACAATGTCCTTCAAAGTCGAAGATTTGTTAAACTCAATTTTATTTGTAAAAACCAACACCTTACATCCATCTATACTAAGCCCAACTCAAATGTATAATGATATAATTAGTAACCTAAGAATTATGCCAAAATACAAAGATTTTCCAAATCTCTAGAATTAAGCAACATTCATACTTTAATTAACATTGCCGATTTAGTATGTTATTATTTAGACAATAAGCTTATTTTTATCATAAAATTACCTTTAGTTAGTTTGTTAGAATATAATATATATATAAGAACTTACCTTTGCCAACTCCACATGCTCAAGATAGAGCAAATTCTTATGCCATGATCATCCCTTCTGAAAAGTTTGTAGCGCTAAGCAAAGATAAAACAAGTTATGTTTATCTACAAGATATAAATAATTGTAAAAATATCCCGACAAATACCTACCTTTGTGATGTTGTAGATGTAGCTACGGTATCCAATTATGTACTAATTATGTACCCTGTGAAATAGAAATTATGACGAAAGCCTTGATATCAATCCCAGATAACTGTCCATTTAGACTAATTTCCGGTGATCTGGATATATGGCATAAACTATACAACAATAAATGGATTTTTGTTCAAACCAAACCCACTAAGTTATCGGTGGAGTGCAGTAACAATTTAACCGAATACACTCTATCCGGGACAGGCATACTCACAATTCCACCTAATTGCGTAGCTTTCCATAAGAATCTGAAATTAGAAACTAAGCTCTACCCTAGTATAAATGTTCCCGGAATATATTCGGATTTTAATATAATTAATGATAGTTGTTGTAAGTTAAGTAACCTAAACAAATTTTCAGTTAACCTTACGTCTTCTATAAATGTAAAAACTTTGAATTTAGAAAATTTTAAATCTTACAACACTGATTCCGATCCGACCCTAGAAAGTCCAAATTTGTATAATGTTAGTTTCTCTATAATAAGTCTTATATCTGTAACACTTTGCATATCTATTATAACCTATATAATTTGTAAGAGAGGAAAGTATTTCAGAGAGTATTTTAATTTTAACAAGGAAAATACAGAAGATCATCATCACGCCGATCAACCACAGCTACGCATAGAGTAGCCGTAAATTCACTCAAGGGTGAGTTTCCTCTCAACGGGGGGGTTGTTATAGATTCCCTTTTAATAGGGATCCGCTGACTCAAAGCACACAGTCAGCACTCTCTTAGTAGCTTCGGTACTTTCTTATTTCAACACTAGGAATACCGCGCAGTCCGTCATTCACTCTCATCCGAAATACTCGCCTCTCAATTTCAACTCCAAAATTGTGTCATTCTATAATAAATCCAGTTGTAATTCCTAAATAGTTTTTTTTAAAAGACATTTCGTGAAGCCCCGTATAACAGAACGAATGGGTCGGCTCGACCGGTGAAGGACCACGGTCTCACGGAATTATCATCATTACAGCCTTCCATAAGTCCACTACTGAACATAGGCCTCCCCCAAGGAATGCCACAAAGCACGGTCCTGAGCCACCTGCACCCATTGACTTCCTGCATGTCTTACCAGGTCGTCACTCCATCACGTGGGAGGTCGCCCTAAACTTAGCCTACCGGTACGAGGCTGCCACTCGAGAACCTTTCTTCCCATCGGTTGTGGGTTCTTCAAGCTATATGGCCGGCCCACTGCCACTTCAGCGTACTAATCTGTTGGGCTATGTCGGTTACTCTGGTTCTACTGCGGATATCCTCATTTCTAAGTTTATAACGCAGAGACACCCCGAGCATAGCCCTCCCCATAGCTTGCTGCGCGACATTGAGCTTCCTCATACGGCCAGCAGTAAAGGACCACGTATCAGATCCGTAAAATATCACTGGCAACACGCACTGGTTGTACAATTTCATTTTAAGGTTTTGAGGTATGTCTGACGAGAAGATGTGTCGTAGTTTCCCGAATGCCGAGTTGAATCCGTCGATTGACCTGTCGGTCAAAGTTGGAGTTACCTAGTCGGACTATTTGTCCCAGGTAAACATACTCGTCAACAACTTCGAGCTTAGTGCTCCCAATAATTACCAGAATAGGTGTGACATGGACATTAAACATGATCTTTGTTTTGTCCATACTCATCTTTAGACCTATCCGTTGGGAGACACTATTGAGGTCATTAAGCACGGTGCTTAGTTCCTCAAGCGATTCTGCCATAAGGACTATATCGTCGGCAAATCGAAGGTGAGTGATGTACTCGCCATTGATGTTGATACCGTATCCTTTCTAGTCCAGAAGCTTGAAAACGCCTTCCAATGCAGCGGTGAAGAGTTTCGGGGATATAACATCACCCTGTCTTACACCTCTCTGCAATTGGATAGGTTTCGTACTCTGGTTCTGTACCCGGGTAGCAATCGTAGCTCTACTGTACAAACACTTCAGCACTTCGATATACCGACAGTCTACTTGGCACCGCTGAAGGCACTGCAGCACCTCCCAAATTTCGACGGAATCAAAGGCTTTCTCATAGTCAACATACGCCAGACATATTGGCAAATTGTACTCCTCGGACTTCTGTACAACTTGCCGAAGGGTATGTATGTGGTCTATGGTGCTAAAGCCCTTTCGGAAACCGGCTTGTTCGGGAGGCTGGAAGTCGTCAAGTCTGCGCGCGAGACGATTCGTAATGACTCTCGAAAACAGCACGTAGACGCGGCTCAGAAGGGAAATCGGTCTGTAGTTCTTCAAGAGAGCGTTGTCACCTTTCTTGAAGAACAAATACACCGTACTTCTGTTCCACGCCTCCGGTGTAAGGCCCCCATGGAGGACGGAATTAAAGAGCTTCAGAAGGACTTCAAGTACCGGTTTTCCACCCGCTTTCAGAATACCAGCGAAAAAAAACAGGTTAATGCTGCTGTGTTTCAAATGGTGAATGGTGAGTGTAGAGAACCCGTTTTACTGGAAAAGAGGCATTCCATCTTAGTCGTCACGGATGACAATGCATCTGCATTTTGTAAACTTTCTCACAATGAGCAGTTGAGCACATTTACCTTAATTATTTTTCACATTAATTACATGTTTCTCCGCACTTTTCACTTCCGTGAATGCTGCAATTATTTTTCTGCGAAAGTCGTCATAGATTTGGGCCTCTTTGACGTAAATGTGTCTCTTTATTTCACCCAATTAAAGTCTAATAGTGTAAGATTCGGTGACCTTGCAGGCCATGATATAGGTTCGCCGCGCGTAATCCACCTATTTTCGTATTCGCTATTCAAATAATCATGCACTGTGTTTGAACAGTGAGGCGGAGCACCGATGTGTTGGAAATATAAAATTATTCAGTAACACTAGGAGTATATCGTCCAGGAAATCTTGAATAACACCTTGTAACATGTCCAAATAATTATCATCCATTAATCGTCTCTCAATTAAGTACGGGCCCAGAATAATGTTATCAATAATTCCGGCCCAAACATTTACGCTAAATCGCACTTAATGATAACTATCTTTTATAACGTGTGGGTTGCATACTGCCCAGTAATAAACGATGCGATTATAATAAAGCCCTACACGCATAAATAGGGCTTCGTCAGTCCACATAATGTTAGTATTATCAATGTTTGATAAGAACCATTCACAAAAATGTTTTCGAGGTGGGTCATTTTTATTATTCAGTGTTTGCACACGTTGTTAATTAAATGGGTGATATTCAGAATTCAGTAGTTTCCACACATAGTATACTGGTTGTGACAAGTAATACTACCTACGAAAATTTATAAATAGGACACTTGGTACGTAATGAGGTCACGATCAAGTCAACACTGTCGGCCAGCCAGGTGAACGTACCTAGCATTGTAATGGAATGGAAAGGGCGGGGAGACGCGTTTGATTTTACTGAGTCAAAACAACTATTATAGTCCATGCGCAACTAGTTGGCCGCGCCTTGGGTATATCGGCGGCGGGACGGGAGAGCGGTGCTCTAGCTGTTGTTACTCAGTCCGTCATCATTTTCATTCATTAAGCAAGCCCCGCCTCAGCCCTCGCCACCTAAGGCGCGGCCAACTATTAGCGCGCGGACTATAGCGGAGCGCGAGCGCTCAATGCTCCCGAACTCAAAATTCCCTTTCGATGTGTGAATGGGCATAAAATAGTAGGCGTTTCATATTTATGAATGAAAAAATTAAAACAATTGAAACAATTAAAATAATTCATTACCACACATTTTAAATATAAAGGATAAAAAGGATAAAATGTTTCCGTTTTTTCTTGTTTATTTTTTTTCACCGTTCGCTTATGTTATCTATTCTAAACCTCCTCTGCAAATTTGGCCGTTTATTGCAAAATAATCCTGTATATTTGCGGATACATTACGTATATTTTGACTAATGGGTATGAGATGTTTACAATCTTCTGGATTGGCACAGTATGTCTCTCTCTCTCTCTCTGTGTGAACGCGCGCGCGCGCGCGTTTGTGTGTGTGTATGTGTATGTGTGTGTGTGCGAGTGCGTGCGTGCGTGCGTGTGTGTGTGTAAGTGTGCGTGCGTGCGTGCGTGCGTGCTTGCGTGCATGCGTGGAAGAGTGCTTGCGTGCGAGCGTGCGTGTGTGCAAGCGTGCGTGCGTACGTGCACGGTCGCACGCGCGCGCGCGCGCGCGCGTGTGTGTGTGTGTGTGTGTGTCTGCTTTTTTATGTACATGGAAATAATAAATGTTATGGAACATGGAAATACATAACACATAATATTTTGTAAACCTTTCTTGTTTTAAAACGCTAAAGTTAACATATAAAAATAATTCTATGTTTCTTAAATATAAAAAAACTAATAGCAGAAAAAAAATCGATCTGTTTTTATCGTCAGCCTCTTTATGTCTGCTTCAGAATTAACGTACTAGAGTGCTGTTATCCGATTTTCTAAGGCACACTTGACCTCTAGATGTCCAACAGTACGAAAAGTTCTCGATGGCTGAGAATTGCCTAGCTAGAACAAGTAATTTTTGCGTTTTCACATTTAAAGTTTTAGAAACAAACATTGGTCATTTATCTCCTGGCAATTTAACATGTGACGTATTTAGTTTATGTTCCTTAGATGCATTTTTGTTCAGGCTTTTAATTGCTGAAAAAATTTGCTACTTGACCATGACACTTATCAATTTAACAACAGTAGGTTTAGTGGTTACTTCTTTGTTGGAATTAGTTCTATAGATGTCTTTCAGATCAGACTCTTTTAAGATGACATTCACACTTTCCGCCAGATTTAAAATAATTTTATTCGAATCAGCTTTTGACTCAATTTTATCTGTTGTTTTTGGGATATGGCGAATTTCAAGTCCAGTAGCTTTGGCTTTACGTTCAAGAAACTCAATTTTATCTTCTAATGAGGCAATAAGTTTTTGATGCTTTAGTATTTCCTTTTTATACTGCTCCATTTTACCAAGCATATTATTATTATACTATTCGCATTGAAATTTGAGACTTTCTTAAGTGATTTCATGCTATTTTTTTAACTTCTCGAACTGCTTCTTACTGCTTTAGATAAAATCTTAAGCTGTGCTTGCATCTCTACTTTAAGAGCTACTCACTTGAACTTACTCGGAATATTAGATTCTCATGCTCCATTTCTATAGGAGACTGATTTATCACTGTTGACTTTTCTGATCCTAAAATTTTGGATGTAGATGGTGGTGGAGTACGCTTCGATTTCGGTATTACTGGCACAAAGGGTCTCAAAATCTATCGTTTAACTAGCTTAATCAGGAGCTTATAAGATATTACAAATCCTTTTACCAGCTATTTAAAATGTTTCTTCTGTCTGTCTGTCTTTTAAAATATATTTATATTATTTTAATAGTTTATTACACCAAAGTTTTAAAATAAACTCGAAACATAAAAAATAATAAATGCAAAGACAAATATCAAACACAATGTCAACACTTCACTTTTTACTTTAAAGATATAACGGTGCCATACGCCAATGGTCTACGTTTTATCAACAATTTAAGATATTAATTCTCGATAATTTACAGTTAACCAATGCCGAATGAAATTGTTCTCGTTTTTAAGTTTTGAGATATACCTGACGAGAAGATGTGCCGTAATTTCCCGAAAGCTGCCCAACCGAGTTGAATTCGTCGATTGACCTCTCGGTCAAAGTTGGATTTATCTAGTCGGAATATTTGTCCCAGGTAAACATACTCGTCAACTACTTCGATCTTAGTGCTCCCAACAACTACCGGCATACGTATGACATGGACATTAAACATGATCTTTGTTTAGTCCATGTTCATCTTAAGATATATCCGTTGGGAGCCACTATTGAGGTCATTGAGCACGGTGCTTAGGTCCTCCAGCGATTCTGCCATAAGGACTATATCGTCGGCAAATCGAAGGTGAGTGATGTACTCGCCATTGATGTTGATACCGTATCCTTTCCAGTTCAGAAGCTTGAAAACGTCTTCCAATGCAGCGGTGAAGAGTTTCGGGGATATGACGTCACCCTGTCTTACACCTCTCTGCAATTGGATAGGTTCCGTACTCTGGTTCTGTACTCGGATAGCCATTGTAGCCCAACTGTACAAGCACTTCAACACTTCTATATACCGACACTCAACTTGGCACCGCTGAAGGGACTGCAGCACCGCCCAAATTTCGACGAAATCAAAGGCTTTCTCATAGTGCACATACGTAAGATAAAGTGGCAGATTTTACTCTTCTGTCTTCTGTAAAATTTGCCGAAGGTTATGTATGTGTTCTATGGTACTAAAACCTTTTCGGAAACCGGCTTGTTCGGGAGGCTGGAACTCGTCGAGTCTGCGTGCTAGACGATTCAAAATGACTCTCGAAAACAGCACGTAGACGCGGCTTAGAAGGAAAATCGATCTGTAGTTCTTCAAGAGGGCGTTATCGTCTTTCTTGAAGAACAAGACCACCACACTTCTGCTTCACGCCTCCGGAGTAGTACCTCCATGAAAGACGAAATTAAAGAGCTTCTGAAGGACTTTAAGTACCGGTTTTCCACCCGCTTTCAGAAGCTCCGCTACAATTCCATCCTCACCTGGGGTCTTGCCGTTTTTAAGGTGCTAGAGAGCCATTCTAATTTCGCTCAGACTGACGTCCGGGATATCATCGGAATAGTGTCGGAATGAAAATCGTTTTACTGGATACACGGAATCGGTGGTGTGTTCCAAAATATTTTAGGTGTAACTTCCTGCAGTTTACAACGCGCTTTAATGATAACAAAGATTATCATATTATTAATCCATTAGTGGTTCCGACCATTACGAGTTAGTTGCCAGATTTGCCAGTAGATGTTTTGAAAATTCGCCATTTAGATAAATTGCGCTTAGCACTGCTATACGAGTATCTCGCTTCATCGCCTTGCGCCGTGGTGTAATTTAGATATTGAAATATGCAATAAAATAGTTCACGTCCATCCTGTAGCCTGAATTTCGGGACTTTTGCAGTATCGCGAAATTATATATTCTTACGCATTTTACAGTTCATAATCTACATAAATGATCTCCTTAATAACTGCGTACCAGGTCATTAAAACCCACAAACCATCTTTATCGTATTATAACAAAATCGCACAGCCTCCTCCAGGTGGGGATAATTAATTTATCGAACAGACTTCTTACCTATTAATTAAAGATAGATGTTCTTGGGACACAGTATTGACTTCTCTTCAGGTGGACTGTGTAGTCATTTAATGATATTTTATATTTACCCACGCGAATTCTATACATTAAATGAAACTACTTTCACGGATTTTATTGCGTTTAATTTAAACTTTTTAATTCATAAAATTAATATTTAAAACTACAGGTAGTCGGGTTAATTTTGACATTGGGACCTCAAACACCTTAGTTTTCCCGTGACCTTAGGTGCTGTAGTACACCTGAAATTTTAGGAATTAAATAATATTTAATTAACGCGATAAAATCCATAAAATTTCTTTTATTCAATTTATGCTCGTTTTTCATTCTAAACTGTAAATTCTTGTATAAAATAAGGCAGTAGATTACTACTGCTTTATTTTATAATATATATTATTTATAAAATTATCTAAAAGTAGATAAAATTTACGTGTACTTCACCACGATCTTATAACAGAGTGATTTAAAGATCATGTTAACATTGATAATGTTTCAAATTAGTCTACCCACAACCGACGACTCAGAAGCCAGACGCGCTGCCCTATATTCGTCGTCCATCTATCCATTACAGCCTATAAAAGTCCACTGCTGAACATAGGCCTCCCCCCATAGACTGTCTCATAGAGGGGATTTTTACATAGTGGACACGCTTGGCGAGCTGGTTGTCAATCAGAGTTTTTTATTATTTTGAGGTGTTATCAATGAGATGCTGCTGCCCATCACCTGTTTCAGTTACACTTTGTGGCCTCTTACGACACTCACGGGACGCTATGGGGTAGTGGATATTCTTACAACGGCACTACACTACACTTCACTACACTATATTCGTCATATTAAATGTAAATATTAATTTAAGAGTAATATATATAAAATTTCGGAGAAACTTTCGAAATAGTCTGAGAGCTGGCGACGAATTTCGGGAAGGTCCTTTGGGCAAGTTGAAATTGTGAAAAAAATATAATTTCGTCAATAGGCGAATCCAGTCCCGTGAGTCTGGCAGAGCGTTTGCGGTTATTTCGTTACTGTGCAGCATATAACATTTTCAAAAAAAAATAAAAAATAAAATATATGTCTTGATAATTACCAAGCTATCATTCTCGCACTTGTAGCTACGTATAAGACTTTTTTGGTCGTATTCATTTGTGAACTTTATTCACGTCTGGGAATTGTTTAAAACCGCTTAAGTCGTTTGGCGATTTACAGATATTATTAAAAATTACTCAATAAATGCGTGATTAAAATTCGAGATTGCCAAAATATATTCTTTGGGAATTTAAAAAAAATATTTTTGGAGAGGTCTGGTAATTCTTTATAACCGACAAAAACGTCTGGGATCATTTTTTTTAAGTTATATAAACCTAAATAAAAAGATAAAAGGAAATCAAGTTGCCACAAAAACATTATTTTAGATTTTTTTTTTGAAATGTTATACGCTGCGCAGTAACGAAATAACCGCAAACGCTTTGGCAGACTCGCGGGACTGGATTCGCCAATTGACGAAAATATATATTTTCACAATTTCAACTTGCCCAAAAGGCCTTCCCAAAATTACTTACCAGCTCTCAGACTAAAATCTCATGCACATTAATCTTTCAAAATGTCTTTGTGACTTTCCCTGGCTCACGCTAATGAATTCCGTTGTCAAAGCGTGAACTACAATCACTGTGGCATTTATATGAATAAATAAAGATTATAAGTTAACCTTAACTTCGCTCGGGAAAATATTATAATGGTTTTCTGTGTTAATTAATATAGAATAACACAATATTACGATGCGATATTTAAGGGTACGGTAAAAACACGATATTTAAAGCAGAATCCTTAAAATGAGAGAAATGTAGAACTATTTAAGTGTACTCATCATCCAGCCCTTCACAAGTCCACTGCTAAACATACGGTCCTGAGCCACCTGCATCCATCGACTTCCTGCATGTCTCACCAGGTCGTCACTCTATCTAGTGGGGGTCGCCCTACACTTCGCATACCGGTACGAGGCTGCCACTCGAGAACCTTTCCTCCCCATCGGTTGTCGGTTCTTCGAGCTATATGGCCGGCCCACTGCCACTTCAGTTTACTAATCCGTCGGGCTATGTCGGTTACTCTGGTTCTACTGCGGATATCCTCATTTCTAAGTTTATTACGCAGACACCCCGAGCATAGCCCTCTCCATAGCTCGCTGAGCGACCTTTAGCTTCCTTATACGGCCAGCAGTGAAGGACCACGTCTCAGATCCGTAAGTCATCACTTCATCCCGTCATCATTTAAGTGTACTAATCATTCATTATTAATTGTTAATTTCTAGTGAATTTTTGTGTTCTGCCCATCGATCCCAAGAATTTTTGACAATTTGTTGTGACAGTTTTGTTATAATTCGGTGTCTACTTTGAAAATTCATGCTACTATAATTGTTATATATTGTTTCAGTGCCTTTGAAATTAATATATTAACTTTGACATCACAGTACATTTACGAAAATGTTTGTTATGTATATACACAAAAATAAGGAGTTTTAAAAAATATAAAATATTTTTATAGAATAAGGGTAACAAACGAACACACAGTCCACCTGATACCTAGTGGATGCCAAAGACATCTACGTCTATCCCTGATTAAGAATCAAAATGCGCTGTCACCCCTAAAATTGAATGCCTCAATTTCCAGTGAAAATGAACATTGATCAGCTATTTTAAGCTGGTATCCTGTTAAACTGATGTCCTTTCCCAGTCGAGCTAACCCATTTGTGCTACAACCATAATATATTCGTACATGCAGCATGGCTCTATCTCGTATAAAAGCTTAACCTAAAACGTGGCAAAGAGGTGTTATAGCTTCCGAATAATGCGCTTCATTAGTTGCGCAGTAATGATAAATATCTGTCCTCTAAATATACAAATAACGGACAATTTATGTGTCTTATTACGAAAGTAAATAATGCAAAACACTTAATAAACGTCACGAGAATACAGGAAAATCTTAGTTTCTAATTTCAATTTTTACCCTCGCTCATAAAATTTATGGAATAATACAGAGCCGCGAAAATTGCTGCGTGAATTGAACTGGAGCTCATTTCCTCACCGTTAATAAAAATGATAATAGGAATATTTCCTTAAGATAATTCCATTTTATTCAAATTGTAAAGTCATTTTTATTTTGCTTGAGGAAATACACAATAAACAAAAAAATTAAAGATTGTTTCAATCAGTAATTTGTGAAAAAGAAGACATTTATAAAACCTAACGTCAAGACAATATAGTAATTCCTTTAGTAACACGAAATTTGTTTATAAATACAACTAAATAAAGTCGCAACCTACTTTCATTGCAATTAATGTTGTCATAGATGTTTAACTTTATTTGCGAATTATAATAATTGGAAAATCTAAATTTTAATTAATTAAATTTAATTAATTATTAATTTCAAAAAAAATAATAAATCATGTAGAAGATAAGTCCATTCCAAATGTTGAGTGCATAGGTAAGATGAATTACTAATAGGTTATTCGACGCCATGTCGATTAAAGTAATTTTTCATCATCATCATCATCATTACAGCCTTTCACAAGTCCACTGCTGAACATGGCATCCCCCAAGGAATGCCACAAAGCACGGTCCTGAACCAACTGCATCCATCGACTTCCTGCATGTCTTACCACGTCGTCACTCCATCTCGTGGGGGGTCGCCCTACACTTCGCCT
The DNA here is from genome assembly GCA_033319125.1 of Parnassius glacialis. Lineage (NCBI taxonomy): Eukaryota > Metazoa > Arthropoda > Insecta > Lepidoptera > Papilionidae > Parnassius > Parnassius glacialis. The sequence continues at coordinate 13,349,887 of JAVANC010000027.1, read as the reverse complement.
ACCGGTACGAGGTTACGGTTCTTCGAGCTATATGGCCGGCCCACTGCCACTTCAGCTTACTTAATCCGTTGGGCTATGTCAGTTGCTCTAGTTCTACTGCGGATATCCTCATTTCTAAGTTCATCACGCAGAGAAACTCAGAGCATAGCCCTCTCCATAGCTCGCTGAGCGACCTTGAGCTTCCTCATACGGCCAACAGTAAAGGACCACGTCTCAGATCCGTAAGTCATCACTGGCAACACGCACTGGTTGTACAATTTCGTTTTAAGGTATGAAACGTATTAAGGTATGTAAGTTTTGATGTATGTCTGACGAGAAGATGTGTCGTAGCTTCCGGAACGCTGCCCAGCCGAGTTGAATCCGTTGATTGACCTCTCGGTCGATGTTGGACTTACTTAGTCGGACTTTTTGCCCCAGGTAAACATACTCGTCAACAACTTTGAGCTTAGTGCTCCCAACAACTACCGGCATAGGTGTGACATGGACATTTAACATAATCTTTGTTTTGTCCATGTTCATCTTAAGACCTATCAGTTGGGAGACACTATTGAAGTCATTGAGCATAGTGCTTAGGTCATCCAGCGATTCTGCCATAAGGACTATATCGTCAGCAAATCGAAGGTGAGTGATGTATTGGAGTAAAGGATTTATACGAGGAGTCAAACAAAATTTTCTAAAAGAACAATAGTTAAACTCAGAATTTTAAAAATTTAAAATTTTACAAACGACTTCCATATAAATTATTAAGAATAACTCAAAAACTATTAGTCAGACCTTGGTAAAATTTATGTGAGACTACACAAAAAGCACCTGCTTTCAAATAAACAGAGAATCACCGAAATCGGTTTACTCAGAAAAAAGTTATGAGGTAACACACATTAAAAAAAAGATACAGTCGAATTGAGTACCTCCTTCTTTTTGAAGTCGATAGAAAAGATGACGTTATTGATATTTTTATAGAAAAAGGGTGACGAATATGTGTGCAGTCTACCTAATGATAAATGTTTGCTGTAGTCAAACTCGATTAGGAATCAAAATGCATATACGATGTTACCCCTGAGGACTATGTCTCGTTTCTAATGAAAAGGGTATTTTTTGTCGTCAAGTAAATATAATGTTAATATGTTAATTTTAATATGTTTATTTGACTATAAATACAATTAAAAACTAATCTGAAGGTTTAAATATAAAGAAAAAATTGTTTGGAATCATTTACTTATTTAACTATTAACCGAGATCATCTATCTCTATCATCTATCATCTATATCTATCAGGTTAACAGTGGTAGAGCCACGCGGCAGCTTTTGCTGTCGCACGGATGGGCCGGCTCGAACCGGGGTGGTACCACGACCTCACAGAATACCAGCGTGAAGTAGAGGTTTACCTCTGCGTTTCGCTTGGTGAGTGCAGGGGCCGGAGGCCCTTTTTACTGGAAATGAGGCATTCCATCTTAGTCCTCACGGGTGACAACGCATCTGCATTTTGATTCGCAAACGAGGATAGATGTAGATGTCTATGGGCCGCAGCAACCTCTTACTATCAGGTGGACTGTGTGCTCGTTTGTCACCCTTATCCTATAAAAAAAATCTTCTAAATAATGGAAATAGTAGAAAAAATATATCTTAATAAAAGACCCACAAGCACTACAGTTATAGCATCAATTTAATGTAAGACTTTGTTTATTACTGAAATGAAAACAACGGCTAAGAACTTGAGCAAGTTATAATTGAATACCCGAGAACTAAGATTGCGAAGCCTTTAAAATAGACTTTAACAAAGGAGCTTTTATTTTCGCTTAGAAAAATTAACTTTTTACATGATTGGATAAAAATAATTTTACTTTTGAGTCACCATAGAAATAATCAATGTTACTTAACATGTAATTACTTGGATGTCGTAAGAGGAGACAAAACAAGGAGATGGGCAACAGTCTATCTAGTGTCAACTATAAAATAAATAACTGCGGTTTTCAATGCGCATGCCAAACGTGACAACTGTGGCAAATATCCCCCTTACCAGACAATCTATGGAGAAGCCTATGTTCAAAAGTGGACTAAGGCTGTAATGAATATGAAATATACTTATAAGTATTATACTTTAATAAGGAAAAGTCATGATGGAAATGAAATATTAGAAAAGGGTGCTTCATAATGAAGGGCAAACGAGTAAAATAAGCCGGATATGAGACAAGATATTCTTATTCTTAATTTTGTTTTGTCTTAATTAGGAAGCTTTCTATCTAAGTCCTGTGTGGTAACAAGGCACCGCTAGCTATCTCAGTCTTAGTTGTGTACAATAACATGATAATCTTCTCAAAACCGAAATTTGATTACTGCGGTCGGTATTAACAGAGATCAGCCATCACTCAGGTTGATATGATAAGAATAAATGAACGTATGCGCAAGCACAAGTTATTCCCTCGTTTTCATAGTTTAAGGGGACAGTAATCCTGTTGAATTACTGTCCCCTTGAATCCTGCGCCTAATTTAACTGTGGTAGTGTTCGGCCATAGGTATATTAGGCGCAGGTACATTTGGTACATTTTATTACATTAGGTTAATTTAAAAATCAAATTGACTGAATTAAAATCAAATGCAAATTGTATCAAATTGTGTAAGTAAATCCATCAAATAATACAATATATTCAAATTAAATCTTAAATTCAGAGATTAACCAACCAAGAGTTTGCTGTGTAGTTGCAGTGGAAAAATATCTCTACACTCTGTACAATTATGTGCATTAATTAGGTTGCGTAAGAGGCAACAGTGGGAAACTAAAACAGTTCATGGGCAGCAGCATATTCCTGATAACTACCTAAAAATATTAAAAAAACTGCATTTGCCAACCCGCGTGGCTACGCAAAATACATGACTTGTTAAAATCCACCCATTAGTCATCAAGGGGAAGCTTATGTTTAGTTGTAACCTTTTTAAAGGCAGTAAAGAAAAAATGGATGAATAGACCCCAAAGTAGAGAACATTACTTGTGTTCAATAATCATTGAAGCAACGGAATGAAAGTTTCATGGTAGTGATTGCAATATTAAAAAATCGTGAGTGCAAATTTGCCATTCGAATATTGTTCTTGAACCACTTCTAGTACAAGCACAAAGGCTTGTAAGTAGCTAGTATCCTTTAAAAATATTGTGTAGATTATGAAAACAAATGATTTATGCGGTCAGTACAGCAATGCCTGCGCACTTGAGATGAGAGATTCATCTTTGTACACTTCTCAACGTGTTAGCACCGTGCACTCTGACTACTGAAGGCTAAGTCCTCGCCATAAATTTCACTTTTCGTAAGCAACTTGGGTTCGAAACCTGCCGGCACCAATGAAATCCAAAATATTTTATTTATTTTAAACTTCGATGTGCTAGTTCAGCTAAGCGTTCGCTTCCACATTTAAAATAAAATTAACAATCAAATTGTTGATTGTGAATTTAAGTGTTGATTTACCATGTGCTCAGTTGTGGTGGAAAACATTACAAAAGCAGACACGTGTGTTATGTACACTATACCACGGATGCAGCCAGCTTAACTCAACAGTGATGCCACGGCATCGCGCTGCTATTCAGCATCTTCCAACGCAGCCTCCAGAGACTCGGAAAGCTCGGACAGTCAAAAATAAGTTGCAATTTATATTGCAGTGTCGTTTAATTAATAAATGTATATTTTTAATTTTAAAAAAGTTATTCATCAAATAAATATAAATAAAAGTGCTTTATGCAAAAGATAAAGTTCCGTTGTGCAAATAATCTCAATGTAAATATTATACCATATTTTCTACCAATTTTATAAATAGGATACTTTTGAAATAAATTAGGACACTAAAAAGTCTGGATCCATAAAATTTTCATGTAAATGGCACGTAAAAGAAAGGGACATACGATTTTCTATTTACATGATCAGCATATTTACAAAAATTACTTCGCGTAAAGGCAGCTATGTGAATAAACAACCTTTTTTTAAATAGATTAGAATATAATTAAAATAACTATTAACAATATCATTGGTAGTGGTGATGATAAAAATTGGCTTACTCAGGTACTATGTTACGTAATTTTAATTATATTGTTTGATGTTCTTAGATTTTAACATTTATCTTTATTTTTAAAACATTAACATTTTTAGCGTTAAAGTTTACTTTTGTGTAGAACTTCGTACTAGTAGTTTACTCCTCTTTCTCGCGTGCTCCCTTTCTGAAACATATTTCTACAACTGAACTGTAGTGCGTCTGCTACTGTGTTCCCATCTGAAGAGTAATGGTTATTCAGTAAAGTTAAATGCTTGTAAGTCACGTCATCTTCGTTCCTAGAATTGGTAGCTAATTCGTGGCTTTCTCTGTTAAAATAACTTAAATAACCTTTAACATATATAATATAAGTTAAAAATTAGGTAAAGTTTAAGGTAAGGTTAAGGTTTGCGTATTGCAAAAACATAATAAAGAACCGCATTTAACCGTAGAAGGTTTATTAATTGTTTAACTACTTATTCAGTTTTGTTTTAAACAAAGTTACCTCATCTTAGGTATTCCTTTGGATTCGTTGCAATATTTCATAATAATGTACTATGTTCATGTGCAATTTATGTACGCACGCATATCTATTATATAATTATAAAAGTATAGGTAACTTCTCAATGTGTATCTCCCTAATAAACTAAATGCTATGTATTTATAAACTTTTACTTTGGAAAAATATTTAGAATTTTTCTTGAAGGGTGATTTTGATTTCACGTTGTGCGTGACGCTGTACCTTATATCTAATTCTGTGTAATGACTTCTTAAGTTAATTTTAAAGTGAGGTTATTTATTATAAAATTATTTAAATTTAAACGCAGAATGCAATACCAGATTTTACATTGCAGTAATTTGCTAGTATATATTTTTAGCAACTATTCCACTTCTAATGTTAGAAATTATTTTCAAAATTATTTAAATGATAAAATGTTACTCATACCTATTAGAATTTACTCTGAAAGTTAAAAGTTATAAATAATGAAATTGTGAGAGCGGATGTTCAATTTGTTCGCTTGCTTACGCAGTTAATAATAATAATAATAGTAATAACAATAATTGGTATTTATTAATCATTATCAGGAATAAGACAGCGTACAGTACTACACATTCAGTATAGAGCAAACACAGTTCGACCAACCGTAATATATACCAGTCCCAATCACATATAGGTATAAAGTGACGGACATAATTACATTAAAACACCAAAGTATGCAATGTAATAGCGACACTAGTCATCTCAATAAGACGCAGGGCAGCCTTTCAGCAACACTTTCCTTGCTTACACTGTAAAAACTACTTCACGAACAGAACCACATCACTTGTCTTACTTAGGCCGAATCTCAGTGTGAAGATTTAGCACAACGGGCATATTAACGACATGAGACTTAATAAATAAGAAATATATATATATATATATATATATATATATATATATATATATATATATATATAAAATATATATATATATATATATATATATATATATATATATACATATAGATATTTGCTTGCAATTTGCTCACATGGTCTATATATATATATAGACCATGTGAGCAAATTGCTCGAAGAGGGGAGGGTCAAGAGTACTCGGATACCTAGACGTGCATGTATGAAGAAGATGATGAATCTGAAAGAAGCGAAAGAGGTATGTAAGGATCGTGACACTTGGCGATCTGTTCTCTCTGGCTACCCCGTCAGGGATTGTGCGTGACGATAAGTAAGTAAGTATATATATATGTATAGGTATATCTTAAGGTAAATTTAATTTTGTTTTTCAGTTTTAAATCCTCATCAAGCCATACCTTGACCATGTGTGCAACACAACTGATTGTATCCATGGCCGGATTTCCTATTCACTGATTTCCGATTTTCCTTGATATTTTGCTATTCACTAATAAGCTCTAAATAATTTGTCTCGTTTTTATCGTAGTTACTAATAAATCTGCGATTGTAATTTTTTTTATTGTTTTGTATTTAACCTTTTACACATGACAAAAAGTGGATACCAGTGCCTTTTGTAAAACGGTAGTAGACTAAAGGAGGTTATTTATTAAAAGTCGCTTATGTTTTTTTGCGTCCTTCATGCGCTAAACGTGACGTAAGTCCATTTCAACCAGCTTAACGTGACGTATGCATGTAAGTTACTATATTGGGTATATTTTATACTAATTTTTGTGGAAAATAGTCATTTTCGAATATAACAAAAGGTAATATTTGTTGGAAATAATTCGTGAAATACAAATCCACCGATCATTTCCAGCAACGTGGGTTAATACCCGCTCCGTTCTGCATTACATCATTTAAGCCTATGATATTAACACAGGTAATCTTTCAAAAGCTGATTGAATGAACATTCTATTGTTTCAATTTTATTCTTCATTACAGTGTGTAAATTAAATTGAAAAGAGAGTTTTAGATTAATTTGGAAAATAAACAAAATATTATATTACAGCATCATCATTATTACAGCCCTTCACAAATCCACTGCTGAACATAGGCCACCTATATGCAATGACATGCTGGTCTCAGAATGAACATTTTGAAGACAAAGCTCATGGTCATTGTTTCTAAGAATAATTTTGATGACTTCAACATCACAGTAGCAGGCCAAAAACTAGAAAGAGTGCGCAAATATAAATATTTAGTTATTTTATTTAGGGGCGTGGTTAAACGAGACGTGGAGCAGCGACCAAGAAATCAAGATCCGAATTGAAATGGCTCAAAGTACCTTTAGCAAAATTAAAAAAGTACTCTGTAACCGTAAACTTAAGATCTCTTGCGCACTCGTCTACTACGATGTTACATCTGGCCCATACTTTTATACGGATGTGAGTCGTGGACAGTTAAAGACGACCTCTGAAAACGTATAGAAGCTTTTGAGATGTGGGCATACAGACGATTTAATTAAATTAAAAAAAAAATTCAGTACAAGTCAAAACCAAAATTAGTGAAGTTTGAAGAATTTTTATAGTATTTTTGTATGGATAGGATTATAGGTGCTCTAACATTGTACAAAAAAATTGTATATGTAGGTATTTGTGTTAGGTTTAAGGTTTACTCAGTCGTAGGGTAAGGTTAGTAGATAAACTTATCACTTCGTACCTTTGGTCGCCACAGGTCATACGTTGGAGATACTTTGTCGTTTAGGTGTATAAAGTGTATTGTTGTAGCAAAAAAAGCCGGGGTTTGTCGCTAATTTATAGTAATATAGTCCATAATGTCTTTTTCATGCCGTATATTCATACGATATCACTAGTATCGTATTTTGCAAAAAAATCATCTTCTTAAAAAATATTTTATACTATGTACGTCCCACTGCTGGACACAGTCCTCCTCTTATTTCTGAGGTGGTTTTATGACACAGAAAAATCCGCCACGCTGCCCCGATGCGTGTTGGCGAACTTCACATGTCTTCGAATTTTATTTTTTTTCTGTTTCTCAGACATGCAGAATTTCATACGATGTTTTCAAATCAGCACTTAAAATTGCAATAAGTCCAACTGGGCATCTTGCTGGTTTTTCCCAGGACAGTGGTTTTTTTTTCAGACATAGTGGTAAAATTAAAATATGACTTGCAATAAGAAGCATTTATAATCTAGAGTGAAAAAATTATATTCTATTCTATTCTAAAAACACATAAATAGAAACAAGTAGAAGAAGTCATAAAGGAAAACATTAAAACAATGTTACATGACGTCGTATAATATATTTCAAATAAATCCTAGTACACGGTTCTTTGCTAAACTGCAGTGAAAGCTAAATTACACGCTTGATTGCATTTTAATCAAAAGTTACTGAAGTAATAGATGAGCTTTAGCAATCGATGAGCCTTATAAGTTATCGTTCTTATGAAACATGAGTCCTTACACAGCATGTTAAAGGGGGTGGATCATTTTAATCTGGGCGATGGGATCTCAAAACATGTCAATTAAGCACCCATCTTTTTTCCTAGGAGTCCGTCTGGGTAGTTATCACTCTCTCTCTCTCTCTCTATCTGTTTTGCCAAATAGCAGTGCCTGCGTAGCAAGTATACATACAGTATGCGAAACATTTCATATTAATGCTCAGAGGTTACAACGCATATACAGAGTTACTTTGCAATATACGCCTAAATTTGCAGAGAAGATTCAAAATAAGTAATAAAGGTGAATGGTGAAAAAAAAATTAAAAATCCTCAAATATTTTAGCTTTACTTTTTTATCTTTTACATTCAGAATGCGTGGCAATGTATTATTTTAACTGATTCTCATTCATAAATATCTCGCGCCTACACATTCATTAGGGTCACCCGGTCGGTAAAATGTTGTGAATGTGAAGGGGAGACCTACCTAAATCCGCGACTATTTTCAGTAGTGAAAAATTCAACGCGATAATAAAAGGCGATGTGCCTGGAGATTCCGTCGCAGTTATTCTACAAGTCTGAATCAAGATCGTTATTTTGTCCCTTGTGGTAATTTTCTTAGTACAGGCCAAGAAAATCATCTTGCTCATCTTGTTGGTTTGAATATATTTAATTAATAGTGGCGTTACCGTATAATTACGTCCATCACGTTATACTACTGTGTGAGAATGACCAGCATATATTATGGTATGGTCGTATTGTAGCTGTTCTACTATACTGTTTGCATAGTTGTTTTATTGCTGATTATGATATAATGATTAATATAGTTAGCAAGAGAACAAGTTGAACATTCACTCTCACACTATTATTAAAAGAAATTACCTTGACTTCTTTCGTAAATGTTAATCAGCTTATGAAAGTCCACGGCTATAAGTTAGTCTCTTCTATTGTAGAAACGATTTACTGTAATGGCACGCTTGATAGCGAATACAGCGATCACTCGCTCTATTCGTCTGCAAAGACTTCTATGTATAATACTATAGTTCAATCGCGTTAAGAAAATAGTGAAACATCGTTGTCCGCCGGTCTAGCCACGCCCCCTGCCTAGTCAGGTCGTCGAAAATTAGAAAGTCAAGCTCATAATGATTAGTTGAAGGCATACCTTCGTACGAAACGTTTGTGTTCTTTACGCCTTATCGTAAATTTAATGTAATTGCAGAAATGAATACCTCATCTATTCATAAGATAATAAAGCATAAGAGTTTGTTTTTGTTTGTTTAAACACGCTAATCTATGGAACTACCAGTACGGTTTGAAAAATTATTTTTGTATATTATAGCCAGATTCATGAGAAATAAAGAAAGCAGCGTTGATACACCTGTCAGCTAGCCTTAAATATTGGTTTTTGTTAAGCAAGTCAGAAGGAAAAGCGCACTTGAAATGTTTTATCAGCGTGCGCTGGCGTAAAAAAAAATTATAAAAAAAATAAAAAAAATATTGAAAATTATGAACTGATATGAGCGTTTTTATTAGGCATGGTATATTAATCCTTACGAATAAAATTATTTCATGATTAAGACAATTTTATTTAGACGCATAGTTTAAGAGATAATGAAACATTAAAATAATTCTACACTGCTCGGCGCGCGAATGAAGCATAAGCCCTTATCGCTCGATGACAACCGAGAAAAACCAGCAGTGAACTCTTCATTAAATAAGCGAGGTTAGTTCTATCATTTTGCTAAGAAATTGGGAAAATTAATGGATTACTTTTATTTATCGGCATATGTACGTTATAGAGCGAAGTTTAATTTTATTCATTCTCCATCCTCCTCCCGGTTAAGCGTCCCCAACCCTCCTTCCCACCGCAGGAAGTATCTCGAAATACTTTCTGAGGGGGAATAATAATACATTGATGGATACAAGTGGCTTAGGATTATGCTATGGAGCATTCTTTGGGGGAGGCCTATGTTCTGCAGTGGACTTTTAGATTATGAACGTTGATGATGAAACATGTAATAATGCTGCTTAGTCACTGAATATTACGAAATTTCCTTTGTACGATTTTTGTACGAATTGTACGAAAACTAAGAAATTTTTGTACAATGGGATACTTTGTTTGCCAATATTCCTGATAATCGGTTGAAATACGAAAAAAGAAGCGTAAAATATTGCATAATTAATTTATACTTTTGGACAAGAGGGAAATTTTATTTACAATTTCTATCATATTCATGACATGATATTAGGTTTTATTTAGTAACTTACGTGTAACAGGAAATAACGTGGCTCCCCATGTGCGTTAAAGATATTATTAAATCAAAAGAAAGAGACACGAATAAAACATCAATATAAAACAATTGTGTCGTGTAATGGCGGTTAAGAATATCCACTACCCCATATCTTCCCATGGGTGTCGTAAGAGGCGACAGTGGGAAACAGGAGATCGGCAGCAGCAGCTTCCCGATAACAGCAAAATTACAATAAAAAAACTGCGGTTGCTAAACCGCTCGCCAAGCGTGACAACTATGGCAAATACCCCCCATGATGAGAGTAACAAAGAGACAGCTCTAGACCCCGGCGGCCCCCTATTCCTAGCTACGGTGGCGACCATGGTAACGGCGGAGCAGAGGGTGCTAAGAATCTCCGGTGAAGGTTCGATTGCCACCTAAGACGACTCGATCTGGCAACATACAACGCACGCACCCTGAGAACTGACGAGAAGGTCGTGGAGCTCGAAAAAGAGATAGACAAGTTACACTGGTATATTATAGGATTATCCGAGGTCCGAAGAGAGGGGAAAGACACGGTTATCCTCGAATCCGGAAACTTGCTCTTTCACCGGGAGGGCGACTATCTGTCCCAGGTAGGTGTCGGATTTATCGTCCACAGGTCTCTCGTTAACAACGTTGTAAAGATTAAGAGAGCGTCGACGAAGGTTGCGTACATTATACTCAGAATCGCCAAACGGTATTCGCGGAAGGTCATACAGGTTTACGCACCAACCTCGGCATACCCCAATCAGCAGGTGGAGAAAATGTATGAGGATATCTCTAGAGCTATGCATTCCTCCAAAACCCACTATACGGTGTTAATGGGAGACTTCAATGCAAAACTAGGCACAAGAGTGAACGGTGAACTGAAAGTAGGGAAATTTGGAATAGGGCAACGGAACCCAAGGGGCCAGCAGCTGGCTGACTTCATGGAGAAAGAGCGACTCTTTATGATGAACTCTTTCTTCCAGAAGCGGCCCTACAGGAAGTGGACCTGGTCTATCCCCGACGGTTCGACAAAAAATGAGATCGAGTTCATTATGACGACCAGACGACAACTGTTCAGTGATGTCTCAGTCATCGCGAGGGTGAAAACAAGTAGCGATCACCTAATGGTTAGAGGCACACTAAACCTAAATCTTAAGTTGGATAGGTCTCGTCTAATGAAGTCAACGATCCGTCCCCCTCGTGCTTTGTTACAAAGTCCCGAAACCTTTCAGCTCAAGTTACAAAACCGTTTCCAGTACCTAGAAGAATGCAATAAAGTGGACAATATGAATGACAAGCTCGTGGAAACTGTCAATGTCCTTGGAGCTAAGTTCTGCAAGACCCGCCGCAGAAGAACACAAAAACTTGTAGTGTTATGCTACTTACTTATCATTTTACATTATTTTAAATCCATTTTTCCATTTTGTTTCGATTTTCTGCATTCACTTCAAAACTGGATATTTTACATCACCTTTATTTCCATAGGATCCTGTAACGATTTTAAACCATAAGAACACAATCACAAATCATTTCTACTTCGTATTTTCACATTATCAGCACTTTTAAATTGGTGTCTATGAAGTCTACCTTTTTTCGATCTTTTAGTTAGTTTTCCGTAACTCTACAATTTCGGGCTTTGTGTGGGTAGTTGCGCTACCTTTTTTCCTATATCAATAATATCTCCTTTTCCACTTAAATCTTGCCGTTTTCTTATTACAAGCTTAAAACTAAAATTTGACATGTTTTGTTATTGTTGTTTATTTGGTCTCCATGGAAATTATATTCAAATTTGCTACCGGTCTGTTGTTTCTATTTCGATAATTCCACATAAATACTCTTTCCTCTTGACCATTTACAAAAAATTTGCGTTTAATTTAAATAATTTTTCCGTTCTCTCTAGAAAGATATAAAAGCCGAACAATCGGTGAAGAAATTCAGTCTTGCTTCAGTTCTCGAATTGGAAGCATCTTCTAAAGGCCTTATCCCGGGGCCGCTCTGCCCCGGGATCCTGCAAGCCTCTGTCCTACCTGAAGCCACTGGACTCTACGAACCTCTGCTCTATCTGAAGTCGCTGGACTCTGCAAACCGTTGCTCTGCCTGAAGTCGCCGGGTTCCTACAAGTCTCTGTTCTACCTGGAGTCGCCGGAACCTGCAAACCTCGGTTCCGCCTGAAGTCACCGGAACCTGCAAACCTCTGTCCCGCCTGCAGTCACCGGATCCTGCAGGCTTCTGTGATGTCTGAAGCCGCCGAGGATCCTGCAAGCCCCTGTCTGGACTGAAATCGCCGGATCCCGCAATTACCACATTCACCGGAGGTCGCCGCCTAGAGACGCCCACGCCTTCTCACCTACGCCGTGCGTGCTCGTTCCAGGCGCTGAGAGCACACCTTGGATCTTCCGACTCAGCTTCGGCACTAATCTCTTTTTTTTATTACTTTTTTAAAATAATCTGTAAATCGCATCATCCATCCTCATATTCATACTCCATTTTTGTTATATAAAATTGTAAATATTTTTGAATCTTAAATATATTATTTGTTTTGTTGTATTTTTGTTGTTTTGTTGCTCTTAGGTTAGATTCTTTTTGTTCTTAATTGTCACTACACGACAGTTTGGCGCCCAACGTAAAAGTCCTCTTTCTCTCTTAATTCTTCACCTTTACTGCGCCTTGTCTAGTCCCTTTTGATTTAATTGCTTTCCCTTTCGTTCTTAACTTATTATTTATCATTCATTTACACATCCTTTTCATATCTTCAAAATTCTAAAACAAAACTTCTTCTAGTTTTTCAACTTATCTGGATTGTATTTAGACCTACATATAACACTTCATTTACATTCATCACTCTAAGTTACATTCATCACTATAATATTTTTTATTCTAGATAACTTAGAGGTACGATTTTTAATAATATTTTTATTTCTTAAACTTAACTTTACACGTAATTATAACAATGAAAAGGGTTATTAAGTACGAATTCCTTAACAAGGCCGAACTTGAATACGAAGTGAAGATTAGATGTGAGGAACCAGCTAATACTGTTTTGCTTCTAAAAAAACAAGTTTTACGTTTAGTTGCGAATTCTCACCCTGAAGATATTCTGACTTCTCCAATTCCGATCGAGGATGACTTGTCTCAAATTGATTCTACATTGACCTATCTGGACTGTAAAATTAAAAAATTTTTACAAGGTGAAACCAAATATTTACGACTAATAGAAACTTTTATTAACCATGTTTTTTACAGATTAGAGCGAATAGATACTGACTTATATCCAGACTTTAAAGCTAATTTAGAGACTTTGAAGATGAAATATGACGCTATGGCTAAACAATTCGAATCCTTGACTCCACCTTCAACTGAAAATGACGTTCCATCACTTGACCCTCCTGTTGACCCGACTGTTACGGTTGACCCGACTGTCACGGAACTCCCTCTTGTTTCTCAAACTTCTATTCAGGTCCATACCCCGTATCCTCCACCACCACCTCAATCTTTTTCTCCAACCAACGTCTTCAAAGATCTGAAAAGACACACCTTCAATGGTAAAAGCTGTCCAAGATCCTTTCTTCAAAAACTGGAAGAATACTGTATAGCTCGTGGCTTGTCCAAAGACTTGTTGATTTCACAAGCGTTTGAAATTTTCACTGACAATGCTCTTCATTGGTTCAGATTTAAATATAATCAGAATCCAAACTTAACGTGGAACGAACTTTCTTCATTATTAATCAAAGACTTTGGTGGTTTTGATTATGATCACAAACTTTTAGAAGCGATTAGGAATCGAACTCAAGGTCGAGATGAACCTATTGTCATCTATATTTCCATCATGTCTGGAATGTTTTCTCGTCTTTCGAAGAAACTTTCTGAAACAGAACAATTGGAGATTATTTTGAGGAATATTCGCCCATGTTATTCTGTCTTCGTAGCTCTAAAAGACATTGACTCTATCGACTCTCTTTTGGCTACTTGACAGAGACAAACAATTTAAAGAACCAAATGTACAACAAAGTCCTCTTATTTCTGAATTCAACTACAAGCATTCCACTTCAAGTTCAGTTGACTCTTCAAATTCTTCTAATAACTCACGACCTTCTCCTCCCCTCATGAATAAATTCACTTCATCCTACAAATACCCTTCTAGGCAAGTTAATAGTCTCTCTCAAACTAAAGCTCCTCAAGAAAGCTCCTTTTGTGTTCGCTGTCGTAAACAAGGTCATTCTTTGAACACCTGTACTCAACCACGATTCGTGATTTGTTTCAAATGTGGTCTTAAGGGTTTTAAAACTGCAGATTGCCCTACTTGTTCTCCCAAACCTAATACTAGTTCAAAAAACTAACTACTGACTTGAAAAGTAACTTAAACTTTGATAACGACGATTGGACTAATTGGATTAAAACAATTCAAAACTTCTTTTCTTGTTACAAAATCTCTTCTACACTCTACTCCAAGGAACAAGATCTTAATCGTCCATTCGTTAATGTCAAAATTTATAACTTAACTTTATCTGGCTTACTAGATTCTGGCAGTTCAGTAACTATTCTGGGTAATAATTCTCATTTGGAAATTCTTAAACTGGGCTGCAAACTTTTCAAGTCAGATCTTATTACTGTCTCTACTGCTAATAATCAAAAAGTTAATTCCTTGGGTTATTTTGACTTACCTATTCATTTCAATAATCAAACTCATTTAATTAAAGCTTACGTTTTCCCCGAAATATTTCCTTCGCTAATATTAGGTATTGACTTTTGGAGAAAATTTATTCTTTTACCTAGTGTTTTATCTTCTCTTAACTTTACAGAATCTAAATGTTCTGCTATCGAAACTAAAGATACTAAAGTTTTACCTTATGAGCATTTAACTCTAGTCAAAAGAACATCGCTAATGACATCATCCAAAGCTTCAAGATAATTTCTTTTGAAGAAAAAGGTATCCTGGGATGCACACACTTAATCACCCACAAGATTGACACTGGTGATTCTCTTCCAATCAAACAAAGATGTTACAGACTGTCTCCTGAAAAACAAAAAGCGTTAATTAATGAAGTTGACAAGATGCTGCGATGGAACGTCATTGAACAATGCGAAAGTCCTTGGTTATCTCCAGTTCTCATCACTCCGAAGAAGAATGGTGAATGGCGTTTCTGTGTTGACAGCAGGAAGCTTAACTCAATTACACGTCGTGATGCTTATAAGTTACCACTAATAAGCGAAATTTTGGACAACCTGAAGAATGCCAAATACTTATCAAGCATTGACATTGCGCAAGCATTTTGGGAAATTCCCTTGAATCCTGCGGATAAAGATAAAACTGCCTTTTATGTACCTGGAAGAGGTATGTTTAGATTTAAAGTAATGCCTTTTGGCCTCACCAACTCACCTGCAACTCTACAAAGATTAATGGATATGCTGTTTACTCCTGAATTTGAGAACAAGGTATTTTGCTATCTGGACGACATTGTTATTATTAGTGAGACTTTTGATGAACACTTATCGCTTCTCATGAAAGTTCATGAAAAACTATCATATGCCAATCTAACTATTAACTTTGAGAAGAGTCAATTCTTCAAGAAAGAACTGAAATACCTTGGTTTTCTTGTGGACGAGTATGGTCTACGTGCAGATCCAGATAAAATAAAAGCTATTTTAGAATATCCTGTACCTACTTGCAGAAAAGAAGTACGAAGATTCATAGGCACATGCAGCTGGTTCAGAAGATTCATTCCAAACTTTAGCACTATTGCCTCTCCACTCAACCAACTAACCTGTTCCGGGAAGAACGCTCCTAAATTTTTATGGAATTTACAAGCTGCAGCTGCTTTCCAGAAACTTAAAGAAGCTTTGGTAACTGCTCCTGTCCTTGCTTGCCCTAACTTCGAACTACCCTTCTCTGTACATTGTGATGCATCCAATTTTTGCATACACAACAAGATGATAAAGAAGTCGTAATTGCTTACATGAGTAAAGCACTAAATAAAAATCAACAGAACTACTCAACTACTGAAAGAGAAACATTGGCTGTAATAACTGCATTAGAACATTGGCGATGTTACCTAGACAATGGTAAAGAATTTACAATATATACTGATCATGCTGCGCTTAAATGGTTTCAGAATTTATCAAATCCATCAGGAAGACTTGCTCGCTGGACTTTACGCTTATCATGCTTTAACTTTGTCATAAAACATAAAAAAGGAAAGGATAACGTTGTTCCAGATTTATTATCAAGACATAAAAATCAAGAACGTCCTGATACACGAGAAACTTCACCTCAAGGCGTACATCCCATTACGATTGAAGAACCACCTGATCGTAGACTTGAACACTACAACAAAATTTTTCTCGGATGTTCCAACAATCCAGACGCATATCCCAACTACACTATCAGGGATAACAAACTTTACCGCTGTATCCATTCTCCCGATCGTCTAAACGATAACTTTATTTGGAAAGAAGTTCCACTACCTCAAGATAGACAGGCACTTATTGAAGCTAACCATGGTTCCCCTTCAGAACTCCATCTTGGTATCTTCAAAACATTCAAGAAAATATCATTAAATACTATTGGCCTGGTATGTTTAAGGACATTGCTGAATTAATCTCGACTTGTGAAACCTGCTTAACCTACAAACACCCTAATCATTCTCCCTATGGTCTTATGGGTAAACCCAAACTTTGCTCCAGACCTTTTCAAACTATATCCTTAGATCTTATGGGTCCATTGCCAATGACTCGAAGACGAAATCAGTATATTCTAGTAATTAACTGCAATTTTACTAAATATACTATGATTTTTCCCCTTAAACGTGCTACTTCAGCTAATATTATTAATGTTTTAGAAAATTCAGTTTTTCTAGTTCATGGCATTCCTCAAACTATTATAATGGACAACGCTGTTCAATTTCAGTCGCGAGGATTCCACTCATTTTTAAATTCTTATAATGTTCCTTGTATTTTTCACACAGCTTTATATTGTCCTCAGGTTAATCCTACGGAGAAGTTTAATAGTACAATTATTACAGCTCTAGCATCTCTAGTAGGAGACGATCATGGATCCTGGGACAACCATCTTGCTAAGATTCAGTACGCAATGAACAGCGCTACAAATCTAGCTACTGGTTTTACTCCAAATTTTTTAGTCTTTGGTAGGGAAACAATACCTTGTGGTTCCTTCTATACTCCAACTCAGAACCTCGAGGAATTGGTATTTATGCCTCGTGATATTTACGCGTCTAATGCTGGTCTCCTCTCATCTATATTTCACAAAGTTCAAACTAAACTTCACATAGCTCACGCTAAAAATAGCGCTCGCTATGATCTTCGTCGGTCTTTTAAAGAATTTAATGTGGGAGATACTGTTTGGCGTAAAAACCATGTTTTAAGCAATGCCGGCGCATACTTTAATGCTAAACTTGCCCCTAAGTTCATCAAGTGCAAGGTGATAGCTAAACTGTCACCACTAGTCTATGTGCTTGAAGACCCTAATGGAGTTAGAGGCAAGTGGCACATCAAAGATGTAAAATCATAAATTTTCTTAACTTTTATTAACCGTTAATTTGTATATATGTATAAATATCACCATCATTCTCACCTTATTATTTTATTTCTTTTAATTTGTTTGTTTGTTTGATGATCCAGTGTTCTTCAACACATCTTGCTTTAGGACCTCGAACTTTCGTTGGTTAATCGTCACTTTTTATTTTTATTTCAGACACATCTCGTTGGTGATGTTGCTGATCTCTGGCTTTGAGCCCTACCGCTCTGGCTGTTCTTAATCTTTACTTGAGTCTTAGCGACTAATGCTTACTTGAGGTATTTCTTTATCTTTATCTTCACTTGGGAGCGGCTCACTACTCCCTTAATATTCTTCACCTTTATCTTCACCTGGGAGCAGCTGACTACTCCCTTAATTTTTTATCTTCACTTAGGAGCGGATGACAACTCCCTAAATAAGCCTGAATGTCCTTTCGAAAAACACACATTTAGAGTGGTGTCTCTTCGACTAATTTGTTTTTTTTTCCCACGCAGGAGCGGATGACTACTCCTTAAATAAGCCTTAATGTCATTTTGAAAACACACTTTTAGAGTGGTAGTCATTGAATGTGAACTCCACCCTTACCTGAATGCAGATGATGAATGTAAGAGATAGTATATCTGATTTTGACTGGTGATGTCTGTTTCTGCAAAGCTGTGTTTTTATGGTTTATTTTAGAATGTATATATCAAAATTTTTGCTGAGTCAAAAATTTTCCAGGGTCGGGGGGAAAATGTAGTGTTATGCTACTTACTTATCATTTTACATTATTTTAAATCCATTTTTCCATTTTGTTTCGATTTTCTGCATTCACTTCAAAACTGGATATTTTACATCACCTTTATTTCCATAGGATCCTGTAACGATTTTAAACCATAAGAACACAATCATAAATCATTTCTACTTCGTATTTTCACATTATCAGCACTTTTAAATTGGTGTCAATGAAGTCTACCTTTTTTCGATCTTTTAGTTAGTTTTCCGTAACTCTACAATTTCGGGCTTTGTGTGGGTAGTTGCGCTACCTTTTTTCCTATATCAATAATATCTCCTTTTCCACTTAAATCTTGCCGTTTTCTTATTACAAGCCTAAAACTAAAATTTGACATGTTTTGTTATTGTTGTTTATTTGGTCTCCATGGAAATTATATTCAAATTTGCTACCGGTCTGTTGTTTCTATTTCGATAATTCCACATAAATACTCTTTCCTCTTGACCATTTACAAAAAATTTGCGTTTAATTTAAATAATTTTTCCGTTCTCTCTAGAAAGATATAAAAGCCGAACAATCGGTGAAGAAATTCAGTCTTGCTTCAGTTCTCGAATTGGAAGCATCTTCTAAAGGCCTTATCCCGGGGCCGCTCTGCCCCGGGATCCTGCAAGCCTCTGTCCTACCTGAAGCCACTGGACTCTACGAACCTCTGCTCTATCTGAAGTCGCTGGACTCTGCAAACCGTTGCTCTGCCTGAAGTCGCCGGGTTCCTACAAGTCTCTGTTCTACCTGGAGTCGCCGGAACCTGCAAACCTCGGTTCCGCCTGAAGTCACCGGAACCTGCAAACCTCTGTCCCGCCTGCAGTCACCGGATCCTGCAGGCTTCTGTGATGTCTGAAGCCGCCGAGGATCCTGCAAGCCCCTGTCTGGACTGAAATCGCCGGATCCCGCAATTACCACATTCACCGGAGGTCGCCGCCTAGAGACGCCCACGCCTTCTCACCTACGCCGTGCGTGCTCGTTCCAGGCGCTGAGAGCACACCTTGGATCTTCCGACTCAGCTTCGGCACTAATCTCTTTTTTTTATTACTTTTTTAAAATAATCTGTAAATCGCATCATCCATCCTCATATTCATACTCCATTTTTGTTATATAAAATTGTAAATATTTTTGAATCTTAAATATATTATTTGTTTTGTTGTATTTTTGTTGTTTTGTTGCTCTTAGGTTAGATTCTTTTTGTTCTTAATTGTCACTACACGACAAACTCTCCGATCACTCTCTTAATCTCATGGCTGTTAGACGGGAGATAAAGCTACATTCTTCAACAGATTGGACAGCATACAGGCAACTGAACAGACAGATCTCTAAATGCATGCGGCGGGTACTTACGCAACTTCATTACAGTTGTATTGAAGAAGCGATCGAGGGGAACCAAGTCTCCAAAGTCTTTGCCAGATCTGTCTGCCAGAAAGAGCCTACTGTCGAAGCTGAAGACCGAGTGTGACTGCATCGTTTCCGGGACATCTGAGATTTTGAGTGAGATTGAGAGGTTCTATGGGAAGCTGTACACGTCATCATTGCAGCCACACACAAGTGTGAGTAACGATCCAAGAGCGAGTCTTATCTGACACTATTCCGAAGATATCCCGGACGTCAGCCTGAGCGAGATTAGATTGGCTCTCCAGCACCTTAAAAACGGCAAGTCCCTGGGCGAGGATGAAATTACAGCGGAGCTTTTGAAATCGAGTGGAAAACCGGTACTTGAAGTCCTTCAGAAGCTCTTTAATTCCATTGTTCATGGTGGCACTACTCCGGGGGCGTGGAGTAGAAGTGCGGTGGTCTTGTTCTTCAAGAAAGGCGACATAACTCTCTTGAAGAACTACAGACCGATTTCCTTTCTGAGCCACGTCTGCGTTCTGTTTTCAAGAGTCATTACGAATCGTCTCGCACGCAGACTTGACGACTTTTTCGAAAAGGCTTTAGTACCATATACCACATACGTACCCTGCGGTAGATTGTACAGAAGTCAGAGGAGTACAATTTGTCACGTATGTGAACTATGAAAAAGTTTTTGATTCCGTCGAAATTTGGGCGGTGCTGTAGTCTCTTTAGCGGTGCCAAGTTGACTGTTGGTATATCAAAGTGCTGAAGTGTTTGTACAGTAGAGCTACAATGGCTTTCCGAGTACAGATTCATTGTACGGAACCTATCCAATTGCAGAGAGTTGTAAGACAGAGTGACGTCATATCCCCGAAACTCTTCAGCGCTGCATTGGAAGACCTTTTTAAGCTACTGGACTGGAAAGGATACAGTATTAACATCAATGGCGAGTACATCACTCACCTTTGATTTGCCGAAGATATAGACCTTATGGCAGAATCGCTGGAGGACCTAAGCACTATGCTCAATGACCTCAATAGTGTCTTCCAACGGATAGGTCTAAAGATGAACATGGACAAAACAAAAATCATGTTTAACTTGATAATGAACTTTGATTTTGATGATTGATTGAATATGAACTTGATATGTCCGGAAAAATCACTGATGGTAATCGATTCCACAAGGAAGTCGTGCGAGGAAGAAAACATCTTCTTAATCGCACATTGGTGGACCGCCAATCATCCAGATGGTGTGGATGGTATCGGGAGTTCTGCCGCGATATGCGTTCTTGAAATTTGGCGGCTGGTATTAATCCGATCAATTCCTCAGAGCACTCCTCGTGGTAGATGCGAAAGAAAATGCAAAGGGATGCAACAGCTCTTCGCAGTGCCAATGAATCAAGCCGATCGGAAAGGACTCGGTCAGCGACGATTAGAGCCGCTTTGCGCTGAATTCGGTCAAGTGGAAGGAGCTGGCACTGTTGAGCCCCTGCCCAGAGATGGACTAGTATCCATGTAAGGCCAAACCTGCGCCTTGTACAGTTGCAGGCGGTATGCCGGCATGAAATACTGTCCCGCTCTGCTGTGCACGCCAAGCTTTTTAGAGGCCAATTTGGCCTACTCTTCCAAGTGACCACGAAAATGCACGTCACTTGATATGTCGACTCCGAGAATTCCGATATTGGCTAAGGCAAGAAGGGGAGTGCCTTGAAACTGGGAGAGAAAAGAGGTTCTTTTTAGCGGTAAACGCCTAATCTTGTGTCTTCTGAGGATTAAACTGGACTAGATTTAGTCCCCCCAATCCGAGATTTTGTTCAGCAAAGACTCGACTTCAGACAAAAGTTTGTACCGGTACTCGGCGACGTTTTCCTGAAAAATATTGGCACGGCCGGTGTATAGAGCATCACCAGTACGGATGACAGTAGCAATGAATGTTACCAGTTAGCAACATATCATTGATATGCAGAAGAAACAGCGTTGGTTATAGCACACAGCCTTGTGGAACACCAGCATTAATGCATCCATCGACTTTCTGCATGTCTTACCAGGTCGTCACTCCATCTAGTGGGGGGGCGCCCTACACTTCGCCTATCGGTACGAGGCTGCCACTCGATATTCTTTCTTCCCCGTCGGTTGTTGGTTTTTCGAGCTATATGGCCGGCCCACTGCCACTTTAGCTTACTAACCCGATGGGCTATGTCGGTTACTCTGGTTCTACTGTAGATATCCTCATTTCTAAGTTTATCACGCAGAGCAACCCCGAGCATAGACCTCTCCATAGCTCGCTGAGCAACCTTGAGCTTCCTCATACGGCCAGCAGTGAAGGACCACGTCTCAGATCCGTAAGTCATCACTGGCAACACGCACTAGTTGTACTATTTCGTTTTCAGGTTTTGATGTAGAAAGTAGCTATGAAACGTTGCTTCGTACCAAATTTCAAGATACTGAGTTCACGGGAAGTACCCTGTAGGTTTTGATTCCCTTGCGAATGTCGAAAATTTGCGGAATAAACGGCTGTATCTTTTGATTGCGTTGGCTTAGAAGTTTGAATTTTACACAGCTCTAAGTGACAGTATACTTAATTATTTGATATGAATTTCAGCTTGATACTTTCACGCGTTCCTGAGAAAAAGGGTCTTGGCAGACAGACAGACGGACAACAAAGTGATCCTATAAGGGTTCCGTTTCTTTCTTTTGAGGCACGGAACCTTAAAAAATACATTGCGAAATGGTAAGTTAGTTACTTAGGTTGGGTACTTATTCTAACTATGATCAACTGACCATATTTTCACTACTATGTGAGTTTTGTGATGTCCAACGGATGCAACTTGCGAGGCCATTCGTCGCGAATCGTGATGCCTGGCTCGGAAGAAAAATTCGGTAGTGTAAACAATAAATAAACTCAAAATTCTATTCCTTGCAGCAATGTGATCGTATTCTACTCAGTTAAAAATCTTCTAAACAAAGTTTTAATTTTAGTATTTTATGTTATAACATAAAATATTTTAATTACAAAAGACATGTATAGGTATGTTCGTAGTAAGTAGGTACGTGGATAGTGAAGTAAATTTCAACTAAGTTTTGTAATAAAGTACCTACTTAGGTATTACTTCTGTAGTTAAATTATTACATTACTCTTTTTTCGCTATAAGTACCTATCTAACAAAATAAAATTAACCTTATATTATCCTTCGGTATCTTAAAACATGCACGCAACTTATAGTAGGAATGACGTTTTGCCAAATATCAAATAGGTGAGCAATATACAAATATATTATTTTTCAGTTACATTTGAACTTTTTCAAATATTTTATTTAACATTTAAATATACTAAAACCATTTACGTAAACAACGTTAAAAACTTTCAATCGCATAGAACGAGCTAGTCCCGACTGCGTATGTAGACCGGGTCGCCTTGCAATTGTTGGAAATTATTTCACGCAGGTAGCAAGAGTGACAGAGGCCTACTATTATCACTATGTTGGTAACTCAGATTCAGGATGTCATTCATATTTTTCACGAGTTGAGCTCCGAGCATAAACATTTTTTTTAAATTAGAGTAACATACGATCATCTTGTCGACCTGATGGTAAGCGGCAGTGGACATATCCTCTATTAAGAATCACTGGGATTACCTTCATTAGGTTATCGAGTGGCAGTCTCATACCGGTAAGCGAAGTGTAGAACGGCTCTTTACTAAATAGAGTGACGACCTGGTGAGATATGTGAAAATTGGATGGATGCTGGTGTCTCAGGACGTGTTATATGAATTTATTTCCCTTGGAAATTTATGTATATTAATATAATACTTTATACTGACAAAGAAATACTTGTGCCTAAAAATTTAATTGAAATATAATTTTAGCATTAGAAAAAATATTCTGTAATATATCTCAATAGCATTGTTTGGGTATCACGTGCGTATAATATATTTAAAATAAAAATAAATTTCATTTTGATCAGAGAAAATACAATAATGCAATTTACTTCTTTCAGCACATTATTTATGGACGCTCTAAGATCTCTTACAAAGTCGGTGGATTAAAAAACATAATATGATGAGCCACTATATAATTTTCAATTTACCTAAAAAAGCTTTTATCGGAATAACGTTACAAGTAATATACGAGTATGTATCCTCTAAACGTTATATATCCATACTAGGTAATTGCTTAATAATGCTTAAAGAAAATCTTATTATACTTACTTATACTGGAAAATAATAAGTCTGTGGGAGAAAGAGGTTATAATAAAAGAGGATATAAATGGAAGTGAAGGTAGATCTTTTCGTGTAGTGGCCGTATGAGAATATCCAAGAAACAGGGCTGTTCAAGATGTATTCAAACTTGACTTACTCCAAGAATACATGAATATTTAATTCATCACCGAAGGCGAGGCAAATCGTGATAAAACTCTAATTACTCGTATGTGAAGCTCGTATGTGTCGGTGAAGCTTGCGAAGTCACTTATTAAGTGGCGAAGCTTGCGAAGTCACTTATTGATTTCACGATGTCTGTCCGTCTGTCCGTCTGTCCGTCCGTTTGTCCGTCTGTCCCACGATTATCTCGAGAACGGTTTCGAATTTTCAAATTCTGTTTTCAACAATCGATTACTGATCACCCAGGCATCTGAACTTCCTATTTTGAATTTTTGTTTTTTTTTTCCGTTAGAAACCGCTACAAAGCTGATTGCTTCGCCACTTTGCTATGCTGTTAGCTTGCTGGGTTTATTTATTCTAGTGCTACTGTAGATTGGAGCCAGAAAAAGAACGCTCTATGAAATTCAAAGCTAGAATTTTGCTCCTAGATTACAACAGATAATTTTATTAGTTTTAAATTAATATTTAAAAAAATATTAATACATACTTTGTAACTTCAACAACTATTCTAAGTCCAGTGTTACTTTTATATTATTTTTTATATTTACAAATATTTGACGGCTCCGTGGCGCAGTGGCTTAGCAATGAGTTGCAGCACTAAATGACAAAGGTTCAAATCCCAATCGAAACAATTTTTTTATATATGATAAGGGCAACAAACGAGCACACAGTCCACCTGATGGTAAGTGATTGCTATAGCCCATAGGCATCTTCATCTATTCTCGATTACGAATCAAAATGCAGATACGTTGTCAACCGTGAAGACTTTTTTTTGCGCCCAGAAGCAATTGCAAAAGGGCTACCCAGATACGCGAGGAAGTGGAAAATGCTTTATGCATACTACGACAGCCGGCCCGTCGTGGTTATGCGGGAATCACTGTATCTAAGTATCTTAACCGGGAGCCTAAGTGATACCCGCTAAACTCCACTTTGAGGGATGAGCAGTAACCTTTGAGGCCTCTCTGCCGAATTGGAAGCGACCCTCTTTTGGGAAAAGAGGGCACAGGCGGCTACGAGCCGCTTTGGGAGAGCCTACTTAGGCAAATTTAAGAAGAATCGGCCTGAGCCTCCAGGAGGCAGTTCAGTTCGGTTGAAATTTTATTTGGCGCGTCCGAGAGAGAGTTTCTCGGCCTGCGGACTCGATAGCGAGAGGAGAGTGGGGCTGCATAAGTAGCTGCCTCACGAATAAAATGATTGGAATGAGACTCCGAGGCCTTGAAAAAGTTCTCAGAGAGTGTTTTTAGAAATTGTTGGATTGTAGGGAGCTCTAAGTCCCGATAGAGGTCGGCGTTACGGACGTACCAGGGTGCGTTTATAGCTCGACGGCAGAAGAGGTTTTGAACTACTTGGAGTTCTTTAATAATTTTGGGGTCAGCGTGAGCAAAAATAGGGCTCGCGTAAGACATGACTGGTCGTATACAGACCTTATAAAGGCTTCGCTTGTTACGGAGGGACATTTTACTGTATCGGCCAAGCATACTGTTGAGCCTACTTAGATAGAAGCGTGTGTAACGGTTTACTCTTTTGACATGGGGCCCGAAGGTGAGCCTCGTGTCAAGGGTGACGCCTAAATATTTGGCAGACGTATGCAAGGATACAGGGGTCCCTAGCATACGTATTGGTGGGGTGTTTTTGAGGCGGCGTCGTTTATAATCGAAGTGAACGGCGGAGCTCTTCTCCGGGTTCACATCGATGCGCCATATTTGGAACCTAGCTCCTAGGTCATCAACTGACGTTTTGATCTTGTTCCGTATGAAAGGTAGTGAGGTACCTTTACAGTAGAGGGCAGTGTCGTCTGCGAAGAGGGAGAGCTGAACACCTTTCGACGAGATGGGAATGTCGTTGGTAAACAGGATGTACAGGAGAGGAGCGAGAGAACCCTGAGAGACACGAGCTTTGATGGGGCGCTGAGAAGAGAGCGTGCCTTCGTGTCTAAAACGAAAGGTACGATGCTTTAGGTAAAAGGCCACGTGACATACTAAACGATCGGGGAAAAATAATCGGTATAGTTTATAGATAAGGCCTTTATGCCAGACTCTACCGAATGTTTTAGTTATGTCAAAAAAGACTGCGATGGTCTTATGACAACGAGGATAAAAACCGCTGAGGATATATTCCACAATACGGTGAACTTGTTCGGGACAAGAATGTTTCTCTCGAAAACCAAATTGACGGGGGATGACAAGAGGGTCACTGTCTGTGGGAAACAGATGGAGCCTCATGCAAATGATGATGACTATTTTGAAGAATTTGCCCATGACCTTGAGGAGGCTAATGGGACGATGACTGGAGGGGAGATTGAGAGGCTTTCCTGACTTGATAATAACAATCACAGTTGCCTCTTTCCACGTAGTGGGAAAATAACTAAGATTGAAGCAGGCGTTGAAGATAACATTTAAAAGGGTTAACACCTGCTCAGGAAAGTGTTTAAGGGCTTGGTTGGAGATGCCATCCACGCTCGGAGCCTTTTTGGGCTTAAGTCCTTTGATGAGGGATCAAATCTCATCATTGAACACAGTGATAGGGTAAGAGGCTGTAAGGGGGTGAGTTCTGGCGGCGGACCTCATCCTCCACTGCCTGGATGTGTGAGAGGTCGACTGGTTGAGAGCTAGGAGAGTATTGTGCGGCAATGCTGTCTGCAAAGCACTCATCCTTTTCCTCGTCCTCGAAGGCAACCGTACCGTCGGGACGGGAGAGAGGGAGAGTGTGCGTAATAGCGACTATGCGGAGGGCTCTAGCCATCTGGTAGTACGCTGTATGAGAGGGAGATATATTCTCCATTAGCTTACTCTATTCGAGGTCTCAAAGTTCGGAGAGGCGGAAACGGACTTCTCGTTTAAGACGATTGGCCGTACGCCTATATTCGGGGGTGGGATAGATTGCTGCTCTCCGGCAAGCAGCTTTTTTTATAGGATAAGGGTGACAAACGAGCACACAGTCCACCTGATAGCAAGTGGCTGCTGCGGCCCATAGACATCCACATCTATCCTCGTTTGCGAATAAAAATGCAGATGCATTGTCACCCGTGAGGACTAAGATGGAATGCCTCATTTCCAGTAAAAAGGGCCTCCGGCCACCTGCACACACCTAACGAAACGCAGAGGTAAACCTCTTCTTCACGCTGGTATTCTGTGAGGTCGTGGTACCACCCCGGTTCGATCCGGCCCATCCGTGCGACAGCAAAAGCTGCCGTGGTAGACCCAACCACTGTTAAAACCTCTCTTGGTTTGGTTGCTAATATGTAGGGAAGCCCATCATTATTAGCAACCGGGACGACCCTTTTATTCTCCTTAAGGGAGGATTTAATAAGGGTGGAGAGTAAATCGACCGCGATGATGATTTTTTCGGGACTGTCTAAGTCCGACGTGAGGGAGATGGGGGAGTCCTGTGAGTCCAGAGATTTAGGTAGGGACTCTTTGAAGCCCTTCCAATTAGTGAAGGTTTTCGTGGAGGGTGTTAAGGTAGGTGACTGATGGCCAAGAATGAGGGAGACCGATCGGTGGATGGATCCTAGATCGTTTAGTGTCTCGATTGCACTGAGGTTGAGGGAAACACCTTTTTTTAGTGCAAAGTCTAGCACATCGGGAGCGTGGTCGGTGTTATCGGGATAGTGAGTAACACCGAGGGGACTGTGGACAGTAAAGTCAAGAGACTGCGTGATATCAAGCAGTTTCTTGCTACTATGGGAGGTAGTACGGCATGTCCATTTAGTATGCTTGGAGTTAAAATATCCAAACATAATGACAGAATTGCCTAGAGATAAAATAGCCTCAAAATCTTTTTTGAGGGAAAAGGTTCCACTGGGGATGTAAAAAGGAGGCTATGAAGATGGACTGATGTCCAGTCACAGCTAGCCTAGATACCGTGGCTTCGAAGTTGATAAGTTGCGAAGTAGAAATGGGAGAGTGTAATAGTGGCGTAGGGGTCCACTATTAACAGACTCCGAGTGGTCTAGTGGCGGAGAAATGAAACTACTTCTTGATATGCCTTACTATGTGCAGGCGAATGGTGTGTTTTATTCAGCTAACCCTGCCTATATTTATACGCCCGGCTACATCCTTAACTTACCAATAGAATAATAATTTATTTATTTAGCCAATTATAATACATACATTTTGACCAATAAAAATTAATCAATAAAATATTATGTACAGCTATTATATGTATGTCGCGCTCCGTTTGCCGGCGTAAAACTCGTCGATAGCTTCTTGTAGCTGCGTTGCTGTACGGGGCTATAAAAGAGGTGCAGACCAGCGCGCGCGCGTAATCGGCGAGCGGCGGTGGCGAGGGACACATCTCCGGAACAGCAAGAAGAACCGAGCTGCGGCGTTGAAGAAACGGCTCGAAAATTATCGACGGATGCTTGAAGATAGCCGGCGTGTGAAGACGGTGCGGCGCTGATGATATTTGTGGCTGCTTCTTGTTTCTATATAGAACGTTAAATATATACGTCAAGTTATCTCACATTGATATGCAGCCCGCAGTATCTCGGTAGCCGGGGGTAATTAGGAAATAAATGTTTTCTTCAGACCTTCACCTTTTGCGTTATGGTAGCAGCAGGGTAACGTTATTAATTTATTTATTAAACGGTTTAGGGTTGATTAGCCTGGCTGCTACAAGAGCAATGAAGTGTCTTCTTGTAATAAATGGCCGTACCACCGCCTTGGCGTTCGGGTCTGTCATTACGAAGAAGAGAAAACTTTTGAATGGAAAGGCCTTTAATGTCCTTAGTTTTGAGATTTGTTTACTGTAGGGGGAGTAAATCGGCTTCGCGATCTCGAAGAAACAGCTAAAGCTCTGGGAGATTAATTCGCAAACCGCGAATGTTAAAAGATACAAGCGATAAACCCTTAGGCTTGACACGACCGTGAGTTTTTGGCAGAGCAGATTGCTCTGTCATTGTAGAGTTAAGTTAATTAAGTTAACTTAACTTACAATGAGCACAAAAGATTGTGATGCTCTGCAAGAGCAAGGGGACGGTCCTGACGGGACCGAGCAGTGTGCAATTTGCGTGCTAAGACAGCGATCTCCCCAATGTCGATGTTCCTAATAGCGGAGTAAATAAGTATGTGACTGTTGAGAGGCGGAGAATGTCCGCGGTGGGGCGGCCTTTTTGGGGCCCCAGGGGAAGACTGGTGGCTGCAAAGGCTGTGATAAGACCGGAGGGGACGGAAGAGGGCCCTGAGGAGGCCTAGGGGGACCCTGAGAGTGTCGGGGGGGGCGGCTGAAGGGGCTGAGAAAGGCCCTGACGGGGCATTCTTGGGTAGAGGACCGAGAATGATCTATCATTGACTGGCGGTGGAGCTTTCCTACTGGAGAGAGGATGAGGTGCGCAAGGGCAGCCTCTAAAATTCGCAGGGTGGCCTGTCTGCTGGCGTAGGACGCACGCGGGTGGGGATTCGGCGTTTTGGGGCCGAGGACATTCTTTCGAGTTGTGAGGATCTAGGCACTTAACGCACCTGGGTAGGGCGGAGCAGTTGGCCGCCGCGTGACCATAGAGTTGGCAGCGGTGGCATTGCGCCGGGAAATCGCGACTATGTGGGGTCTCAACCCTCACTCTCGATAGGCCGCACACTGTGTGTACCTCCGGAAGATGGCTTTTGCCTCCGGCACATTGGTTATTGCCTATGGTTATGGTTATTGTTATTGATTATTATTGTTATTTGCCCATGCTGCTGTACATTTTGTGCACGGCATCAACGGGGAATCCTTGGGTATTAAGGTCCTCAAGGATGTCCTCGTTGGCGAGTTCAAAGGGTACGCCGTGGATAACGGCTCTGACTTTACGCTCCTCCGGAAGAGCGTACGTGTGGTAGGACACACGTTCGGAAGTAAAAAGCCTAGTAAGGCGGCGAAAGTCGTCAATCGACTGAGGGACTATTTTAATGGCATCACCCATGTTGGTGGCCTAGTCGTACTTGATACCCGTGTCGTAACAGGTTTTTGATAGGTGTGTGAAGCTCGCCTTGTCTCTAAGGTTTTTCGCGGCTCGTTTACCGTCGCGCTTGGAAGATACAGTGGTGAAAGAAGAATCACTGGTTCCATCGGAGTCAAAAGATTCCGACGAGCCGGTGCCGGACTTGGACTCAGAGGCGGCCCTCTTCCGGGAAGTCGACGCAGTGGACCCGGAGTCGGAGTAGGAGCACTCCATATCCAGGGTGACGATCGAGTTCGACTGTGGGACAGCCGATTTTGACTCTAGGTGGGCCGCGACAAAGTATGGCGGTTGATATGCCTGAGGGGCCATAGTAACCAGGATTGCGGCGAGAGCCGGGACATCCAACCTATTAAGGCCTGCTATGATGGACCCAATAAGATCTTGGGCGGAAATTATGTGTGATGATGGGAGGGGGGGATGACGTTTTCCGTTGAAACAGTACAGGCTGGGGGATAAATGTTCTGAAAAAAAAACAAATATATAGATATAACAACCTTTTTTTTATAAAAAAATAACACTAGAAAATTTTGAATAAAACGCCGCATTTAAAGTTCACCAAGATTCAATCAAAACTTGTTATAGCCTATAGTTTTTTTGGCGTTGAAAAGTGATCGTTTTAGGACGTGTGAAAGAAATTACATTAATTTTCTGACTATAATTGTTATTGTATTTATGAAGCCGTTGCTATAGACTAAACAGTCTGTATGTATTTGTAAAAATAGAGATAATAAAATAAACATAGCTTATACCGTACTTAACGCCTTATTACAATAGCAATTTACTACTACTATTACTTTATTTCTTATAATTAGGCTCAGGTTTAAGCTCAGTGTTAATGAAGAACAGAATATGCCAAATATATCTACCAATAATATCTGTCATCTTACTTATTGGATAAAAACTTTCATTCTAATTTTTTGTATGGAACATTATTTAAGCTTATTTTCAATGAATTTAATAATACTTTTACTTCTAAAACATTCTCCTTGAACAGTCGGAAGTCATTCAATGAATGGGCGATAGTAGGAGTCCATAAGAGCAGGCATAAGTTATATGATCTTTACCATGAAAGGTCATATAATCATAGCGTCGAATTTAGGGAATATGTAAAAAAATATTCAAAAATATTTAAAAGAGTGTGCTCCATAGCCAAGTCTTTGCATTTGAGCAACAAAATTAAGACGGCTTCCAATAAAATTAAAATGACATGGAGTATAATTAATAGCGAAACTGGTAAGATCAACTCTCGCAATTCAAATTACCAGATAAGTGTTAATAACAAATTAACTGTATCAGATCAGGACGTAGCAATGGTTTTTGAGAAATATTTTACTGATATTCCGATCTTGACCACTAAGTCACTGAATTCTTCGCCTGCCGTCGCCGAATCATTACTTAAACAAAATGTAAATGCGTGTACAAAGAATTTTACATTTCATAAAGTGTAATCAAAAGATATTGTAAAATATTTTAAAACTATTGATGTTAAGAAAACTGCGGATCTGTGGGGGATTTCCGTTAAAGTTATTGCGTCTATAATAGATACAATTGCGCCTCATTTAGCTATTATTTTTAATACTAGTATCGACTCTGGTGTGTTTCCTGATTTAATGAAGTATAGTAAAGTAATACCTTTATTTAAATCTGGTAGTACATTAGACCCCGCCAATTTTAGACCTATTTCTGTACTACCAACACTTATTATGATTTTTGAAAAAATTATTCGTGATCAAATGTTAAATTTCTGTAATATAAATAATTTACTTCATAAAAATCAATTTGGTTTCACAAGGGGTCGCTCGACAACGGATGCCGGTGTTGAGCTGATTAAATATATATTTAATGCGTGGGAGAATTCACAGGATGCTTTGGGTATATTTTGTGACCTATCCAAAGCCTTCGATTGTGTTCACCATGAAACATTAATCAGGAAACTTCAACACTACGGTGTAAGAAGTGATGCTCTAAAATTAATTATTTTATATTTAAGTAAGAGAACGCAAAAAGTTGTCATCAACAGTATGAGTTCTTCCGGGTCGATGGTACAGATGGGCGTGCCTCAAGGCTCAATTCTCGGCCCCTTTCTGTTTCTTGTATATATTAATGACTTACCTTACATAGTAGGAGATAACCATGATATAGTATTATTTGCAGATGACACTTCTTTAATTTTCAAATTAAGTCGACATTTGCTAAAATATGACGAAGTAAATAATGCTATATCTAAATTAGTAAATTGGTTCAATGTCAATAATTTGCATTTAAATGGCACTAAAACGAAATGTATGAAATTTATGACTCCAAATGTCAAACAAATAAATACTAATGTAATTTTAAATGGGGAGAAACTGAGTCTTGTAGATACCGCCATTTTTCTTGAAATCACACTAGACGCGAAGCTTCAATGGAGCCCCCATATATCAAAGCTAGCAAGCAGATTCAGTTCTGCAGCATATGCTGTAAAAAATATTAGAAGTCTAACTAGTGTTGAAACAGCTAGACTAGTTTACTTTAGCTATTTCCATAACATAATGTCGTATAGTATTTTGCTATGGGGACACGCAGCTGACACTAAAATTATATTTGTTTTGCAGAAGAGGGCCATAAGAGCAATTTATGATTTAAAGCCTAAAGAGTCGCTGCGACAAAAATTTAAGGAAATTAATATATTAACTTTGGCCTCTCAATACATTTATGAAAATGTAATGTACGTACACAAAAATAAAAGTAGTTTTACAAAAATAAGTGATATTCATACTGTAAATACTAGGAACAGACACAAGCTAGTAGTACCAGCTACTCGACTCCATCGAGTCAGTAATTCATTCTTGGGGCGATGTATACGCTTTTACAACAAAATTCCAGATAATATACAAAATTTGACCTGCTCAAAGTTCAAAAACTTTATTAAACTAAGTTTGTATAAAAAGGGTTATTATAATATTAAAGAATTTATAGATGATAATAACCCCTGGAAATGAGGTGATCGCTACCAAGCTATTTCTAATTTGTTGTGTTGTTAATTTGTGTAATATACATGATTGTAAGCTGTTATTTAAAAAAAAGTCCCGCTGGGTTTCTTGCTGGTTCTTCCCATGACAGAGGTTTTTTTTTCGAACCAGTGGTAATTATACAAAAGAGTGACTTTCAATAAGTATTATTTATAATCTATATTGAATAAAAAAGTTTCTGTTTCTGTTTCAATGGGGAGAAACTGAGTCTTGTAGATACCACCATTTTTCTTGGAATCACACTAGACGTGAAGCTTCAATGGAGCCCCCATATATCAAAACTAGCAAGGAGACTTAGTTCTGCAGCATATGCTGTAAAAAAGATTAGAAGTCTAACTAGTGTTGAAACAGCTAGACTAGTTTACTTTAGCTATTTCCATAGCATAATGTCGTATGGTATTTTGCTATGGGGACACGCAGCTGACACTGAAATTATATTTGTTTTACAGAAGAGGGCCATAAGATCAATTTATGATTTAAAGCCTAAAGAGTCGCTGCGACAAAATTTTAAGGAAATTAATATATTAACTTTGGCCTCTCAATACATTTATGAAAATGTAATGTACGTACATAAAAATAAAAGTAGTTTTACAAAAATAAGTGATATTCATTCTGTAAATACTAGGAACAGACACAAACTAGTAGTACCAGTTACTCGACTCCATCGAGTCAGTAATTCATTCTTGGGGCGATGTATACGCTTTTACAACAAAATTCCAAAAAATATACAAAATTTGACCTACTCAAAGTTCAAAAACTTTATTATACTAAGTTTGTATAAAAAGGGTTATTATAATATTAAGGAATTTATGGATGATAATAACCGCTGGAAATGAGGTGATCGCTACCAAGCTATTTCTAATTTGTTATGTTGTTAATTTATGTAACATCATGATTGTAAGCTGTTATTTATAAAAAAAGAAGTCCCGCTGGGTTTCTTGCTGGTTCTTCCCAGGACAGAAGTTTTTTCCGAACCAGTGGTAATCAAACAAAAGAGTGACTTTCAATAAGTATTATTTATAATCTATATTGAATAAAAAAGTTTCTGTTTCTGTTTCATTGCATTTTTAAGGAATCGGATTTTTCGTTTTTATGTTTAACCGAAGCATGTTTCAAATAAAGAGCAACATTTTAAAATGAGCGAATCCTCAATTACATGCAGAGTCAGAAAAAGTTCTATAACATACTAATTACTAAAGAAGATTAAAAAAATACTTATTTAGTTGAATGACCTAAACAGTTGTTTTTTTTAATAAGGTGTCTCGTAATGAACGGATAAAGAGTTAATCGTCGATCCAGGCGTTAGAGAAATAGATCATGTCTACGAGATTTTTAATGGCCAGATTATTTCTTATGCAACTTATCTAATACTTGAATATTATCCTCAATAGCTTCACTTTGAGTAAACAAATATTATAATCATTATCATGATCAGAGTGCACCATAAGTCTTCTTCATGAGGTTTTCCTCAATAACTGGTAAATAGCTAATTTCTATAGCTGATTACTAAAATTTTTGATTCAGATTAACCTTGATAGTCGTTTAATTGAATTGTGAAATTTAATTTTCTTATAATTTTACGTACTAGAGCCAAATTGCATTATGACTTTAGCAATGTTTCAGCTTGACCAAGGAAGGGCAATGCAGTGTCGTTGTATGATGAGTGAAAAATTGAAAACCTCTTTAATTTGTAAAGAGGCATTTCATGTTAAAATTAGTAATTAGTGTATTCCTTAAGTAACAGCGAAATCAGTGTCAATCACAATGCAATTATAACTGAAACTGATTCCACTGTCTACTCGTAATGGCTATCACAATACCCCTTGATATCGCCTTATGATTTATTCTCGCCATTAAAATCGAATTGTGATCCCCATTCCACCTGTCAAACTATTGTCGTAAGTGATGTAACCTTGAAAAAGATTTCCCTCTCGATCACAATAGTGATAATAATTTAATATATTGGCTTATACAATTCGTGTTGTTACACGAAATGAAAAAACTTCTAAAACGTAACTGATTTAGAGTGACACGAGTAAAAATAGAAAAAAAAAATGATTTTCTGTCAAGCGATTGTGACAAATGATGTCCGCTTGAAAAAGATGTCCGCTTGAAAAAGATGTCTCGTAATATTTGTATAACGGTAGTAAAATTAAAGTAAAAATATTGTTACATACAATTCGTGCCATTTCACGAAATGGAAAGACTTCGCAAACATAAATAATAAATTCATTTTTCATATTCAAATAGAAATAGAAAAAGAATTGTATGTAACTCTAGTGACAAACGTCAGTTTGTCACTAGAGTTACATACAGTCCACCTAATGGTAAGTGGCTACTACAGTCCATGAACAAATGCAGCCAACTTTATACAAGAAAGCTACAGATAAGTCGTCACTTCTGAAGACTAAGATAGAATCCCTCGCAGCCTGTAATAGTACTTATTTGTTTCAATGGTCAGTATCCACTTACTATTAAACTTTAAAATTTTGAAGATTGTAAATTAGTTTGTTACCACAGTTCAATAAATAAATAAACAAAACTCGGCCTTAAATCATCTGCATCCATTGACTTCCTGCATCTCCAGGTTGTCTTACCATTTTGCCAGTGATGACATTTTTGATGCGTTGTTTTATAAATTTTTGACCATATAAAGAAGCTCAAGGTGGCTCAGCAAGCTTGGAATCCTTTAATTTTGGATTTAAATTCGGTCGAAATTGGACTTACCTAATTGGAAAATTTGTCTTACTTGACGTCTTAGTTTTGTATTTTTTTTATTTTAATTTAAAAAAAATGTTAATACATAAGACCAAACAAGTCTTGAGACAATACAAAAAGTGCAATCAATGTGCGTGTAGTTAGAGGCGTCGGAGAGAAATTGAAATATGAAATAATGTCTCGCTAAGACTAAGCGTGACTACTAAGACAAACATCATATGAAACAGTATATGGGGGAGGCCTATGTTAAGCAGTGGACTTTAGATAGGCTGCAGTAAATGTGTTAATGAGTTATACAATACAAATCACTTTATAAGAGTAGGCCTGTGCACATATATAGGCTGCAACTTTATTATGACTTTACTAAATAACTATTTTAACAATATTGGATCTAATTATATACTTATCATAAAATATACAATAGGTATTTAAAGAATATCGTACAGTCGTAGTTTGCCCAGGACCGCACGGACCGATATTCGATAGATACTAAA
This sequence comes from Parnassius glacialis, assembly GCA_033319125.1. Taxonomy (NCBI): domain Eukaryota; kingdom Metazoa; phylum Arthropoda; class Insecta; order Lepidoptera; family Papilionidae; genus Parnassius; species Parnassius glacialis. Next base: position 13,313,605 of record JAVANC010000027.1, on the reverse strand, counting down.
TTGAACATATAGTTTTATTCACATCATCAAATTTTACATTCCTTTATTCTAAGTACTTATTTATGTATATTCTACAAGCTTACTAACTACTTAATTATATTCAAGTTATCAAGTTAGTATATTTAAATGGTTGTATAAACTTACATTTTTAACGAAAACATTCTATGAATACGTTAATGGACTTTTGGTTGATATTTATGAATCTTTTCAGTTGCCGAAGTTTGAAAATTTCTAATGTTTACCGCAAGAAACCTTATTAATCTTTATTTAATGTTTGAGGTTGCTTAAATAAATAAATCTTGCAATTGATTTCATAAGTCACTAACTGATTTAATCAATTTAATTTTATCACATGTTTTTCGATAATAGAAGGCAATTCGTTAATTAAATTATGAATTACACAAATAATTATGATTCATTATTAATCTGGAAAAAATAGTTTCAAAGGTTAGTCATATTGAAATACACAAATATAATAAATCATGCAACAATATGGCATGAAAATGTATGTTTTATTTAAAGGTTAACAAAAATAAAAAATATATTAAGTTCCACCATCGTGTTAAATTGCTATGTTAATTATTCTTGCTACCCATGCCTTGTGAACAGAATGCAATTAAAAGTTTTGGTGCGCTCAATTCATAGTACATTCCAACTTCCTACTGAACAAAAGTCAAATGCTTGTTGTAGGCGAAACAACTAGAGACAAATCGTACATCGTCGTAACAGTTATTTAAGCTACATACGTGCTAATTAATAAAGTACAGCGGAATAATATATCAACCATGGGTATCGGAGACGGGAGAGGAAAATGAAACAGAGGATAGGCTGCAGCACATTACTGACTTAATATTAATAAAAAATGCGGTTGCTATCAATCTATAAGAGAGGCCTATGTTCAGCAGTGGAATTTTTACAGCTTGTAATGATGATGATGATGATGATGGTAATAATTTATGATTTAATCAAACATGCTACATTTAATATTATATTATTTTTTTCTTTATTTCTGAAACAATAGTTCGGCATAGTGTAATTTTACTTTGTCTTGACATTCGATATTCATTTAGTTTGTCCTAGTCAACAGCTAATCAGGGAAAATATTGAAAATGACGATAATTAACAAAAAAAGGATTTGAATGTCTATCGTTGGCGGTTTATACTAGTAACATCTTCCTATTATCTGTATTTAAACTGACTCAATTATTCATAATTCGCAATATTGAAGAAAGCAAGGTAAATCAGAATAAATTATAAACTTTTCCTTTGAATAGCAGCGTACTTTAACGTCACTTGTGAATTTTAGTTCTAAAACAACTTCATTTGCTATCCTACAGAAATGATTTGTATTTGATTTGTGTGTATTGCGAAGAGGATTAAATTGGTATAAAAACATAAAATTTTTTAACATAAGATTTTTGCAGGCGCAACGACGATATATTCTCGATTAAGAATCAATATGCAGATGCGTCACCTTAAAAAGATGGAATGCCTCGAATCGAGTAAAAAGGGTCTCTGGTTCTTTACACTCACCATACGAAACACAGCACCACTAAGCTGCTATGTTCCGCTGGTGTTCTGTGAAAGCGTGGTCCCGGTCCCTGGATTCCAGGGTCGTGCCGTCCTATTTGTGCTACAACCATAATATAGCTGCAGCATGGCTTTACTAGTTTGGACATAGCGAAGGCCTTCGATCGGGTCTGGCACAAAGCGCTTCTTTCGAAGCTTCCTTCCTATGGGCTTCCCGAGAAATTGTGCAAATGGATCACCAGTTTTCTTGCTGATCGGAGCATCAAGGTCGTATTAGACGGTGCATGCTCTGATTTCAAGCCTGTCAACGCTGGTGTTCAACAAGGCTGCGTGCTATCACCAACGCTGTTTCTCCTGCATATCAGTTAGTAACATATCATATCAATGATATGTTACTAACTGGTAGCATTCATTGCTATGCAGACGACAGCACTGGTGATGCCTTATATACCGGCCGTGCCAATATTTCTCGGGAAAACGTCACCGAGTACCGGGACAAACTTGTGTCTGAAGTCGTGTCTTTGCTTAACAAAATATGCTTGTACTATCTTTAATTATAATGTCTGTAACCACCATATTTCTGGCAAATAAATTATTATTATTATTTTTCTGGGTATCTATAAAGTTTTCTCATCTGGTTGGGCAATATAAATATATAATTGTAAATAAACATGGTAAACGTACATAAATATCAATAAAATAAAATAAATACATAAATATATAAAAACTCAACCAGACGGAAGCCCTCGGCAGAGTAGACCAGACGGCCGAGGGTTAGGGGGAAAGGAAAAGAAACCGGCGGACGATGCGGGCGGTATCGAGGATCACCGCCTTCTGCATTTGAGCTTGGAGCGGTCCGTCACGGAGTCCCAGTCGCCTGAGATGACCCGAGAGGCTGACTGGAATTAACCCATTTGCAGAGACGACTACAGGTATAATTTCGGCCGGCAATCCACCATACATGTCGGTCACCTCGTGAGCCAGATCCAGATATTTATTATTATTATTATTAAAGTCTCGGATTGGGGCCGACTAAATCCCTTACTGCCTAAGCCAGTATCGGAATCCTTGGCGTCGACATATCGAATAGTGTGCAGTTTGGTGGTCACTGGGAAGGGAAGGCCAAATTTGCCTCTAAAAAGCTTGGCGTGCTCAGCAGAGCGAGACAGTATTCCATGCCGGCACATCCCTTGCAACTTTACTAGGCGCAAGTTCGGCCCCACATGGAATACTGTTCTCATCTCTGGGCCGGGGCACCCCAGTGCCAGCTCCTTCCACTTGACCGCATCCAGCGCAGAGCGGTTCGAATTGTCGACGACCGATTTATTTCTGATCGGCTCGATACACTGGCACTGCGTAGAGATGTTGTATCTCTTTGCGTAATTTATCGCATCTATCACGGGGAGTGCTCTGAGGAATTGTTCGGACTCATTCCAACCGCTCAATTGCACCATCGCACATCGCGACAAAACTCGCGTTACCATCCATACCTTCTGGATGATTGGCGGTCCACCACTGTGCGATTTAGAAGAAGTTTTCTCCCTCGCACGACTTCCTTGTGGAATCAATTACCACCAGCGAATTTACCGGTCCGATACGACTTAGGAACCTTCAAGAAAAGAGCTGACAACTTTCTAAAAGGCCGGCAACGCATCTGCGATTCCCCTGGTGTTGCGGTTGTTCATGGGCGGCGGTAGTCACTTACCATCAGGTGAGCCGCATGCTCGTTTGCCCCCTATTCTATAAAAAAAAAAAACTATGTAATATTCTTATAAAGAAGCTAATAAATTTGGTTAGAAGCATAACAAACTGTAACTATTGTGTAACTTAAATGATTTTAAGCTGTGTTTTTTTATGTGTTGCTTGATTACTTGCTGGCTCTTTTCAGTAAAGAGCTATTATTCGAATCAGTGATAAATTAAAAATAAGACCGACTTTCAATAGTTTTATTTTTCAATTAAATATGATGGCTCAAATTTCGCCTTTTTCATCTGCAAAGCAGCAGTGTACTCACTGTTACGTAACATTGTAATTCAATATGGTGCCAACGCCAATATATGCGGCCTACTTTGCTTAAAATTGTTTGTGACATGCGGCTCACCTGATGGTAAGTGACTACCGCCGCCCATGAACAGTTGTAACACCAGGGGAATCGCAATAATTTTCATCCATCATCACTTTAGAAGATACTCATATCATATTGGTTCTACAGTTATATACGGTGAAAACAATTTTATCAAAATTCGAATAATATTAAAGTTCCAACAACAATTTTTGAGCATATGCTGTTATGATCCTAGCAAGAATACTATTTAGGTCATAAAATTATTGTATTGTCACAGGTTCTTAATACATCTGTAAATTTATAGATTATTAAGACTTCCGAAATTGTGTGAAAACTGAATTTTAAAATTTCATTGACATACAAACAGATATACGTAATAAAAGCGTATTAACAAGCGAACGTGGTACATTTTTACGCGTACGCGGTAGAGCCAAGCTACAGCTGTATTATGTTTGCAGAATGAATGTATCGGCTGACAGGGGTAGTACCACGCTATCATAAAAAATGTGTAATAGCATATTTATGCTCGTGTTTCGTATAGTAAGTGTAGAGAAACGTAGATATTTATTATTGGAACAAAGCAAAATAACTTAGGTAGTCCCCGGGGGTGATAACGCGTCTACTTTTTGATTAATAATTGGGGAAAGTTCAAGTGTGTACATCGGCCACAGCGTCCACTTACCATCAGGTTGATAGTGTGATCGTTTGTCACCCTTATTCTATAAACGGCGAAACTATCGTAGAAAGCAAATGTCGCTGAATACCCATCGAAACAAACTTCAAATCAATATGTATTTTAAAAGTATTTTTTTGTGGACTTGATTCTTTTTAACACGCTTTTATTAATATTATCTTGGTATGTATCTATGTATTTACGTAACGGAATTTTAAATGTGATTTTCATCACCTTCAAAACGTCGGATTGATTTGAATCTTCACAACAAAACTACACATATTCGTAAGGGTCGCTCGGTAAGGTTCCTTATAGCGCGTCTTCTCGCATCCTTCTGCTCTGCTTATGCTTTATTATCAATAACGGAACGAAAATATTCGAACTACAAATACTAAGAAACTATAAAATGGTGCGATTTTTTTAAGCAATGAAATATTACGTGGTGCGCAAAGGTTATAAGAAAGTGAGTCTTTACCGCAGCAAGAAATTAACGAACGTGCGCTTACTAATCGATGAACTATTAACAGCTAATGAAACTATTCAAGTGCAGTGACCAAAAAAGAAAACGTCAATTAAATCACACACACAAACACTGGAGCGCGCGTAAGCTAGCGTAAGCTTTGTTGTTGCCCATAAATCACGTTCAATTTAGGGTAGTTTCAAATAAAAGAAGAAGCCTTATTTAATTGTATTTTCAATAAAAAATTGATATTGGTATATAATTTTTGCAGTAACCACCAAATAAAGGCAATGATCAGAGTGTGGCTTAAGAACCTTCATTATGACAGCACAAAAGCAGTTATACCCTAGGCTTACCACATTCAATAATCACACGTATATTCCAACACACACTCACCCACTTACACACCTACACCAACATAAACACACACACACACACACACACACACAGAGAGATATTTTTTTAATTCTTATTTATATTTCAGTACCTGTTTAACTAGTTAACTAATTACCTTACTAAATAACTAAATCTATACATATAATAAATCTGTAGAAAATTCGTGTCTGTAATTCTAATATATTCTTGAAAAAACAAGTCCAGGGGGCTAAATAAAGAGTTCTGAAGGCAAACTAGTGGTTTTTAGAACTTTTGTCTGTCTGTCTGTCTGTCTTTCTGTCTGTCTATCTGTCTGTCTGTCTGTCTGTGTATTCCGGATTCACGCAAAAACTACTGAACCGATTTACATGACATTTTGTATGTAGGTAGTCAGTAACTCAGGGCAACTTATAGGCTACTTTTTATCCGATTACGGAACTTCAAAAAAGGAAGGTTAAGTATTTTATTTCCTTTAGATATTAATTTTCTGTTGTATCTTAGTTATAGGCGGGATGACGGGTGTTTTTCAAATAAATACCATATTTGTAAATAAAGTTTAAAATATAGTTATAATCTTGGTAAAATAATTTGAAACTACACCGATTTTGTATTTAAAACAGTGCCATCTATCATCAAATGGAAAAAGTAGTATATTCATATAAAATAGTATATAAAAGTAGTATATGGGCTGTGCGTTGATAGATGAGTCAGTAACTCAGGACATGCTTTTTTATATATCCGTAGGCAAAAAATAGTAAGACATTTAATTTAAATTTTGCGCGGAAATTCATTCGTCGAAATTTCTTTTTACATTGGTATGACTGTCAGTGACATTTGTGCCAAATATCACATCGAAGTAATCATAAGTGTTTAGTGTACGCTTGTCTTTTTGAAGTACAAAAAGTGCATTCGGCGATTTTCACAATGAGTGAAATTATTCAACAAAGAAGTTCCATAAAATTTTGTGTGCGGTATCAAACTTCTGGTGCCAAAATGTTCAGTATGTTGCAAAAGGCCTTCGGTGATAATTGTATATCGCAAGCAAGAGTTTTTAATTAGTACAAATTATTCAAAGAGGGTCGAGAACGCGTTTTAGAATAGAATAGAATAGAATAGAATAATTTTTTATTCAATATTGATTATTACATAATACTTATTGAAAGTCATTTTTTATTTACCACTGGTTCGGAAAATACCTCAGTCCTGGGAAGAACCAGCAAGAAACCCAGCGGGACTTTTTTTTTTAAACATAATTTCACTTAACAATAATTTTGTTTATACAATTTTTAAATGATATTTTCATTGAACCAGCATGGTGGCGATCACCCTATTCCCAGGGGTTATTTTCATTCCTGTATTCCTTGATATTATAATAACCCTTCTTGTACAGTTTTTCTTTAATAAAACTTTTAAATTTGTTTATTGACAAACTTTGAATATGTTCTGGGATTTTGTTGTAAAAGCGTATACATTGCCCCATAAATGAATTACTGATTCTGTGGAGTCTAGTAACTGGCATTACAAGCTTATGTTTGTTCCTAGTATTTAAAGTATGCACATCCTTATTCTTATTAAAGCTATTTATGTTTTTATGCACATACATTACATTCTCATAAATATATTGCGATGCAAAAGTTAATATGTTTATTTCTTTAAATTTTTCTCTGAGGGACTCTTTACAATTTAGGTTATAAATCGCCCGTACGGCTCTCTTTTGCTTCAATATCAGTCGCATTACCCCATAGCAAAATTCCATAAGACATTACGCTATGAAAGTAACTAAAATACACTAATCTAGCTGTCTCTACATCTGTGAGACTTCTAATCTTTCTTACAGCATATGCTGCAGAACTAAGTCTGCTTGCTAATTTAGATATATGGGGGCCCCATTGAAGTTTCGCGTCAATAGTAATACCAAGAAAAACAGTGGTATCCACAAGACTCAACTCCTCCCCATTTAACAGCACATTGGTATTCGAATATGTTTTACATTAGGTATTGTAAATTTAATACACTTTGTTTTATTGCCGTTTAAGAGCATATTGTTGGCGTTAAACCAATGTACCACCATTGTTTCGATAGAGCATTATTACATCGTCATAACTAATTAACTGTCGTTTGAGTTTGAAAATCAAAGAGGTATCGTCAGCAAATAATACTATATCGTGATTGTCCCCTACAAGATAAGGTAAGTCATTAATATAGATTAAAAACAGGAATGGGCCAAGAATCGAGCCCTAAGGAACGGCCATTGATACTACCGATCCGGAGGAACCTTTACCATTAATCACTACTTTTTGAATTCTGTTACTTAAATATGAAGTAATAAGTCTAAGTGCCAAATTTTTTACACCGTAATGTTGTAGTTTCCTGATTAATGTCTCATGATGAACACAATCGAAAGCCTTGGAAAGATCACAGAAAATACCTAAGGCATCTTGTGAATTCTCCCAGGCATTAAAAATATATTTCACAAGCTCAACACCGGTGTCCGACGTCGAGCGGCCCCTTGTAAAACCAAATTGGCTTTTATGAAGTAATTTATTTGTATTAAAAAAATTTAACAATTGATCCAAAATTATTTTTTCAAAAATTTTACTGAGAGTTGGTAGTACAGAAATAGGTCTAAAAGGTGCGCGAGAACCGACGAATAACATTTAGAGGCCTTACTGATATCGTTGGAATATCGGAAGGATCAGTGAAAACCATTTTAATATAACATTTGTGCATAAGAAAAGTGAATGCACGATTGGTTCCAAAATCACTAAATTTTCTTGAAAAGCAGCGTTGCGTTGACTTCTGTGAAACAATGCTTTCCGACTACCAGGATGTCATGAAACGTATTATAACTGGCAAGAGTCTTGGATCTACGCTTACGACTCGGATACAGATGATCAATCGGCCTAATATCATGCCAAAGGTGAGCCGAAACCGAAACAAACACGGTTTGTTCGGCAAACTGCGACGCGATACGAAGCGTTCCAGCGTGGCCACAAAGGCTTCAGTGCTGAGGGCACTTACAAGTTCTAAGTGAACGGCTTTAGTGGAGAGGCACACGAAAACTCACAGATAGGACTTATGTGAACTCGCGTCACGAAGGGTGGAGGACTTGAGGAGGAAGGGGCCAGCAAGTCTGTTCCGACTCCAGCGAATGGTCGGATGGCCATGACGCGGTCGGGTGGCAAGTCACCCATCATAGGCTGCGATATGGTGGCCTTCAGATTATAGAATAGAATAGAATAGAATAATTTTTTATTAAATATAGATCACATGTGTAATTCTTATTGAAAGTCATTTTTTACTTTACTTTACCACTGGTTCGAAAAAAAAACCTCCGTCCTGGGAAGAACCAGCAAAAAACCCAGCGGGACTTTTTTTAAAGCAAATTTTACAATAATGGTTATACAACTATATAAGTACAAAATTTATTTTAGAAACAGCTCGGCTTTATAACAAGGTATACACTTTAAGAGGTTGCTCCGAATGGTGCGTCGGTCAGCCAAAATCCAAAACTCCCGCTGCAAAATAGCCTATGCTCTTTAGATTAATTATTAGTTTTCCGACCTATCTTGGTACATAATTCAAAATACATCAAAAAATACCAAAGTAACGTATGATTCGTTTCTTAATTAATAATTAACAAATTTTTTAAACATGTAGTTCCATGCTTATATTTCAACCTGGTTTCAAAGGCATCAATACTCAAAACTACTATGTAAATCTTGAAAATAAATTGTAATAAATTTATTCCTTGATGCGCATAGATCAAAACAGATAAATTAAGCAAAACGATAAACATAAGAGATAGCCATATTGTTTTTTTCAAAACTAAGTGCTCGACCAAAACCAAATCTAATACTCTTTGACAGCGTGGTTCAACGCTCCAGGGGAGCCCTTGTCTTCCCACCAACCAAGTGGAGGCCACACAGCGTTGTGAACCCGAATCCAATAGAGCGCGAACCGTTAAACAGTAGCCACTCGGGTTGCACGCCTTCACTGAGGCCGTCGGCAATAGAACAGTTTGACAAGTGGACTGTTGACGGCTCAAAGGATCAGTGGAGGCGGCCGTGGTGGGAGCTAGGGCGGCAGCTTCATAGCCGGAGCTGCCTCCATCAAACCGGCACTCGAACCGGAGGTCCCGAAAGTGGTATTCCGGCGGCATCTCAACGAGCCGTGGTTGCAAATCACCAAATGGGCCGACCTAAGGAGCTTCGGGAAACCTCGGCCTTGAAGCCCGGGACAGTCTTGAGGTCGCAGGAACCTGGTAGTACTGTTACCGACCAAAGGGAGGAGGGTGGTACTCCAGTCGCGGCCGCTCAGCTAACGGGGGTGAGACTGGTCCAGCTGACCGCTGAGTGGCCGTGAAGCTCCTCTCAATATGCTGAGGGGGGGTGACGACCCCCCTGCCCCTGGGGGAACGACTCCACGACTGGTCGGGGGAGGGACCTCCTTCAAGACCAGGGGCATGGTGGCCGGCGTGTGAGCGCCGAGCATCGCCCGACAGAGGGCGTGGCTAAGCGCCCCCGCCCGTGGGAGTTGAGGGCTCGGCAGAGCCCCGAGAGGACGCGATCTAGGCCATTTCAGTATGTCGAAATAGATTTTTGTGGACCTTGCAGTATTAAAGTTGCTCGAAACGATGACAGACGATAGTACTAGCGATACCTTTGATGATGGGTCTGAAAGAAAATCGATCCCGAGGAAAAAATCATATTTTCGCAACGTTTTGTTAGCTTTGTTCAAGCTCCATCATGTTGGTACAGCTAAATAAAATGATAATTTCATTAAAAAATCATGAAAATACTTAAACATTAAACCAGTAGTGGAATTTAAAATTAATAAATCATAAAATCAGCTGACTAGGGGCAATATTCGCGCGGGCGCTGAACTCTTTTATGTAGCTCGGTACAAAATACCGTTTTTTTATATGGGGAAATGCACCGACCAAAACCCCATGGTGTTCCACTTTCGCCGCATATTGGCAGGCCCACAAGCGCCGGCCGCTCCATGGCAGCCTCTTTTCGGGGGAGGCAAGGCGCACCAGGAACACAAGGCACACCCCACCTCCAAGGCCTCCAACTCCATGTGCGTATCCCCCCGACTCTGATACGAGGAGGCCATGGGGTCTGGAAAATCAAGCGCTAAGTAGCACCCGCCTTCCTGACCCCAGCGGCGGATCTGGTCTCTGGATCCGCCGCCAACCAAGTTTCGGCTGCGGAGGGTAGGGAGAGCGGCACCTCGCAATACGACACTCCTCTTCTCCCGCGGCCCCACCAACACCGCATCAACGGTGCGGCCCCGTCAGAGTCGCGGAGGATAGGGCGAGTGGCGCATCGTCATATCAACACTCCTATTCCTCCGCGACTCCACCTCGGCTGTAGCAGTAGGGGGGGAGGACACCCCACTCACCGCAGCCCACCGACACACATTAGAAAGGAGCTCGCCAAGTCCACTCGGAGTGGCCACCTCGGGCCGGCCCTACACCACGGGTCAGCCAAGGAGTTTCTCTTTGTTCACCGCGGGTGACCAAGTCACGGCCACTAAGCCCCCCCGCCACGACAACGCGGGAACCCGTTCAGGGGGTTGGTACGAAATACCTAATGCATTGGTTAGGTATTACTACTCACTCTATATTTCCCTTTCACACACTCGTATCGCCTCGCATCAGAATTGCCAACACATGGGGAATTCCCCAAATTGCAGGGAATTTGAAGTCGGTTGGGGAGTTTATGGGGAATGGAATTTTGCGGGAAAAATGCGGAGATTTTTAAAATCAATAGCCCGGGCCAAGTCAAAACCTTTTCTCAAGAAATCTAAATGCTTATCTTAACATTTCTGTTAGGTTACTCTGTTTTTTTAATTATCTTCATTGCACGACATTTAATTTTCGGATTTATTTCGGCAACTTTTGTGAATCATTTAATGCTTTTCAATTCTTTATTTTTTTTTAATTTTATACCAGAGATCAGCATGCATATAAATGCAGATACTATGGTACTTTTTAATGGCAACAAGGAAAGGTATTTAATATACTCCATAGAGTAAAATTACAAAAATATGGAAAGTGTGAAAAAAATTCGATAAAAAGAAAAAAATTGTTAGTTAAAAATAATTATTGAAATTTGTTGCAAATTTCTTCATTTTTTAAAATAAAATTTAAGGGAATTTGTTGAGAATCTATTGAAGTTTTGTCCTTATATTGGAGAATTTGACATGGATTTTCGGAGAATTTGACAAATTGGTGTTGGCATTAGTAGCGGCAATCACAATAAAACTTGCAACTAATTTTTAATGTTATTGGAGAGATTAAAAACGAAAAGTCTATTAAAATAAAGTAAAAGAATTATTTTTAGATAAATTAACTGTCGATCATAATTGCGATTGATTTCAACTATTAAATTATTCAGTACCATTTCATTTATTTTTTCTTGTACAATATCAAAGATAACGACGAAATTGTGTTTATAATTGTGTAAGTGAGTACCCAATTAGGTACGTTTATTAATTTACGAATTAGTAGCTTTAGTTCAGTTTCATTTTCAAATAAAGTAAATTTATAAAGTAGGAAATATAACACCATTATTTTTCATCCATTTTGATATATGCCGTTATCTAATTTCATTGATGAGTTCATAAATTCTATTAATTTGGGAGGATTGTAGGTAGTGCAGTCCTCTCATCCCTGACCCTTTGCATTCTTATTGCTACTCGTATCTCCTCTGTAACTTATTGCCCCATTTCAATGATGATCACAGATGATCTACTTAGTGTGAACAGTGCATAGTGGGTAAGTAATTCTTATTAGTTTGTGGTGCATAGGTTTATTTACATCTCGAGCTATTTTCATTGATAATAAAACTGAAGTGACAAACAAATTCACAGTTCACTTGATGGTAAGTGACTACTGCAGTCCTTGGATACGAACCTGTAGTAAACTTCAAACGAAGAAGACTTCAAATGCGTTATCACCTCTGAGTACTAAGATGGAATGCCTCATATCCTGTAATTATATTGGCTTTCTTTACAGGAACACAGTGGTGCAAGCACTGCCTAAACACCTACCCCGACGGACTCCTAGTCAGAAAAGGCGTTCTATCACCTAGAAAATTTCTTTTCCACTCTGTTATTAATATATTGTTTTTATCTCCAACTTTAAAAACTATTAATAGTTAGATTTGTATATTGTCAAATAATGCAGTTAAATTAAATATTTACTCAAATATTCCCAATACCTTTTTCAATATAAATTATTTAAGTAATATTTTTTACTATAATAAATAATTCCGAAACACTTTTGTCCTTAACGAGGAAGTACCTACTTATATTTATTATATTCGATATATTTTTTACTGATACATACATATTTATTCCGTGTTGAAATCGATCTTGCAGTCCATAGCATCCAATCAATTAGCCACTTTACATATTTAGGCATTATTGTATATAGATATGTAATTTCTATCGTACCGTGCCGCCACAATATCTCACGTGCTCAGACTGGAGGTCGGTGGATTTATGAGTAGAACCTTTAATAACTACGTTTAGACGCTTGGACAAATCATGTCGTTTGTTGACGTTCATACTGGCAATGTCTTAGAGTAAGTACACGGTACAAGCATAATACTAAAGGGTATATAATCACTAAGTTTTACATAGGCTAATGTAAAACACTTAATAGTCTGTGGTCAAGCAGTCAGAAATCGTGGCCAAAGAATTTGAAAAGCTGTGAATTTTGCGTGATTTTAAATATCCCTTTTTCAATAGTGTGTAGAGTGTATAATAAGGCTATATATAATGTGTATAATATGTTTTATATATTTATGTGCAGTTGAAAGTGACTATATTTTTTATATATATTATTTAATAAAAATTAAAAATTAAACGAAATACGGTCGATTTTCAAATAACCACTTATTATTTTTATTCATTTATTAATATTTTATTAATTTTTCACTAGGCCTTGAAATGCATGGTTCATGTTACTTGAATTTATGGTCATGCACAATCAAATGCTTAGCCACTGCCGCACCCAGCCTGACTGATGATGATAATGATGATGAGATAACGAAAAAATAATGTTAGGTTCAGTCCTAACTAAAACTGCGAAGAGAATATTGGACATCAAAGTTTAAATTAAAACTCCCTTAGTCTTTTTGTATGTTTTAGATAAATTCAGAGAATGAGTTCTTTAATAGACTTGTATAGTATTCATGAGCTAAACATAACGAGAAAATTTAAGTTTTAATTCAAATGGATCAAAATTAAATTTAAACTGTTTCTTAGCCACACGTGATAACCAAATGAATAGGAAAAAAATAAATATTTCATATTTAAACAAGAATTCCCATGCTCCTGTCTTGGTATATATCCAAAAAATGCTATGTATAGTTTTGTATTTAAGCATAAAATTAAATAAACTTTAAAATACACTTGTTTTTCTGTGGTAGAAGAGATTTTTTAAAATAAATTTGAAATCAAATTTTGAGAACTCAAACTACATACTTAAATTCTATAATTACACAGTAGTGTTGAGTAAAATTTATTCTCATGTTTATAAAATAAATACAAAATCATGGATCATGATTTTTCATGAATAATTTACCATTTTAACGTGGTAGAGCCATGCTGCAGCTATGTTAAGGTTGTAGCACAAATGGGTCGGCTCGACCGGGGTAGGACCACGCTCTTACAGAATACTGAAATAGTAGTTTAATGCTTCTGTGTTTCGTATAGTGAGTGTAGAGAACCGATGACCCTTTTTACTGAAAACAAGACATTCCACCTTAGTCATCAGGGATGACTACACATCTACATTTTGATTCTTAATCACGGATAAATAATAATATAGATGTCTCTGGGCCACAGCATCAACTTACTATTAGGTGCACAGAGAAGAAAACGGGTAATACGATTGTAATCGATTTATTGGTAGTTGTGATTTGGCGACAAAAGGGAAGGCAGACAGCGGTCAGCCGCTGTTGTTGTACTATCGTTGCAGTGCCCTCTGTATACGTTCCTTGAAGAAAACCCAGTGTCGATTAATTAACACAGTTATAATTTTCTGTGACACCCATAATTGGTGTAAGGATAATTTGGAGGAAATGTACCGGCTGAATTTAAGTATATTTCATAGTGACCTTTTCATGATATATTTTAAATTTTACAAGGATTGTATAAAATTCCGTATTACTCGAGAATGTTTTTGTTGCAAGATGTCAGATAAAAGTTCCAGAAACTTTCATTGATGTAAATAAGTATTGAGAACCGAATTAATAAAAATCGTTAATATTACTAAGTCAAAGACTAAATGAATTTATGATAACGTTTTTTGTATCGCTAATAACATATCAATAAATGTGTCTATAGAATAGAAAAACGGCAACAACCTTGCAAAACAAGGTGACAATAATATTCCTCCCGGAAAAGCCGGTTTCCGAAAAGCTTTAGCACCATAGATCACATACATACTCTTCGGCAAATTGTACAGAAGACCGAAGAGTACCATTTGCCACTTTGTTTTGCGTATGTGGACTATGAGAAAGTCTTTGATTGTGTCGAAATTTGGGCAGTGCTACAGCCCCTTCAGCAGTACCAAGTTGACTGTAGGTATATCAAATTACTGAAGTGTTTGTACTGTAATGATACGATGACTATCCGCGTACAGAACCGGAGTACAAAAACCATCCAACTGTAGAGAGTTGTAAGAGAGGGTGACGTTATATCCCCGAAAGTCTTCATCGCTGCATTGGAAGATGGTATTAACATCAACGGCGAGTACATCACTCACCTTCAATTGGAAGACGATATAGCCATCATAGCAGAATCGTTGGGGTCACTGTAGAAGCGTGCTCGTCGCGACCCCTGCCAGCCCTTTTCAGGGCTGCAATTCTACTTAGCTGCGCACCCATGTCAACGAGGGTTAGGGCGTCCCCCCAAGGCGACGCACACCAGCTCGTCCCCGTTGGTGTGGAATGCAGCGCGCAAAGCGGCGATGGGGACCGCCACCCGTCACGCACAGCCCGACACGGCGGAAGGTGGAGGACAGAGTGCAGAGTTGGCACGTGGAATGTTAGAGGAGGCATGAGAGATAAGACGAATGAGTTGATCGAAATAATGAAAGAAAGAGAATTAGATGTCGTGTGTATGTCGGAGACCAAACGGAAGGGCAGTGGTACTGAAGAGCTCCCTGGCGGGGCGTTAGCTCTATGGTCCGGAGTCCCGGAGAGCGAGAGCGCCCGCCAGGGAGTGGGGGTGCTGCTGTCGTCTCGGTTGGTCGATGTTATGACTGAATATAAGGTTGTGAACTCAAGACTTCTCTGGGTTCGCTTTAAATTGGGACTGACGAAGTTATTCCTTTTGGCTGTTTATGCGCCGGTAGCTTCGTCGTCCAGGGCTGAGCTGGAGGAGTTTTGGGAGAATGTAAGAGAAGTTCTAGATTTGGCTAGGGGAAACGAAAGAATTGTTGTATGTGGTGATTTGAATGGATGGGTTGGTACCGCTCGACCAGGGTACGAGTCGGTGCTTGGAAAGTTTGGCGATAAAAGGGTTAATGATGCTGGCAAGCTTATACTGGCGGTATGCAAGGAAAAGGGTCTTCTTGTGACAAACACTATGTTTAATCACAAGAAGATCCATATGTATACTAGAGAAAGTAAGAATGAGAGAAGTATGATCGATTTGTTCCTGGTGGATGACCGACTGCGAAAACAGGTGATGGATACGCGAGTGTTCAGGGGTGCTGACCTGGGAACGGATCACTATCTAGTGATTACTAGATTTAGGGGTCTGTTCGCGGGTTGGCGCTACCGGACGGCAGTAACAGAACCACAGTCGGTCTGTCGCATCCGAAGCTGGAAGCTTCAGGAAGCGGATACTAGGGACAAATATCATGCGAGGGTAGCCGAAAAGCTTGACAACATCGATGGCAGAAAAGAATGTGTTGAAAGAACATGGCAGAACCTTAGGGATGGAATGGTAAGTGCAGCGGAAGAAGTGTGTGGAACGATTAAAAGAGGCAGTAGTAAAAGAAGAGATGCATGGTGGAATGATGAAGTGAAAGAAGCTGTAAAGAAGAAGAAGAAAGTATGGTTAGACTACTTGGCCTCTAGTAACGATAAGGATATGAGAGAGAAGATGAAAGAAAGATATAAGCTGCAGAAAGTTCACACGAAAGCATTGATTGAGGAAGTGCGTGAAAGGTGTAGAATGGAAGCGGACGAAAGGTTGTCGCACAACTTTAAGGAGAACTCCAAACTCTTCTGGAAAGAGGTTGGAAGGAACCGATGTGGTGCGACGGCCTTAAGAATGAACAAAGTGCTTTGGAGAACCAATGACGTCCTCTCAGAAAAATCGGACATCATGCAGCGTTGGAGCGAATTTTTCTTTCCTCCTCGACCTCGATGACATTGAGGTCATCAGTATGAAAGAGATTGAACGTGCGATTCGAAGTTTGAAATGTGGTGAGGCTGCGGGACTAGACAGAGTTACTGCTGAAATGGTCAAGTATGGTGGGCCTCGCGTCTGGGACAGCTTTCATCTGCTGTGCAATTTGTGCTGGCGGACGGGGGATGTCCCGGATGATTGGCGACCCGCAGTCATTGTGCCTTTATATAAAGGTAAAGGTTCACATGAAGCAGCATGGAGGACTAATTGCTTCGGCGGAAATTTGAAGAGACATTTGCCAATGTGGGACATTATAGACTGCCACGTAATTTTATCATTTATGCCTTCTGTTTTATGTTAAGAAAATCAAAATTGTCATCGTTACTGTCGTTGGCCTTCTCTAATTAGGAAGTAAAATTACAGACGTCCGGTCCCTTAGACCACTTACAGTCCCTACGGTCGCATCCCATTTTTTTTATAGGATCGGGTGGCAAACGAGCACACAGTCCACCTGACGGTAAGTGGTTACTGTGACCCATAGACATCTACATCTATCCTCAATAAAGACTCAAGATGCAGATGCGTTGTCACCCGTGAGGACTAAGATGGAATGCCTCTTTGCCAGTAAAAAGGGTCTCCGGTTCTCTACACTCACCATACGCAACACAGCAGCGTTAAGCTGCTATTTTACGCTGGTTTTCTGTGAGAGCGTGGTCCTTCCCGGGTCGAGCCGACCCATTAGTGCTACAATCATAATATAGCTACAGCATGGCTCTACCACGTAGAGAACTGGGTGAATTTATTGGTATTAATAATTTCAGATGAATTCGCTTCATATATTATCACTATTTTTTTGCCTTAATTTCTTTCAGGCATTAACCACCTTTTGTCATATTTTGTTTTATTGGTGTTTTTAGACTTCTTGTACCATGTGAAGAATAGTGGTAAGTCTTCACAATCCAATGTCAATAAGCAGAATAAGACAGCCACTTCAAAGTGAATACACTAAGAAGTGGTCTTGGTGACTCGCAATAGAGAAGAAACATGTTCTGTATTATTTCTAGATTATGATAGAAAATTACAAATTTACTTCTGCCGTTCGTGCCATTTCATTTATTTCATGCCATTTGTTTATTTGTTTTCACTTCTTGATTTGTTGAAACTATTTTACAAACAGTCTTGGCTCTGACGTGGAACGGTACGCTTGTCGTATTCCGTTACTAGTTTATCCTCGACTCGTTGGATAATTAATTCGTGTAAACGAGTTAATTATTATTCCTAACTACACATTAGTCTCTGTACTATACTCAATTACCCCTTTCTACATCAGAAGTGGGATAAAGTCCCTGTTTTTGCCCACATTTAATCTTCGAATAGTATGAGGATTATTACATTTGTGGAAGAATGTAATGCATTCCGCATTGATGAATCTGTTTTTATGTTAAATACCGTAATGAAAGTTGCTATGCTACTTACGATATTTTCGTATCATTAAAGTGTAGGGAAAAGATAAAGTGAAATTATTTAAGCCAATTTTTTTTAATTTGTTTGATTTGTATTAAAAGTACCCCCGCAAGTATTTTCATTATTTCTTGATGTACCTAAATATGTTAACAAATGTCGAAAGAAGTTGGAGGCATTCTAATTAACTTATTCAAGTTATGTTGTAATTTGATAGTTCACGCGAAACATGATTATCATTTGCTATATTTTGAAGTTGAAAACGTTTAAGGGATGTACTAAAATAAAGGATTAACTTTAACACGCTATGAATTGAAAATAATAAGTGACATTTTGTGTTCTAATGTGTTAATCAGTTTTGCAGTTTGCTCCGAATATTGTGTCGTCGACAAGATTGGGGTTTGATGTCAAGGGATTCGTAGAAGTCTCTACAACAATGATCAATGAGGGAGATATTGTGACGGCTAATCAAACATGGTCAGGTACAGCCGAGCGCTGGTAAGATTGAGCCTACACCGCTACAGCCGGTAACTTATCGGCTGATCTTACGGCAAGGCAATTCAAGCGGCCGCCGAACAAATGGTGCTTTGGCGCTGTAAATGGACGTCTGAGGCTTGGTCGGCTTTCGTAGATTTTGCGCAGTTGCCTCCTTCCCTTCGAAATATGTTGTGGTATCTGTCTCTACACATAGTTTCCGTTTTTTTCAATGTTTTCAAATGTCATCTAGTTGCCGTTTCATAAAAGAATATGTGATGAATTTTGGATGCTCGGAATTCCATGGTTTGCAATACATTTATCTCTATTTCTTTTAATTTTGCAAAGCAGTACGACGATTTGCTAGCGCTAGTACGGCGCGACGGCTCACTGGCGCGAATGTGGCACAAACGCAGCAGAACGGAAGGCTGGAGTGCGTTTGCCTGGAGGTAGCCATATCGGCGCGTTCATGACTTAAATGAAGTCTGGGATGGTCGACCGTTGTAATATTTAACAAGAGTTAATATCTGTTAGCAGGTGGTGATAACTGATAGACCGTATGCTGTTCACTGTCAACCGCACGAGGACGTGCGACAGTCAGAGGTAGCCGTGTCTGTGCATCTAGAAAATACTAGAGACGTTGCAACACTCTAGCGAAGTAATTATTCTTGTGCAGGAAAGGAACATGGAGTTGCAGGAAGGCTGGTCTGTGCTGCACTGGGATGTGTCGTCTTGCTGTTGGTTTACATACTTAGGTGTTATCATGTCACTACGTCCCTCACGATACACTTTTGTGTGATTGTGACAGGTACATGTTTGCGGTGTGGTTGGTCTGTACCTGTTCTATATTGAATTGAAAAAAAAAAAAAGTAAGAAAAAAAAGTGGTTCTTACTATCATTGCAGGGCGTTTGCTGGTCCAAGGATATAGCTACAGGGAATAGTGATTCCGGACTAGCAAATAGTACTTGAAAAAAAATGGAGTAAGAAAAAAAAATAGTTCTATCATTGCAGGGCTTTGTGCCGGTCCAATGATACGGCTATAGGGAATAGTGATTCCGGACTAGCGAAAACAGTACTTGAAAAAAAAAGAGAAAATAGAGAAGCTACAGACTAATCATTCCGATCTCGCATAAAGTTGATTAAAGTTTTGTGGGGCTTACTGCCGGAACAAAACTGATTGTCACCCAAGTCTGAAGGGTCAATATAGACCGGACCAGACGCTGTTATGTCAGGTTAGTCGAACGATGTTTTTTTGTCTACAGATAACTAAAATTGTGATGGAGCGCGTGCGAGGACGCACGCATGTCAGTATGGCCGTGACGGGACCAGCACCATTGCACGTGCGGCGCGGTAGCCGTCGGTGCATTTAGACAGAATTCTTATAAATAACACGTGTTCCGAACACCATTTGCACGTCATTGCACCTGCAGTGGCGCTCGATTTGCTTGTATAAAACGGACGGCGCGGCCGCCGCTAGGACAGTCTTGGCTCTGACGTGGAACGGTACGCTTGTCGTATTCCGTTACTAGTTTATCCTCGACTCGTTGGATAATTAATTCGTGTAAACGAATTAATTATTATTCCAAAATACAAAATTTGTCTCTGTACTATACTCAATTACCCTTTCTACATGCATGGTTCAAGAAATAACGTAATAAATTACGATGGGACTTCATCACCAAATGCAGAAATCATCCGGTCAACACACTGTTTAACACATTAAACTACTTCGAAATTCATAATAAATCATCGCACTTGAATTTTCTCGAGTCAATTCCATTTTCTCAACGACTAAACCAGTTTGACAAAACCTTGTGACAAGACCCAGAATCTTTTTTTAAATAATTAAATGATATTCGATTTTTAAAACCAAGGAGTTTTCAATTAAAAAGACTTTAATATGACAAGAGCAGTGAAATTATTCCATTCCCGATACTTTTAGTGCAGCCTATGTAGTTTTGACCCCAGGTCTTTGCAGTTAAATAACTACTTAAGTGCTCACTTAAGTCGTCGGTGGTCGGTAATAATTTTAAAACGACGGCCATATAAGTATGGCCTAAATACTTTAGTACTGAAAAGAATTGCCAAGCATTCCTTTTCTGTTATACTGAAATTACACTCTGCTTTATTTAAAGTTCTTGAAGCATAAGCGACAGGTTCATCATTCCCAATGGGACCTTGTGATAATATGGCAGAAATAGCGAAATTTCATGCATCACAAGTCAACACGAAAGGCTTTGTAAAGTCTGGGTAGGCTAATATTGGAGCAGTAGTCAAACAAGTTTTTAGAGTTTCGAAGGCTAGTTGTTGCTCATTTTGCCAATCGAAAGGAACATTTTTTTTCAGAAGGTTTGTAAGAGGTTTTAAAATTTTGGATAGATCTGGTTTAAATCTTCGATTGTATGACACTAATTCCATGAAAGATTTGACATCTTTGGACATTGAGGTTGGGGAAATTTTTGAACAGCAATGGTTTTCTCTGGATTTGGTTTTACCCTCTCGTTGGTAATGATATGACCAAGATGTGATACTTCCTTTCGGAGAAATTCGCACTTATCTGGTTGGAGCTTAAGATTGAAGTGTCGGAGTCTGTCAAAGACGTTGGAAAGATTATTTATGTGTGTTTGAAGATCATATGAGTAAATAACGATATCATCTAGGTAGACGAAGCACTGGAGTCCTTGTAGGCCAGATAGGGCAGTGTTCATCAACCTTTGGAATGTTGAAGGGGCGTTTTTTAGCCCAAAAGGCATCCTTGTAAATTCAAAGTGTCCTTGCGGGACAGAGAAGACAGTTTTAGAAGCGTCTTTTTGGGACATTCTTATCTGGTGGAAACCGGAAGCCAGATCTAAAGTGCTAAATTATTTACATTTCCCTAACTGATCAAGAATTTCTGTTATGTTGTGTATCGGATAGGAATCTCCTATAGTGATGTCATTTAGACGGCAGTAATCTATGACTACGCGCCATTCACGTTGCCCGATTGCACCAATTTTCTTTGGAACTATCCAAATTGGTGATTGCCATCGTCAAGCATTTTATTTATTTGGCGTTCTACTTCTGGTTTAATGAATGTCAGGGAAGCGGTAAGACTAAGTGTTAATTGGTGTGGAAGACGAAGTAGGTTACAGTACAGTTATTTCGTGTTACAAGTCGTTTGTGCTAGTTAATTTGTCGCCAGGCAGATGAAAGATATCGGAGTTAGTACAGCAATGATCGCATAGTGCTTCTTTCTCTTCTTTGTTTAGGTGTGACGATCTTAAGAGATTTAGAGTTTGATCGGTGCGAGTAAGGACGTTATTTCGTGAACCGTCTGAAGAAGTATAAAAGATTTGATGATTATATTTATTTTCCAAAGGTTGTAGCGTTAGTTTTAGATCGGAATCGACGATTAATTCGCTTTCGGAAGTATTTATAACGGAGATATTAATTCTTGAATTTGATTTCACCTTTAGGATGCAGTTAGCTAATAGGAACGAGTCTACGGGGTTCTGATCGAAAACAAGTCCTTCTTTAATGTCCGGATTTCTTACAGAACACTCTATGATAGTTTCAGATCGAGGTGCAATAGTACGAGTATAGACTGGCTTAGTGAAACAAAGCTCCGTTTCATCTTTTTTTACTTTTAAGGTGTTGTTATCATAATTAATTTTGCAATTTAATTTGATAAGGAAGTCGCTACCGATGATTCCATCATTCGGCAAATCAAACGCTGGAAGTACGTAGAAGTTATGTTGGTAGGAACAAAATTCAATTGGGATGTGACCAAGGGATGTAACAGAGTCATTTCCTGTACCAATAATTTCTATAGTATTGTTGTTTATTTCAGGCATCTTTTCTACAGCAGAATCTTTAATAATACTGCATAGCTGCGCCGGTATCGACGAGCAAGGATAAGGATTTCGACGAGACAGAAGTTTGAACTTTTATAAAAGGTAAGTATTTTTTTGATGGATTTGTAGAGATGTTATATATTTTAATATTGTTTTCTTTCTTTTCAGATGCAGGAGACGGAATACTCTTCGATATGACGCCGTTGATAGGCTGGTTGGTAATTGAAGTAGAATTATTAACTTTCAATCTGTCAGTCTGTGGCTAGATACCCTGTCGATTAGATTGAGTTGGAATGGGAATAGATGCAGGAGACGAAATACTCTTCGATATGATGCTGTTGATAGGCTGTTTGATAATTGAAGTAGCATTATTAACTTTCAATCTGTCGGTTTGGGGCTGAATAGCCTGTCGGTTAGATTGAGTTAGAATGGGAATAGAAAATGAGTGAAATGCTGTGTTATGATTGGCAAATGGGTGAGTATCGGCTTCGCCATTTAGTCTTCCCGTGCGATATTGGACGGGAAACCCTCCGCGTTTAAATGATAGTTGGTGTTATCGACATTTTGATCGTCTGCAATAGCAGCACTGATATGCTGATTACGATTCGGGAAAATGTGAGGCGGTGGACCATTATTATTGTAGTTATTGCGATTAACATTGTTATGACTATAATTGTTTTGAACGTTACCAAATCATCGTCGATTATTAGCCTCGCGTTTACGGCATGTTTCTAATATATGACCGGGTATTTTACAATATCGGCACACTGGGTAATCAGTTCTGAACATAGAGGAACCAGCTGAATTATTAAAAGGCCTCTCTCGCGTGGTTGTTTGGTTTTGTTGGAAATTACGACTAGTAAAGCGTCTTTGGTTTGAATCCTGGGTATTTGTTTGACAAGGTGGCGTCGAGTCACCTGGAATATTTTTTCTTCAGACACGGCAAAATTAATAGCATCATTGAGCGTATCGGGAACGCGGCATGGAACTACTGTTCATAGACGAGAATTTAAGCCAACCACGAAAGTGTGTAACGCTAAGTCCTGTATTGCCGCGAGACGGCCTGCCTGTTCTCCCTTTTTTTTTGTAGGTGTTTATATATTTATTTCCGTTAACAATTTAGACAGACACGTCTCTATTCGCAGGGCGTACTGGTTGACCGTTTCGTTATTGGATTGACGACATTCTTGTATGTCTGAGAGCAGTGCAGCGTAATGTTTTCTGTCACCGAATTGGGATTTAAGAAAGTCTTCTAACTGTGACCAAGTTTCAAATATTAATCAAATATTCTAATTGACTAAGTATGTTTTTTAAAAGGATATCCCGTTGTTGATCTGACGCGAGGTTCATAGCATTACTACAGTTATTAATAAATGGCATTAATTTTTCTCGGTTGCCGTCAAACTTTCTTATAAATTTACAAAGAATATTGAGATCGATGCTTGGTGTCAAAATAACCGGTGTAGGTTCGTCTTTAGGCATTGTGACGGACGAGGATTAGTCAAAACAAAAATAAGGTACTCGGCGTTTCGCGTGAGAGTAATAGCGATAAGGCGTTGCACTGGTCTCGAATACAAGGAATGGCACACAATTAAAATATAATGTTTAAAAGACACTTGATATACAATGGATTATATTATAATGAATGAATGAGAGTGTAATTGAAATATGAATTAATTTTGTATTTATATATATTTTTTGATTTGATTGATTAAATAAATTAGGTTATATATTTTGTAAATTTCATAAAACATTCAGTATTATTCACAACATTTAAGACTGTATCATAACAATATTCGTATAAAACTGGAGCGGACTTACGGGAACATGTCGGGTTTATGTACTTGTATTTTTGATCAGGATTCAGGAACAAGGCGACAGCGTAGAAAACAGCGGAAGTGTGCAGCACTGTTGACTTCGTAGACTCGGTTTGCGGATGATGAGCAGATGCTGGGTAGTATTCTTCTTTTACTATCTCTTCTTTTTTTTCCAGTTGTTGACTTCTAGCATAAATTTTCATTTGGCTAGGCGGGTATCGTTTTCGGAAGTTCAGCGAAGAAACGAGTTTTAAGCGGTAAGTATTTATAGAGATCACAACACAGAACGTTCTAGTAATTGCACAATTGAGTCCTCAGAGGCACCAAAGACCTTGTCGTGAAGCGACAATTAAAAGAGAAGGAAAACCTAACCTACGATCAGCAAAACAACCAAATAGACCAAGACAATAATATATTTAAGTTTTTAAAAGAGTATTTACAATTTTATATATCAAAAATAGAGTATGAATGTGAGGATGGATGATGTGATTTACAAATTATTTTTTTAAAAAAAAGGTAATAAAAAAAAGATTTATGTCGTAGCTGAGTCCGAAGATCCCAAGCGTGCTCTCAGCGCCTGGAACGAGCACGCACGGCGTAGGTGGGTAGGCGTGGGCGTCTCTAGGGGACGACCTCAGGTGAATGCGGCGATTGCAGGATCGGCGACTTCAGCCCAGACAGGAGCTTGCAGGATCCTCAGCGGCTTCAGACAGCGCAGTGGCCTGCAGGATCCGGTGACTGCAGGCGGGACAGAGGTTTGTAGGTTCCGGTGATTTTGGGCGGAACAGAGGTCTGTAGGTTCCGGCGACTCCAGGTAGAGTAGAGACTTGTGGGATCTCGGCGACTTCAGGCAGAGCAACGTTTTGTAGGATCCGGCGACTTCAGGCAGAGCAACGGATCGTAGAGTCCAGTGGCTTCAGGCAGGATAGAGGCTTGCAGGATCCCGGGGCTGAGCGGCCCCGGGATAAGGCCTTTAGAAGATGCTTCCGATACGAGAACTGAAGCAAGACTGAATTTCTTCACCGATTGTTCGGCTTTTATATCTTTCTAGAGAGAACGGAAAAATTATTTAAATTAAAAGGAAATTTATTGTAAATGACCTAGAGCAAAAGAGTATTTATGTGAAAATATCGAGATAAAACATCATATCGGTAACGAATTTGAATAAAAATTGCCATGACAACGGTATAAATAGTAGTTTTATTAAGAAATTATTACATTTAAGTATGAATTGAGATATGATTCACATAGGAAAAACTTATGCACGGCTGCGTGCATGAAGCCTGAAATTGTAGAGTTACAGAGAATTCAATAAAAGACCATAAAAGGTAAGACTTCATTGACAGCTATTTTAAAAGTGATAAATAGTGTGAAAATACGAAGTAAAATGATATGTTATTGTGTAAAAACGTTACAGGATCCTATAGAAATAAAGGTGATGCAAAATATAAATGCAGAAAATCAAAAACAGAATGAAAAAAATAGTATAAAGTGATGCAAAACATGAATGCAGAATATCAAAACAGAATGAAGAATTAGTGTACAATGAAATGTAAGTAGTATAACACTACATTTTCCCCCCGACCCTGGAAAATTTTTGACTCAGCAAAAATTTTGATATATACATTCTAAAATAAACCATAAAAACATAGCTTTGCAGAAACAGACATCACCAGTCAAAATCAGATATACTATCTCTTACATTCATCATCTGCATTCAGGTAAGGGTGGAGTTCACATTCAATGACTACCACTGTAAAAGTGTGTTTTCAAAATGACATTAAGGCTTATTTAAGGAGTAGTCAACCGCTCCTGTGTGGGAAAAAAAATTAGTCGAAGAAACACCACTCTTAGAAGTGTGTTTTCAAAAGGACATTCAGGCTTATTTAAGGAGTTGTCAACCGCTCCTAAGTGAAGATAAAAATTAAGGGAGTAGTCAGCTGCTCCCAAGTGAAGATAAAGGTAAAGAAATACCTCAAGTAAGCTTTAGTCGCTATGACTTAAGTAAAGATTAAGAACGGCCAGAGCGGTAGGGCTCAAAGCCAGAGATCAGCAACATCACCAACGAGATGTGTCTGAAATAAAAATAAAAAGTGACGATTAACCAACGAAAGTTCGAGGTCCTAAAGTAAGATGTGTTGAAGAACACTGGATCATCAAACAAACAAACAAATTAAAAGAAATAAAAATAATAAGGTGAAAATGATGGTGATATTTATACATATATACAAATTAATAGTAAATAAAAGTTAAGAAAATTTATGATTTTACATCTTTAATGTGCCACTTGCCTCTAACTCCATTAGGGTCTTCAAGCACATAGACTAGTGGTGACAGTTTAGCTATCACTTTGCACTTGATGAACTTAGGGGCAAGTTTAGCATTAAAGTATGCGCCAGCATCGCTTAAAACATGGTTTTTACGCCAAACAGTGTCTCCCACATTGAATTCTTTAAAAGACCGACGAAGATCATAGCGAGCGCTATTTTTAGCGTGAGCTATGTGAAGTTTAGTTTGAACTTTGTGAAATATAGATGAGAGGAGACCAGCATTAGACGCGTAAATATCACGAGGCATAAATACCAATTCCTCGAGGTTCTGAGTTGGAGTATAGAAGGAACCACAAGGTATTGTTTCCCTACCAAAGACTAAAAAATTTGGAGTAAAACCAGTAGCTACATTTGTAGCGCTGTTCATTGCGTACTGAATCTTAGCAAGATGGTTGTCCCAGGATCTATGATCGTCTCCTACTAGAGATGCTAGAGCTGTAATAATTGTGCTATTAAACTTCTCCGTAGGATTAACCTGAGGACAATATAAAGCTGTGTGAAAAATACAAGGAACATTATAAGAATTTAAAAATGAGTGGAATTCTCGCGACTGAAATTGAACAGCGTTGTCCATTATAATAGTTTGAGGAATGCCATGAACTAGAAAAACTGAATTTTCCAAAACATTAATAATATTAGCTGAAGTAGCACGTTTAAGGGGAAAAATCATAGTATATTTAGTAAAATTGCAGTTAATCACTAGAATATACTGATTTCGTCTTCGAGTCATTGGCAATGGACCCATAAGATCTAAGGATATAGTTTGAAAAGGTCTGGAGCAAAGTTTGGGTTTACCCATAAGACCATAGGGAGAATGATTAGGGTGTTTGTAGGTTAAGCAGGTTTCACAAGTCGAGATTAATTCAGCAATGTCCTTAAACATACCAGGCCAATAGTATTTTAATGATATTTTCTTGAATGTTTTGAAGATACCAAGATGGAGTTCTGAAGGGGAACCATGGTTAGCTTCAATAAGTGCCTGTCTATCTTGAGGTAGTGGAACTTCTTTCCAAATAAAGTCATCGTTTAGACGATCGGGAGAATGGATACAGCGGTAAAGTTTGTTATCCCTGATAGTGTAGTTGGGATATGCGTCTGGATTGTTGGAACATCCGAGAAAAATTTTGTTGTAGTGTTCAAGTCTACGATCAGGTGATTCTTCAATCGTAATGGGATGTACGCCTTGAGGTGAAGTTTCTCGTGTATTAGGACGTTCTTGATTTTTATGTCTTGATAATAAATCTGGAACAACATTATCCTTTCCTTTTTTATGTTTTATGACAAAGTTAAAGCATGATAAGCGTAAAGTCCAGCGAGCAAGTCTTCCTGATGGGTTTGATAAATTCTGAAACCATTTAAGCGCAGCATGATCAGTATATATTGTAAATTCTTTACCATTGTCTAGGTAACATCGCCAATGTTCTAATGCAGTTATTACAGCCAATGTTTCTCTTTCAGTAGTTGAGTAGTTCCGTTGATTTTTATTTAGTGCTTTACTCATGTAAGCAATCACGACTTCTTTATCATCTTGTTGTTGGGTAAGCATTGCTCCTATGCCATAATTTGATGCATCACAATGTACAGAGAAGGGTAGTTCGAAGTTAGGGCAAGCAAGGACAGGAGCAGTTACCAAAGCTTCTTTAAGTTTCTGGAAAGCAGCTGCAGCTTGTGAATTCCATAAAAATTTAGGAGCGTTCTTCCCGGAACAGGTTAGTTGGTTGAGTGGAGAGGCAATGGTGCTAAAGTTTGGAATGAATCTTCTGAACCAGCTGCATGTGCCTATGAATCTTCGTACTTCTTTTCTGCAAGTAGGTACAGGATATTCTAAAATAGCTTTTATTTTATCTGGATCTGCACGTAGACCATACTCGTCCACAAGAAAACCAAGGTATTTCAGTTCTTTCTTGAAGAATTGACTCTTCTCAAAGTTAATAGTTAGATTGGCATATGATAGTTTTTCATGAACTTTCATGAGAAGCGATATGTGTTCATCAAAAGTCTCACTAATAATAACAATGTCGTCCAGATAGCAAAATACCTTGTTCTCAAATTCAGGAGTAAACAGCATATCCATTAATCTTTGTAGAGTTGCAGGTGAGTTGGTGAGGCCAAAAGGCATTACTTTAAATCTAAACATACCTCTTCCTGGTACATAAAAGGCAGTTTTATCTTTATCCGCAGGATTCAAGGGAATTTCCCAAAATGCTTTTGCAATGTCAATGCTTGATAAGTATTTGGCATTCTTCAGGTTGTCCAAAATTTCGCTTATTAGTGGCAACTTATAAGCATCACGACGTGTAATTGAGTTAAGCTTCCTGCTGTCAACACAGAAACGCCATTCACCATTCTTCTTCGGAGTGATGAGAACTGGAGATAACCAAGGACTTTCGCATTGTTCAATGACCTTTTATCCCAGCATCTTGTCAACTTCATTAATTAACGCCTTTTGTTTTTCAGGAGACAGTCTATAACATCTTTGTTTGATTGGAAGAGAATCACCAGTATCAATCTTGTGGGTGATTAAATGTGTGCTTCCCAGGATACCTTTTTCCTCAAAAGAAATTGTTTTGAAGCGTTGGATGATGTCGTTAGCGATGTTCTTTTGGTTAGGAGTTAAATGCTCATAAGGTAAAACTTTAGTATCTTTAGTTTCGATAGCAGAACATTTAGATTCTGTAAAGTTAAGAGAAGATAAAACACTAGGTAAAAGATTAAATTTTCTCCAAAAGTCAATACCTAATATTAGCGAAGGAAATATTTCAGGGAAAACATAAGCTTTAATTAAATTAGTTTGATTATTAAAATGAACAGGTAAGTCAAAATAACCCAAGGAATTAATTTTTTGATTATTAGCAGTAGAGACAGTAATAAGATCTGACTTGAAAAGTTTGCAGCCCAGTTTAAGAATTTCCAAATGGGAATTATTACCCAGAATAGTTACTGAACTGCCAGAATCTAGTAAACCAGATAAAGTTCAGTTATAAATTTTGACATTAACGAATGGACGATTAAGATCTTGTTCCTTGGAGTAGAGTGTAGAAGAGATTTTGTAACAAGAAAAGAAGTTTTGAATTGTTTTAATCCAATTAGTCCAATCGTCGTTATCAAAGTTTAAGTTACTTTTCAAGTCAGTAGTTAGTTTTTTGAACTAGTATTAGGTTTGGGAGAACAAGTAGGGCAATCTGCAGTTTTAAAACTTTTAAGACCACATTTGAAACAAATCACGAATCGTGGTTGAGTACAGGTGTTTAAAGAATGACCTTGTTTACGACAGCGAACACAAAAGGAGCTTTCTTGAGGAGCTTTGGTTTGAGAGAGACTATTAACTTGCCTAGAAGGGTATTTGTAGGATGAAGTGAATTTATTCATGAGGGGAGGAGAAGGTCTTGAGTTATTAGAAAAATCTGAAGAGTTAACTGAACTTGAAGTGGAATGCTTGTAGTTGAATTCAGAAATAAGAGGACTTTGTTGTACATTTGGTTCTTTAAATTGTTTGTCTCTGTCTAGGAATTTTTCATAGTTTTGGCAAGTAGCCGAAAGAGAGTCGATAGAGTCAATGTCTTTTAGAGCTACGAAGACAGAATAACATGGGCGAATATTCCTCAAAATAATCTCCAATTGTTCTGTTTCAGAAAGTTTCTTCGAAAGGCGAGAAAACATTCCAGACATGATGGAAATATAGATGACAATAGGTTCATCTCGACCTTGAGTTCGATTCCTAATCGCTTCTAAAAGTTTGTGATCATAATCAAAACCACCAAAGTCTTTAATTAATAAAGAGGAAAGTTCGTTCCAAGTTAAGTTTGGATTCTGATTATATTTAAATCTGAACCAATGAAGAGCATTGTCGGTGAAAATTTCGAACGCTTGAGAAATCAACAAGTCTTTGGACAAGCCACGAGCTAAGCAGTATTCTTCAAGTTTTTGAAGAAAGGATCTTGGACAGCTTTTACCATTGAAGGTGTGTCTTTTCAGATCTTTGAAGACGTTAATTGGAGAAAAAGATTGAGGTGGTGGTGAAGGATACGGGGTATGGATCATAACAGAAGTTTGAGAAACAAGAGGAGGGTCCATGACAGTCGGGTCAACAGGGGGGTCAAGTGATGGAGAGTCATTTTCAGTTGAAGGTGGAGTCAAGGATTCGAATTGTTTAGCAATAGCGTCAAATTTCATCTTCAAAGTATCGAAATTAGCTTTAAAGTCTGGATATAAGTCAGTATCTATTCGCTCTAATCTGTAAAAGACATGGTTAATAAAAGTTTCTATTAGTCGTAAATATTTGGTTTCACCTTGTAAAAATTTTTTAATTTTACAGTCCAGATAGGTCAATGTAGAATCAATTTGAGACAAGTCATCCTCGATCGGAATTGGAGAAGTCAGAATATCTTCAGGGTGAGAATTCGCAACTAAACGTAAAACTTGTTTTTTTAGAAGCAAAACAGTATTAGCTGGTTCCTCGCATCTAATCTTCACTTCGTATTCAAGTTCGGCCTTGTTAAGGAATTCGTACTTAATAACCCTTTTCATTGTTATAATTACGTGTAAAGTTAAGTTTAAGAAATAAAAATATTATTAAAAATCGTACCTCTAAGTTATCTAGAATAAAAAATATTATAGTGATGAATGTAACTTAGAGTGATGAATGTAAATGAAGTGTTATTTGTAGGCCTAAATATAATCCAAATAAGTTGAAAAACTAGAAGAAGTTTTGTTTTAGAATTTTGAAGGTATGAAAAGGATGTGTAAATAAGTGATGAATAGTAAGTTAAGAACAAAAGGGAAAGCAATTAAATCAAAAGGAACTAGACAAGGCGCAGTAAAGGTGAAGAATTAAGAGAGAAAGAGGACTTTTACGTTGGGCGCCAAACTGTCGTGAAGCGACAATTAAAAGAGAAGGAAAACCTAACCTACGATCAGCAAAACAACCAAATAGACCAAGACAATAATATATTTAAGTTTTTAAAAGAGTATTTACAATTTTATATATCAAAAATGGAGTATGAATGTGAGGATGGATGATGTGATTTACAAATTATTTTTTTAAAAAAAAAGGTAATAAAAAAAAGATTTATGTCGTAGCTGAGTCCGAAGATCCCAAGCGTGCTCTCAGCGCCTGGAACGAGCACGCACGGCGTAGGTGGGTAGGCGTGGGCGTCTCTAGGGGACGACCTGAGGTGAATGCGGCGATTGCAGGATCGGCGACTTCAGCCCAGACAGGAGCTTGCAGGATCCTCAGCGACTTCAGACAGCGCAGTGGCCTGCAGGATCCGGTGACTGCAGGCGGGACAGAGGTTTGTAGGTTCCGGTGATTTCGGGCGGAACAGAGGTCTGTAGGTTCCGGCGACTCCAGGTAGAGTAGAGACTTGTGGGATCTCGGCGACTTCAGGCAGAGCAACGTTTTGTAGGATCCGGCGACTTCAGGCAGAGCAACGGATCGTAGAGTCCAGTGGCTTCAGGCAGGATAGAGGCTTGCAGGATCCCGGGGCTGAGCGGCCCCGGGATAAGGCCTTTAGAAGATGCTTCCGATACGAGAACTGAAGCAAGACTGAATTTCTTCACCGATTGTTCGGCTTTTATATCTTTCTAGAGAGAACGGAAAAATTATTTAAATTAAAAGGAAATTTATTGTAAATGACCTAGAGCAAAAGAGTATTTATGTGAAAATATCGAGATAAAACATCATATCGGTAACGAATTTGAATAAAAATTGCCATGACAACGGTATAAATAGTAGTTGTCATAAAAACCAATTTTTGGTTTTTGGACTTTTATTAAGAAATTATTACATTTAAGTATGAATTGAGATATGATTCACATAGGAAAAACTTATGCACGGCTGCGTGCATGAAGCCTGAAATTGTAGAGTTACAGAGAATTCAATAAAAGACCATAAAAGGTAAGACTTCATTGACAGCTATTTTAAAAGTGATAAATAGTGTGAAAATACGAAGTAAAATGATATGTTATTGTGTAAAAACGTTACAGGATCCTATAGAAATAAAGGTGATGCAAAACATAAATGCAGAAAATCAAAAACAGAATGAAAAAAATAGTATAAAGTGATGCAAAACATGAATGCAGAATATCAAAACAGAATGAAGAATTAGTGTACAATGAAATGTAAGTAGTATAACACTACAACCTTTTGTAGATCCCTTCACCGTTGCCACCAATGTTATACGGGGCTTCACGAAATGTCTTTTAAAAATAACTATTTTGAAATTACAACTGGATTTTATTATATAATGACACAAGTTTTGAATTGAAATTGAGAGGCGAGTATTTCGGATGAGAGTGTATGACTGACTGGGTGGTATTGATAGTGTTGAAATAAGAAAGTACCGAAGCTACTAAGAGAGTGCTGACTGTGTGCTTTCTGTCAGCGGATCCCTATTAAAAGAGAATCTATACAAACCCCCCGTTGAGAGGAAACTCACTCTTGAGTGAGTTTACGGCTATCCTATGCGTAGCTGTGGTTGATCAGCGTGATGATGATAATATGTATTTTCTTTGTTAAAATTAAAATGCTCTCTGAAAGTCTTTACTCTCTTACCAAATATATAGGTTATAATAGATATGCATAGTGTTACAGATATAAGACTTATTATAGAGAATCTAACATTATACAAATTTGAACTTTCTAGGGTGCCTAGTCGTTTGATAATTTGATCGGAATCAGTGTTGTAAAATTTTAAATTTTCTAAATTCAAAGTTTTTACATTTATAGAAGCTGAAAGTTTAACTGAAAATTTGTTAAGGTTACTTAACTTACAACAACTATCATTAATTATATTAAAATCCGAATATATTCCGGGAAAATTTATATTGGGGTAAAGCTTAGTTTTTAATTTCAGATTCTTATGGAAAGCTACGCAATCAGGTGGAATTGTGAGTTCTGACTCTGTACTTTCTGTCAGCGGAACCCTATTAAAAGGGAATCTTTAAAAGATCGTATGCCCACCGCTGTGACAGACAAATCAGTCTTAACACAATTTAATGACATAAGGCTCGCTGATGAATGTTACGGTGTGCCTGATAAAATTAACGTATATGACGTCCTTACGTAATACACTCCTCTAAAGACTTTTCTGGGCCCGCAGCTTTGAACACGGTGTTTGGTTACGTTGATATGGGTTCAGTACCGACACTTCAAACTAATCAGTCATTAACGTGTTGTACAATCCTAGAGTCTCCCGCTATTGATAAAGTAGTGCAACGATTTCGAGAGCTTGAACAGCCTCCCTCCGCATCGCCCATTTATTGTGCCCCAGACATTGAATGTGAAGAGTTTTATGATTCGACGACATCCCACGATCCTGATAGTGGTAGATACATTGTTGGTCTACCATTTATAGATGACGTTTATTCTCTCGGAGATTCTAACGATACTGCTCTACGACGATTCATGTGCTTAGAAAGAAAACCTCAAGCATCACCTGTACTAAGGTTGGCATATGACGACGTCATAAAGGAACATTTAGCCAAAAATTATATCTCTCCCGCACCACCGTACGACTCTCATGACTCCGCTCCAATCTATGTAATCCCGCATCATGGAGTCTTACGCGAAGACAAAAAGTCGACACGTTTAAGTATAGTCCTGGATGCCAGCGGTAAGACTAGCACCGGTCGAGCATTAAATGATATCCTACACTCGGGGCCAAATTTGCAAGGCAATTTGTTCAATATAACTCTAAATTCTCGCGTACATCCAGTTGCTATGACAGCCGACTGTCGCCAGCAATTCCTGCAGATAATTGTCCGCGATTCTGATCTTCGTTATCAATACTTCCTATACCGCTTTCGTCCACCCGACCCACTTGTGTTGTACCACTTCAATCGCGTATGCTTCGGGTTTAAGGGTGCACAATGGGACTTAATAAAATGGAATAGCAACTATCGATGCCTGCTTTAGATGACCTCCCTGCTTCTCATAAGATTACAGGAGAAGTAGAGTTCGATAAATTAACTCAACATAAAACATTGGGCTTGTAATTGTCTACTGATAGTGACGCCTTTTATTTTAAGATAACTGTTCCCGCTGATGTGACGTGCACTAAGCGCTCCATTTTATCTACCATGGCCTGTGGGACATAATGGGTTTCGTTGCCCCTACATTCGCGTACACCAAGTTGTTAATAAAATAGTTTTGGCAACCTAACTAAGATCGGGACAAGATACCGCCGCCGCCCATTGTTAAGATGTGGCATACATTTGTTGCAAACATTGTTCAGATCACTGACAATATTCCCGCTGGTGTGACGTCCACTAAGTACTACACCTTATCCATTACCGCCCGCCTGTGGGACATAATAAGTTTCGTTGCTCCCACAGTCACGTACGCGAAGTTGTTAACAAAACAACTTTGACCTCTTAATTTAGATTGTTAAATTACTACCACGCCGCAGCATTAATGTAGTGACTGCTGATGATCTCAGTTTCTCTGAGGTTATAATGCTCCGCGCCCTGCAAAAGCAACACTTTGCAGTGGAATATTTAAATATTAAAGGTAACAAACCTTGCTCACTCGCTTTCATTCGATTAAGGCCTATCGTTGACAACGGATTGATCCACGTAGGCCTCTCGAAAACCGAATTATTTATTTAAATTAGTAATTAAGTTTATATGTCATATTATAAAATGTTAAACCGCTAAACTATATCTATGTACACATTTTCTCGCTTGCCAATCAAGCTTAGTAAATCAAATATGCGCATTGAGCGCATTCTCTCAATCTATATACTGCTCTATTTTCTTAAATACACACTTTACATACCGCAAACTATTTGTTTTTATTTATTTATTTTACGGTTGTCTTTTAAAGGTGGCCCTTTAAGGGCGAGAGGAAATGGTAACGCCAGTTAACAATCTAATTTATAAATCCAATAGAATACTTGGTACATGACTTTAACCCCTCCCTTCCCCTCTCCTCTCTATGCACGCATAGCCGTTGGAGGCGACACAGCGCCACGCAACGGCAATCCAGTTGCATTTGAACAATACTCGCCACCGCTAATACCGCACGAGGACACTGAGTCCCTCGACCCTGCTTTAATATTAATCATTACCGGACATTCCGTCCTTGTAATTTTACAAATGTGACGCGCTTTCCGCGATTACAATAAGTCGAAAGTAAAGGAGTGTGATATCTAGAACTATAGGAGTGCGTGCGCCGACCACGTGGTGACCTGCAGTTAGCTGACGCGTCGGAAGGAAGACGAGGCAGCCAGCCATTCACAAGGTTAGTGCGTGCATTCCATTCTCATCCATTTTCCTTGCTCTGCTCGTTGTTTGTACCAAATACAGTCCACAAAACTTCATCAAAGAACTCAAGTTACTGGCGCATCCACCTGTGCTCCCTCGGTCTTGGAAAGGTTTTCCTGTTATCTTCGCGAACGCCGCACTTCCAGAATATTGTCTGTTCTCTACTCCATTTTAAATGGATTTGTCCTCCCCTTTCTACCTTAAAGAAAAATTTCAATACCTTTCCTCCAACCACGACAAGTTACTTCGCTCTTTACCTAATCTGAAGATTTAAGTTAAACTCCAATTTACTGGCTTTATTGGCAATTCTTTTACTGTTCAGGCTCTACTACTCTGGTACTCCTTACCTGAAGACATTAGGAAAGCATCAAATGAGATAACGTTCAAAATATTGGTCCGGTAACATCTTTCGAAAACAATGTCGTCAGCGTAATGTCAATTTAATACTGCTACCTCTATCTAGAATTATTATGTATGTGTGTATATAGGCATTTATGTATGTATTAGTAAATTGTATCAAAGATAATTGTTATATATGGACTAATATGTATTTGTTTGTATTCATATATATTTGTTTAATTTCCAAGCTTTATTTAAATATGTGTTATATCTATATAAATTTATTATATTTGGTTATTTAAGTCACCTGCCACTGAATTCTCACCACGCCATGGGTTGACTGACAGAGAATGCTAACGGGCATTACTTTTGCCCTTTATAATCGTTATGGTCAGTGCAATAAAGTTTTTTAATAAAATAAAAAATAAATAAATAAAATTTGCAATCAATAATTATTTCATTAGTACTGGAGTATCCAAACAGGTTTGCTCGCGTACCGTAAAGTAAAGTAACTTAGTTGCTTGGACATAATAAGCTTCTATAGACTTTTTTTTTACTTATGTACATATATTTTTATAACGTTAAATTGTAACTGTTAGGACAAAAATGAGTTTCGCGCTGCTTCTTATCACAAGGTCTCCTGAAGTAGGGATATTCTAAAGCAATGGCGTAGCGTTCTTGATTTCCAAAAAGTGCTTTGTATAGGCCATTTTAATATTAATTCGAGTATTTCCGTTTGTAAAATATTAAGGTGAGCGCTAAACTACTCCAACCAGTCTTAAAAACAAACTTTTATAATAGACATTGTTCGAGAATTTGAATGCGCAGTTGATTAGACGCCGAAAGCGTTAGTTGCTAGTGAAAAGAAAAGTTCATAATTTATTCTCATTTAGGTACCTGACTTCACCATTGAGTTAACAGAATAATCAAGACAATTTCAATATAAGTCATCATTAAAATACTAAATTAAAATACTAAATATATTTTATATACTAATTTCGTATGTATAAAAACATTCTATTTTTTATTTTTTTATAATAAACTTAATAAATTAAATTATTGATATATTTTTAATAAAAGGTGAAGTATAAACTTACAGCCCAGCTAAGAGCTACTGCAGCACATGAACACTTGCAACCAACTTCAAATAAAGATTGGTACAGTATTCGTTGTCACCAATTAGGATTAAGAATTAAGAAAGACGATGGTACCTTACGAGTCGGTAGTCAGTATTTATTTTATACGATAAGGGTGACAAACGAGCACACAGTCCACCTGATGGTAAGTGGTTGCTGCGGCTCATAGACATCTACATCTATCCTCGTTTGCGAATCAAAATGCAGATGCGTTGTCTCCCGTGAGGACTAAGTTGGAATGCCTTATTTCCAGTAAAAAGGGCCTCCGGCCACCTGCACTCACCAAGCGAAACGCAGAGGTAAACCTCTACTTCACGCTGGTATTCTGTGAGGTCGTGGTACCACCCCGGTTCGAGCCGGCCCATCCGTGCGACAACAAAAGCTGCCGCGTGACCACTGTAGTATTTACGTTTATCAACTTTAATATATACATATGTATTGTATTTTTCGTCAAATATACTTCATACACATAGGTGTAATTTAATCAAATTGAATTAAATGAAATTATTAAATGAAAAGCCCGTGTGATACCACATTATCTTAAATAAACAGCAGGCGCATTAGCCCATGTTACTAAACGCTTAGATAAGTCCGTATTTGCAAACTTCTTGGAAAAGTAATACGTATATTCCATAATCATCGAGAAATTTATCGGGTGTGTAAAGAAAAACAAAATTATTTCAATAATTTTTTATTGCATTGTCGTAAGCGCAAAGCGCGCAGGTATGTTCTGCTAGGGCCTAAAAATTAAGATTCTAATGTTTTGTCGCATGAAATTGAATCTCGCAATCATATTATACACATAAATGGTATACAAAGCACATTGTCAGAAAGATAAGTGATTGTTGAACATATAATTTCTTTTTAATTGATTAATTTCTATTTTTACATAAAAAAAGGGTTTAAGTGGCTTATGGTGTGGATTTATCAAGTCCGCATGGCTTCGTAAACATGATAACTTTTGAAAATATCAATTGTTCAACTCAATCTATTTTTAAAACTCTTCAACTATCATGTGGCAAGCCATGGAATGTAAATAGCAGTTTAATTTTGCAGTGGTTTGTGAGCATTTTATTAATTTAATTTAGTAAAGACACTGTTTCCCTCCTTCCCGTCATTCATTTCGTTCGTCATTCCGGCCTCGGCCGCCTTTGTGAGTGGATACTGTATCGCTTGTTTGCAGCAAAAATATTTCCGTAGAAATACAAAATATTCCAAAAACCAAATTTGATACATACTCGTACTTGACCAAGGTAAGATATTTTTACTCGTATTATTTTAATAATCACAGATTTTTATTACAATATATTATTTCGCTAAAAGCACGCAGGATTCATATATTATAAACATACTTATACGTCTTGGACTTTATAGACCTGAAAGTGTACTTCGATATCTGCTACTGGAACTCCTCGACGAGCAGAACTATATGTGCCAAGTTTGGGCTCGATTTGTTAGTTATGACTCATCATAGGCCTCAGCCTTACCTCCGGATTTGATAGAATGACTTGAAAGTGTACTTTGTTGACTCCTACAGGAACTCCTCTAGATGTTCGAGTTTGGGCTCATTTTGTTAGTTATGATAAGATCTTACCTCCGGACTTAATAGAGTGACTTGAAAGTGTACTTTGATGACTCCTAGAGGAACTCCTTGACGAGGAGAACTAGATGTGCCGAGTTTGGGCTCGTTTTGTTATTTATGATGAGATCTTACATCCGGACTTGATAGAGTGACTTGAAAGTTTACTTTGATGACTGCTACTGGAACTCCTCGACGATGAGAACTAGATGTGCCGAGTTTGGCCTCGTTTTATTGGTTATGATGAGACTTTATCTCTGGACTTGATAGATACTTTAATGTTTACTTCGGTTACTGCTACTGGAACTATTTAACGATTTAAACTTTAATTTACATTTTTTTTAATTTTTCATGATTATATGAGCATTATGAGTCGTGCATTTTTGGATTTTCCAAGCTTTTTTTAAATTGAAATTTGATATAAAATGATCGGAAAATTTGAAGTAGAGAAATAATGATAATGTTTTTGTGAAAATTTGTGTGTAATTGAACTACTTTAAAAAATTACGTATAATCATGTTATACGTAATTTTTTAATACGCTTAAGGCATGCACAATTGGATTTACCAATATATTGATTTTACTATGTGGTAGGACTCCTGTGTCCCGGTCTGAAAAGTTTAAAGAGCCAATAAAATTACAGGCTGTGAGGCATTCCATCTTAGACCTTAGTGGTGACAACGCACCTGTAGCCTAGAAATCTACTATTTAAGATTAGTATTGGTTCGATCAGCGTTAAAACTATTATTCGCTATAGAAGGAGCGTTGCGTACACATAAGTGACGCTGAAACCAACTTCCATATACTTTTTTCCATATACATTTCCATATACTTATTCCATACCACACTTCTTTCTTTCTTTATCAGTCCATAAAAAAATGATGAAACGATGTTATAAGGTTGCAAATTATATTAAATGCTATTTTGCAACAATTGATTTATCATATGAAATAGTTTAAAAAAAGTTTGTGACAGATCGACAAAGCAAATACAACATAAAATAATTGGTAAATCCAATTGGTCATACCTTAAGCGCATAAAAAAAATACGTATAACATGATTATACGGAATTTTTTTAAAGTAGTTTAAATACATTTCGACAGCACTATCGGCTTCAACACCCTCGAAACCCATGAAAATGACACCCATCATAAAAAAATTGATAACCATTGCAGCTGCCACCTTGGATTTACATTTCGACAGCACTATCGGCTTCAACACCCGCGAAAACCATGAGAATGACACCCATGATGAATAAATTGATATCTATTGCAGCCGCCATCTTGGATTTACATTTCGACAACCCTATCGGCGTCAACTCTCTCGAAAATCATGAAAATGACACCCATGATAAAAAAAAATTGGTACCTGCTTCAGCCGCGATCTTGGATTAACATTTCGACAGCACTATCGGCGTCAACACCCTCGAAACCCATGAAAGTGACACCCATGATAAAAGAATTGATACCCATTGTAGCCGCCACCTTGGATTTACATTTCGACAGCACTATCGGCATCAACACCCGCGAAAACCATGAGAATGACACCCATGATGAAAAAATTGATATCTATTGCAGCCGCCATATTGGATTTACATTTCGACAGCACTATCGGCTTCAACACCCTCAAAAACCATGAAAATGACACCCATCATAAAAAAATTGATAACCATTGCAGCTGCCACCTTGGATTTACATTTTGACAGCACTATCGGCTTCAACACCCGCGAAAACCATGAGAATGACACCCATGATGAATAAATTGATATCTATTGCAGCCGCCATCTTGGATTTACATTTCGACAACCCTATCGGCGTCAACTCTCTCGAAAACCATGAAAATGACACCCATGATAAAAAAAATTGGTACCTGCTTCAGCGGCGATCTTGGATTTACATTTCGACAGCACTATCGGCGTCAACACCCTCGAAACCCATGAAAGTGACACCCATGATAAAAGAATTGATACCCATTGCAGCCGCCACCTTGGATTTACATTTCGACAGCACTATCGGCATCAACACCCGCGAAAACCATGAGAATGACACCCATGATGAAAAAATTGATATCTATTGCAGCCGCCATATTGAATTTACATTTCGACAGCACTATCGGCTTCAACACCCTCGAAAACCATGAAAATGACACCCATGATGAAAAAATTGGTACCTAATTCAGCCGCCATCTTGGAGTTACATTTCGACAGCACTATCGGCTTCAACACCCTCGAAAACCATGAAAATGACACCCATGATGAAAAATTTTATACCTATTGCGGCCGCCATCTTGGATTTACATTTCGCCAACCCTATCGGTTTCAACACTCGAAAACCATGAAAATGTCACCCATGACAAAAAAATTGATACTACTTACTTTTAGTACGTACTACTATTA
The DNA here is from genome assembly GCA_033319125.1 of Parnassius glacialis. NCBI lineage: Eukaryota > Metazoa > Arthropoda > Insecta > Lepidoptera > Papilionidae > Parnassius > Parnassius glacialis. The sequence goes on along the minus strand of JAVANC010000027.1, from coordinate 13,272,494 downwards.
TTTATTCTGTGCTTTTAAAATATTGTAATAAAAAAATCTCTTATTATTATTATAATCACGTATTTAAGAAATTTGGATATACGAATATTGTGTATTTGTACAGTGATCTTTTTGAGCCGCTGCAAACATCCGAAACAATGTCCACTCACGACGGCAACTGACCATGATCAATATATAAAAAGTACTCTGTGCGTCGAACTGAGTGAGTGAGTAAACTACTCTGTGGCTTTAGTTCCCTTTACAGAATTAATTTACATACAAGGCTACCAAATCAACGAAAATTTCGCCATTTTGGAGCCGAAAAAAATTAATTATAGCTAAACAAAACAAAATTACACTGCCATTTACATTCAGTGGCTTCCCACACGATAGATGAAGAGATTATAAAATAGATTGAGTTAAACAATTGATATTTTCAAAAGTTTGAGTGTTTACAATCTGTCCGGACTTGATAAATCCACACCATAAGCCACTAAAACCTCTTTCTTTATTTAAAAATAGCAATTATGATTAAAATTAATAAGTTCAACAATCATTTATCTTTTTAACATTGTGCTTTTTATATCACTTATATGTATAATATGATTGCTAGATACGATTTTATTCGATAAAACGTTGGAATCTTAATTTTTAGGCGATAGTAGAATATACCTTGTGCTTTCGCTTAAGGTATGCAATAACAAAATAGCTCTCGCTAGGTTCTAGGGTTCTTAGGGTTCTAGGGTTTCGTACCTCAAAAGGAATAAACGGAACCCTTATAGGATCACTTTGTTGTCCGTCTGTCTGTCTGTCAAGACCCTTTTTTTCAGGAAGGCGTGGAGGTATCAAGCTAAAATTTATACCAAATACTCAAGTCTACTGGCCCTTAGAGCTGTGAAAAAATCAAACTTTCTAAGCCAACGCAATCAAAAGATACAGCCGTTTATGCCGCAAATTTTCGACATTCGCAAGGGAATCAAAACTTACAGGATACTTCCCGTGAACCCAGAATCTTGAAATTTGGTACGAAGCAACGTTTTATAGCACAGATAAAGGAAAAATTGCGAAAAGTATAAAATTTTAGTTACATCATATAATAAAAATATTTTTAATAATTTTAAACTTATATACCTACGGATTTGTTCGGAACCCTCGGTGGGCGAGTCCGACTCTCACTTTGTCGGGTTTTTTTTTTTCATTCAATCAAGTCACATGTATTTACTTACTAACATAGATGGAAAGACGAAGTGATGGAGTAAGAGAATTCACAATTTTTAATCAGAGAGAAACTATGCTTCGGGAGAAGTCGAGAAGAGATATCGTGGAAGAGTCGTCGAATTCGGAAGGATACTATAGACATGCGTTTCGTGTTAACGACTTTGTAGTAAAAACTTGTAGTTTTAAACCTACATGATGAGCGTGGAAATAATGGTAAACAGCCCTATGAAATGGCGTTCCCTGGCAGTTCCATATGCTTAGCAGTTGATTTATGAAGGAAACAGAAACAGAAACAGAAACTTTTTTATTCAATATAGATTATAAATAATGCTTATTGAAAGTCACTCAAAGGGCTATAATGATCAGGATAATGGTGCAAAAAGTTTTCGTATTGTTGCTTAGCTGCCAGCTAATGTGAGGTGGCCTCTCACTACGTAGAATGGTAGCCTTTTGAGAAGTTCAGGGAGTTGAAGTAAACAGGTGCCTCGGGATCATGCTATTTACCAGTTATTGAGGAAGATTTTTATTCGGCTGAAGCCTTATAATGTACGCTAATTACGATAATGATTGCTATATTTGTTTACTCAAAGTGAAGCTATTCTGCTCATGGAGAAATATATTCCTGTATAATATAAGTTCAATAAGAAATAACCTAGCTATTGAAAATGGCAGACATGATCTACCTGTACGCACAACGTACGTACCGTGTACCGCGGATACATAAGTTACGCTGGCATATTATAGGATTATCTGAGGTCCGAAGAGAGAGGGAGAACACGGTAATCCTCGAATCCGGCAACATGCTCCATCACCGGGAGGGCGACCATTTGTCCCAAGGAGGGGTCGGATTTATAGTCCACAAGTCTCTCGTTAACAACGTTGTAAAGATTGAGAGTGTGTCGACGAGGGTTGCGTACCTTATACTCAGAATCACCAAACGGTATTCGCTGAAAGTCGTACAGCTTTACGCTCCAACCTCAGCACATCCAGATGAGGAGGTGGAGAAAATGTATAAGGATATCTCTAGAGCTATGCATTCCTCCAAAACCTACTTAACGGTGTTAATGGCAGACTATAATGCAAAACTAGGCACAAGAGAGAACGGTGAGCTGAAAGTAGGGACATTTAGAATAGGGCAACGGAACCCAAGGGGCCAGCAGCTGACTGAATTCATGGAGAAAGAGGGACTCTTTATGATGAACTCTTTCTTCCAGAAGCGGCCCCACAGGAAGTGGACCTGGTCGAGCCCCGACGGTTCGACAAAAAATGAGATTAACTTCATTATAACAACCAGACGAGAACTGTTCAAAGATGTCTCCGTGATCGCGAGGATGAAAACTGGTAGCGATCACCGAATACCTTAACCTAAACGTTAAGTTGGAGAGGTCTCGCCTGATGAAGTCAATGCTCCGTCCCTCTCGTGCTCTAATCCAAAGTTCCAAAATCTTTCAGCTCGAATTACAAAACCGCTTTTAGTGCCTAGAAGACTGCAATGAAGTGGAAAATATGAATGACAAGCTCGTGGAACCGTCCATGCGGTCGGAGCTAAGTTCCGCAAGACCCGCCGTAGAAGAACACAAAAACTCTCCGATCCCACTTTTAATCTCATGGCTGTTAGACGGGAGATGAAGCTACATTATTCAACAGATTTGACAGCATACAGGCATCTGAACAGACAGATCTCCAAATGCATGCGGCGGGACTTACGCAACTTCAATAGAGCTTGTATTAAAGAAGCGATCAACCGGAACCAAGGCTCCAAAGTCTTTGCCAGAGATCTGTCTGCCAGAAAGAGCCAACTGTCAGAGCTGATGACCAAGTGTGGCAGCATCGTTTCCGAGACATCTGAAATCTTGAGTGAGATTGAAAGGTTCTATGGGCAGCTGTACACGTCATCGTTGGAGCCACAAGCAAGTGTGTGTAACGATCCAAGAGCGAGTCTTATGCAATACTATTCCGATGATATCCCGGACGTCAGTCTGAGCGAGATAAGAATGGCCTTTCAGCACTTTAAAAATAGCAAGGCCCCAGGCGAGGTTGGAATTACAGCGGAGCTTTTGAAAGCTGGTGGAAAACCAGTATTTGAAATCCTTCAGAAGCTCTTTAATTCCGTCCTCCATGGTGGCATTAAACCGGAGGCGTGGAGCAGAAGTGCGGTGGTCTTGTTCTTCAAGAAAGTTGACAACGCTCTCTTGAAAAACTACAGACCGATTTCCCTTCTGAGCCACGTCTTTGTGCTGTTTTCGAAAGTCATTACGAATCGTCTTGCACGCAGACTTTACGACTTCCAGCCTCCCGAACAAGCCGGTTTCCGAAAAGGCTTTAGTACCATAGACCACATACATACCCTGCGGCAGATTGTACAAAAGACAGAGAAGTATAATCTGCCATATTGCCTTGCGTATGTGGACTATGAGAAAGCCTTTGATTCCGTCGAAATTTGGGCGGTACTGCAGTCCCTTCAGCGGTACCAGGTTGACTGTCGGTATACCGAAATGCTGAGTTTTTTTTTTGAAATTTCAGTAATAATATATACTTATATAATTATGACCTTTGAAGTGAAAGTGTTCTGTAGTGTAATTACATTTACAACAAATAACGAACAATTTAATTGTCCTATTACAAAATTAAATAATGCCAATCACTTAGTAAACGTTACGAGGATACAGAAAAATCTTAGTTATTAATTCCAATTCTTACCTTCGCTCAATGAAATAATACAAAGTCGCGAATATTGCTGTGAGAACTGAACTGGAGCTGACCGTTAATAAAAATGTTAATAAAAATATTTCCATACGATAATTATATTTTATTCAAATTGTCGTTTTTATTTTGCTTGGGGAAGCATAAAATAAACAATAATTTTAAGAGACAGTTTGAATTCAATCTGTAATTTATGAAAAATGAGACTTTTAAAAAATCTGAGGTCGAGACAATTTAAGAATTTTTTTTAGTAATAGGAAATTTGTTTTTAAATAGAACTAAATATACTCGCAACCTTCTTTCATTGCAATTAATAACAATTGTCATATTTTATTGAAACAAAACAAAAAATCATCTAGCATTCTGATATATTATGTACCTTTTAAGAGGCTGTATAAAATATAAAAAAAATAGCGAAAACTTGTGACTTTTGCATTTTGTCTTCGCAGGGTAATTTATTTAAAATACTTCTTAAATTGATATACATAAATTGATTTGAATTCTGATTTAGGGCGTCCCCTGCGGACAACCGTGCGGGTAGAAATGCGCGTGTTTATTTCTTTAAAATTTTAGAGCTACGTCATGCTGGCGACCCGAGACAAAGCTTTGCACTTGCGACGGGTCCTCGTGGCGTATTAATACCGTTACCGTACCGTTTTTTAAGAATAAGGGTGAAAAACGACGACCTTGATGGTAAGTGGATGCTGGCCTAAAGACATTTATGTCTATCCTCGATTAAGAATAAAAATGCAGATGTGTTGTCACCCCTGATAACGAAGATAAAAGAAAGGGAATTAATTATGTAATTTAGGCTTATTTTTATTAACGAAAGAATCACATTACACGATACATGAAATTGGTTTCTCCTTGGTTTCGTTCTGTTTTAACGAGCAAAGATTAATATTTACAATATTGGATACAGAATATCTTTATAAATTGTTTTCTGTGTCTAAGGTCTCCAAGATTTCAACAAAAATATTTTTATAGAATATGATTGACAAACGAGATAGTCTTCCTGATGGTGAATGAATGTTGTGATCCATATACATCCACATTTTTCTTCAATTAAGAATGAAAATGTAGATGCGTTGTCACTTCTAAGGACTAAGATGGAATGCCTCCTTTTCAGTAAAAAGGGTCTCCGGTTTTCTACACTTACTATACGAAACACATAAACATTGAGCTGCAATTTTACGCTGGGATTCTGAGAGCGTGGGCCTTCCCCGGTCGTGCCTGCAACATGACTCTACCACTCTTAAATATGCCTGTTATGCCACGACTACCTGGTGTGTGATACCGCGCGTATGCTTGTCTCATAGAAATAAATGAGCGTCGTTACATGACGCGTGCTGTCGTGAGAGTACACTAGTCTTAATCACCAGTTCTGAGTAACTTATTTATTAACAAGTATCTCTCTATTTATCTAATAAAATTGACATTACAGTTCAATATCTATGTTCGTATTCGCAATGAAAAGAAAGTAAGTGTTGACTTTATCGTTAGCTTTTCATGCTATGATGCCTTCATATGCTTGTGCTAGGAGCGGTTCAAGACAGTAATCCGATAGCGGATTCAATCTCACGATGTTTAAATTCCGCAGCTCATTTCCTTAACTACTGCTAGGCTTCTGTCGCTTATTCTTAGTAACTTTTTATTATTATAAGGTAATTGGACAGTTACAGCATCCCGTAAATCTAAACAGTTTATTTATGACCCGTCTCAGGATTCAAACCGCACTTAAGATTTACGGCGCATGTGGGCAGTTGCGGGACGTATGTCAAAATATATTAGGCCCAATAAATTTAAATAAAATAATTTAAATTAACATCACATTTACGTTTCTTAGATTATTAAATTTCACTTTAGATACATAAACCTAATAAGAGAATTATTAATAGTATTACTACTACTATTAGTATTTTATTAAAAGTTTGGTATATTCACATTGTTATTATACAGCTGTTATCATACTCGTATAAATAAGTATCTAGCCTGGTAAACTTTAATGTTATATTCTTCCGTGCCGTGCAGTGGCAGTGGAATCTCTACCCAATATCATTGTGTGCCTTTCGTAAGAGGCAACGGAGGGACCACTATCGGAATAAGGGACACGGGTCGTGAACTAGAAACACCCCGTATCACGCTACTTAAGTGGTCGTCATAAGTGTTGTATTATCAACGGTGGTGTGTCTTTCCTAGTGTAGTGTTAGTTAGTGTTTAATACTCCGAATTGGTGATGGGATTAGTTCTAACGGGGATTGTGCACGCAATTGAGGGTGGGCGAGAGTTCCTCTTTAAACTAGGTAAGGCGCATTAGTTTATTTTTTTACGCAGATTTTAGCAAATTAATTATAAATATAATGCATTTCCGCAAAGTAGGTAACGTCTCATTCTATTAATGAAACTAAAACAGAAGATGGGCGGTATGATCTTACTGACAACTACTGAAAATGATAAAAACTGCCGTCTTAGCGTGGCTACGCAAAATACGCGACGTCCACCCGTAAGTCAATTAAGGTGGCTTATGTTTAGTAATGGCCTTTTTATAGGTAGTGATAAATGAATGGATGAGTTGCACCAAAAGTAAAGAACATTATTTGTGTTCAATAATCACGGTATGGTAATTAACAATCATTGAAGCGATGACCACCGAAGCTTCATGGTTTGGACTTCAATATAAAAAAGTCGTGGTTGCAATTTTGCAATTCGAATATTGTTTTTGAACCACTTCTAGTACAAGCATATGTACTTAACGAAAGTAGCTTGTATCTTTTAAAATATTTTTTATTTTTTTTTATTTTATTTAACAAAATTATTTAAATTTCACTATTAATGTTTTACAGTTTGCAATACTGCTCAGCAGTTTGTTGGCAGAAGTTAAAATGCTCTCTTACTTCCTAACATGCAAAAAAAAAGGAAAAAGCTTAATACAAATATACACTCTCAAATATAACAAATCAATAGTATCGATATATACATATACACATACACATATACTTACGATGTACACACATGTACATAATAACTACGGCTTATATTGTTGTATAATGAGGGCATCCACGAATTTTTCTGCCACCAGGGCGGTGCCACTTTACAGTGAGGTAAAATATTTGACAGATTTCATAGTGGGGACGATAATTTCTTAGGAAAATGTAATCTTTAAGGTGTCCTTCTGTATTATTAATTATATTTTATAATAATTAGATCACAAATGAATAAACCAATTTATAAAATATAGCTAAAAGTCGATTTAAAAAAAAGGGTTATAAAGTGCAAAAAATTAAAAATCAAACCACGGACGCATTGTGTTGTGTATTAATATAATATTCTAGATAATGATAAACTATTATTTTAAACTAATTTCTCAACTAACTGACACTGTGTAACAAAGACTTTACCTCAGTCACAACTAGCGACATCTGTTGAGTGGAAGATTATTAGCCCTCATTGATCATCACGATACAAATGTCAAATTTTACTATTTATTAATATGAACTTTTTTAACTTATTTTTAAACTGTATTTTTGTTTTATGCGTAAGGTATTCTCAAGGCAAGTTGTTGTAAATTTTCGATGTTAAGCATTGGAACGTTCTTTTGTCATAATAATTAGCACATTTATATCGCAATGTTATTACTTTACGCGGTCTGCGCGTGTTCTTATTTATGGGCATATAGCTTTTCAATGCGTTACACAAGATTGAATAATACTTATCATATTATTTCGCAAATGTTATTTTAAATTGCTCGTGTATCTGTATTAAATTATACTCCTGGAAGAGCTGCTCATAATTATCCCTAAATTTAATTTTAGCTTTTGGGTCAGCCAATATTTTCATAAATCTAATTTGAAGTTGCTTTAATTTATCTATATATGTTTTAAAAGTCCTTCCATCTGCTACTTATCCATATTGCAACGTTGACTCAACTAGTGCGTAATAAACAATATACAGTAGTAGGCTTTAGATGTTATTTTCTTCAAAAAATGGAATTTACTTAACATTCCTCTTAATTTATTACACATCTGTTCTATATGGCTACTCCAGTTCATATTTCTATCTATTGTTATGCCTAGATATTTGAAATGTTTTACAAATTCTATAACTGTACATTTACAATTAAGCATATTTTCGTGTATACATTGGTATGAATGACCTACTACTATACTACTATCTTATATTCTTTTGCATTTTTAATATTATGCGGTGATGACATATTTCCTTTAGTATTTGCTTTGTTAATAATAATTCCATTATTGTGAGACCACTTAGTTATGTTGTTAAAATCAATTTGTATCTTTTTCTCTATTTCATCTTAATTTTTGTCAGCATAAAGGTTTTATAAATAGGTCGAATTTTTGCCGTTTTAAGCCAATCCGGATATATACCTTTTTCTACACATACATTTATAAATTTAGCAATTACAGGACTAATTTCATCTTTTGGCATATTCTAAATCTTGGACTCTTATCCCACCAACACCAGGAGCTTTTTCACACGACAATTCATTAATTATTTTTTTAATTTGGCATGGAGTCGTTTTTCTATATCTTATACTTACCAAGCTTTCATTAACATATTTACTTCTATCCAAAAGATTCATATTACATTTATGCTTAACTGTTTCTATTTCTTGTGTAAATGTTTTATAAAAACCTGTACAAATTGAACTTATATTACTACATTATATATTATATTATTACACTATTACTACTAAAATGTTGTAATATAAAATCATCCACATTTACTTTTTTTTTACCTATCCATTGATATGATCATTTCCGCAATTAATAATTAACTCTTTCTTATAGTTATTCTTAACTAGTACGCTTATTTAACTTATTTCTATATCTTGTATATTCCAATCGATAACACATATTTTGAGGAGCAGATTTCGATCTTTTGAAAAGTTCATCCCTTTGGTTAGTTATTATAATTAGTTCATTTGTAATCCACGGTTTATATATTTTATTATTGATCACTGTTTTATATTTTATTGCACATTTATATATATTGCATACCTCTTTGAAAATATCACATACATTATTATAGAGTTTTAATGGACAGTTAATAGATAAAAGGTTCGACCATATAAATGCACTCAACTTTTTTTTCACTATTTTGTTATCTATAATTGTACTTACATGTTCAGGCCGTTTGCTCTCTTCATAATTATGTGTACCCAAAGTAAGTCGCGTTAAATTATGATCCGCTATCTTCTGAGCTGTATAAACAAACGATGCAGACGGCGCCGAGCATCCTCCGTCCCTTATCCACATATGATCGATGCAGGATACGACGAAACTCCCATCAATTATCTCTTCTATCGTGACGTCATCATAGGTACACTGCAACCCATACTGACATAACATGTCTTTATATCTCGATGTTGACGAATTTACTGTACCGTGAAAAATGTTAATGTTGACATCACCCGCCAGGATAATATCAGTCGTTGCTGGGACACCCCGCAATAATTCATCCAATTCTTCCACAAAACTTTTTTTATTAGTAAGTGGGGGCCTGTACAGGACGATAACGTATATAGACCGTTCATTCTTTATTGTCATAAGGCCATGCAATACCTCACAAGAAATGTGTAATGTGTTTAGTAGGTGGTCAAGTTATTGTATCTTTGATAAACATTAAAACTCCTCCCCCTCTTCGATTATTTCTAGTATATGTATGAGTATTGTAGCCCGATATATGGTACAATGGTATTTCATATTATTTTTAATTTATTTTAGTTAATACTATAATTTCTAGCTTATTTAAATATCCATCCAACAACACCAATATTTCATTAAAGTTTTTACGCATAAATCTTATATTTAAATGTCTTTTTTTATTTATTGACGCGTTTTGTTCGTCCATGAACTGTTGTAGACGGTGTTTGTTATGAATTCGTTCATAATAAATGCCATTGTTATCATTTTGCGCAATTGCGCCCTATTCGCTCACCATTAAAGACGCAAATTACTATCACCTAGTCCTAGGTGAGTTTAGGACCTAGGTGGTTTTCGATATCCTTTTCGCTTTTAATTTGGTAAATTTTATTTTCTGCTTCACATTTCTCAATAAGTACTTTAGAGTTTTGTATTCAAATGAACTTATATGAGCTTTTTAATTTATTCTTAGCGAGACAAAATAATTCTCGAATTTGTGGAACAATATTTTCATTTATGTAAATTGGACCTTCAGTATTATCTCCATAAAGCTGATTATTATTTATACATCACTTTCTTGCTTTTAGCCACTTATCGCGAGCCGTACAACTTCTCAATCTCACAACCACCGGACGCGGCTTTCCGTTATTTTTTTCTCTTCCCACCCGCCAAGCACTCTCTATTTCATCTTCCATTTCCAACAGATGTGAAATTTTTCGCACAATTTCGACCATATTCTCTTTTTCTTTGTATTTTACACCAATCAACTCGACGTTTTTGTCTCTTTCTCGATTTTCTAAGACACATATACGTTCTTACATCATTTTATTGCACTTTTCTAGGTGAATATTTCGTTGTTGTAAATCCGTAATTTCATTTTCATGTTTCGTGAATTTTTCAATTGCTTCCATCTTAAAATCTAACATTTCTTTGTATTTCTCTGCATAGTATTTAAATTGTAAGTTAATTTCTTCCAATGTTTTGCTCATTCCCTCTATTATAGCCATTCGTTCATTAATTTGTTCAAGTACGACTTCATTATCTTTAGCCGTTGGTGAAAGTGGCGTTCCTACCCCCGCTTTTAATTCTTCACACGAATCACAAATGCCTTTAGTACTGAAACAAATTATATCTTTCACACATTTTCTATGAAAGGCATGTTTGCACTTTTTATACTCCACGTTGTCTTCCTTGTTATTTGGTAACTGTTTGCACTTTTTACATTGCAGTTTCGGCATTTTAGTGTTAATTAGTCGAACCAACCGTAAAAGTATTAGGCTTATAAATCCTATTACGCAACAGGCGTCCGTTTGCTGAGAGCGCGCGCACAGACATGCTATTTAGATAACACCACAACTACTACCGAAAATTTGTACCATTTTATAAGTGCGGACTTATAAAAGGCATAACGCACTGCAAAAATACATTTTTTGTATGAAAATAAAACATAAACACTCACGCCTGTCACCCAGAGGGGTAGGCAGAGACTATGGACTTCCATTTGGCACGATCCTGACAGACCTCTCTCGCTTCCTCCACATCCATATACCTACGCATACACGCTCGTCGGTTAAAGGTACTCTTGATTTGGCCCATTTTCAATATATCGCCAATTTGGTCGATAAACTTTCGCCTAGGGCGACCCTTCCCGACTCTGCCGTTCACATCTGCAACATAAATTTTCTTTGTCACTCTTTCCTCATTCATTCTTTCTACATGACCAAACCACCGAAGCATTCCTTTCTTAATCCTGGTCACAACATCATCTTGCAAACCACACTCTTCTCTTATTAAACAATTTCTCACTCTGTCATTCAGATTCATCCCTAACATACTCCTAAATGACCGCATTTCTACAGCATTTATTCTACTCTTGTGCTTCTTCTGCCACACCCAACTTTCACTACCATACATTAAAGTAGGCACTAACACAGCATTGTGAATTGCCATACGTGCCTTTTTGGACACATTCTGACTTTTCACAATAGAGTGTAGAGCCCCATTCACTCTATTTCCTGCATTCACTCGTCGTTCTATATCCTTATGATATCTACCATCCCTGCTAAACACACATCCCAAATACACAAACTCATCTACTTGCTCTACCAACTCCCCTTCTATTCTTATTTCACATATCGTTTTACTTTCTTCTCTTTCAAAAACCATAACTTTCGTCTTACTAAACAAACAAACTAAATAAGCCTTCTCCAAGTCTATGAACGCACAAAAACTTTTTGGTTTTTAGCCAAAAACTTCTCCGCGATCATGCGCATGGAAAAGACCTGATCCGTACATCCCATTCCCTTTCTAAATCCCGCTTGCACATCCCAAATTTTTTCATCAGTTTCTTTCAAACTCTTTCAATTAGTACCTTAGCATACAGTTTCCCCACAATGCTAAGAAGGCTGATACCACGGTAGTTTTTACAGTCCTGCTGTGATCCTTTTCCTTTATATATTGGGACTATCACGGCTTTGCACCAGTCTCCCGGTACCCGCTTAAGTCTTCAACATAAATTAAACAAGGTGTACAGCAGGTCTGCTACCACTCCTTCTCCAGCCCTTAGCATTTCGTGAGATACTCTATCATAACTGGCTGCCTTACCTGCTTTCATACTTTTCATTGCTTTCATTATTTCATCTATACTTACATCTCTATCTATTTCGTCTTCTTTCGGAATTTCTATTTCATTTAATTTAAACGTCTCATCACTCATAAACACGCTTTCAAAGTATTCCTTCCATCTCCTTAAACTCAAAACTTCGTCATTCGGAATACAGCCATTCTGGTCTCGTATAGCATTCATTCTAGGCTGTTTTGAATGTCCCCTGGTAGTTCTTACGAGTTTCCAGAACATTTTAATGTTTGCCTGGAAGTTATCCAATATTCTTCTATCATTCTTATCCGTTCTTTCTTGGTTTTTCATTTTAACTACCTCTTTTACTCTCTTATTTAGGTGTCTAAAGACTGCCTTTTTCCTTTCAATATCACCATTCATACTGCTAGAATTACTAGCCTTGGTTGCTAGTCAATCTAGCCATGCTTTCTTCTTTGCTTCAACTTCCATCCGTACCTCATCATCCCACCATAACGTGTTATTTTTCCTTTCATTCTTTCTCTTACTTACACCACATACTTCGGTAGCTGCATCCACTAAACCTTTCTTGATATTATACCACACAGTCTCCAAGTCTAAATCATTCATACACAATTCAGCCACACCACTTATATTTTCTCTCAATCTACATTTGAACTTCTCTTTCACACCTTCATCTTGTAACCTCTCTGTTCTTATACGCTGTAACGCAGTGGTAGACACAGATGTCCGATGCCTCCAACGTCTGAAAAGACCATTAATTCGGCATAAGACCATGTAATGATCCGTCCCTACGTTAGAGCCCCGGTAAACTCTTGTATCTACCACCGCGTTCCTCATTCTTTCGTCAACAATTATGAAATCTATCATACTTCTATCATCACCTCTTTCCCATGTATACGTGTGAATCTTCTTATGACGAAAGAAAGTGTTCGTCACAAAAAGACTCTTTTCCACGCATACGGCGAGAAGGCTTTCACCATTCTCATTTATACTTTCATCACCAAACGTTCCCAATATCCTTTCATAACCAAGCCTCCTCACCCCAATCCTTCCATTAAAATCGCCTAATATCACAATATTTTCATTTACCTTGCATTTCATTAGCACCATTCTTACCAACTCCCAAAACTGCTCTCGGATATAAGTGGGCTTAGACATGTCTGGGGCGTAGACCCCTAAAACAAACAACTTCTTTAAGCCCACTTTCATTCGTATCCATAGCAGTCTCGGGCTTACACATTCATACTCTTTCACACAATGACCCATTCTTTCTAAAAGGATGATACCGACTCCCTGGAATGCCCGCTCGGTCTCGTCTACACCAGACCAGTACGCGGTATACATGCCATGTGTAGTGACATCCTTTCCCTTCCGTTTCGTCTCATTTACACATAACACGTCTATTCCTCTATCATGCATCATATCGCATACTTCATCCATCTTATCATTCATTCCTCCACATACATTCAATGTAGCCAGACGGGCTTCCGCAAACCACTTTTCGCCCCTCCGGGGGACAGAACGTGACGGGTGGCGAACCTCGTCGCCGGTTTTCCTCCCGGAGATGTATGAAAATGCGCGTCTAATTTTGAAATAAGCTTCTTATAATCACACGTATCCAGTGTCTTGGGGTATACCAGGTCGACCACCAGCTGAAAGTTTCTTCGCTTAAAGCATTAATTAATAAAGCTCTCTGCTTCGTATACTTAGCATCAGAATATGCGACGCCCTTTAGAGTACAGTATTGTGTCAATCTTTGTTTGAAATTATTCCAATCTTGGGACCGATAATCAAACGACAGACTTCCTTCCATAACTGCCTGCGCCATTACTATAATATATCGCTGTAAGTCACGTAGTTCTTAATTTCCTCGCCGCCAGTTGTGGTGTACTCGAACTGGGAGGGCGTGAAAAATAAGACAGCCGTTTCTCTATACGAAGTTTACTGCAATGAGACCTACACGGATGCGCGTCAAACCGCGCGTCGATTACATAGTACCCTCTTATATACTACAAGGTGGAAATGGAAAAGATGGGAGTTGAAGTCTGGAAAGCAATATCTATGTTTTCAATGATTCATACCTAAAAAACATTATTTTTTAAAGCTCGACTATGAATTTATTTAATTGGAAGCGCCGCAACTCATTGCTAAGTCAGTGTGCTACTGAGAACAAGGAAATGTTCGCCGTGTTACCCCTTTAAGTGTATGTGGGCTTTAAATTCAATGATTCGATTTCGATAATTGACGAAGTTTTCTTCATGCAAGTATTATTATACTTAAAATATACTTGCAATGAATGATTTAATAGTGCTGGCAAAGCACGTACTGTACTTTCTTGCGTACTATGTGTTTTTAAAGTGATAGCTTCAGGTACACGACTCACCATTGCATGTTTTTTTTTAAATGGTAAATGGCTACTGAAGCCAATGGATGTATGCAACCAACTTTAAATAAACAAGGTTACAGATGCGTTGTCACTACTGCGTATTAAAATGAAATGCCTCACATCCTGTAATTGTATTGGCTTTTTATAGCCTTCAGACCGGGACACAAAAGTGCTACTACCTAATAAAATCAATATTTAAAAATAAAGAAATATTTTGATTTTCTTTAATATCCCGATAAATTTGAAGATTATGAAATAAATCTAATATATATAAATGATATGCAAATATGGACTCATCTACGTCTGTTTAGCAACAAGGGCTAATGCGCCTGCTGTTTAATTAAGATAATGTGGTTTCACATGGGCTTTTCATGTAGCGTCGCTGTGGGATTTGGGAGCATAATTATTTAAAATGTATACAAAGTAGTCTAATAAACATATATGAACATATTATATGAGTGTACTCATTTCGTAAATTTCAATTTGGTTTTCTAATAAATGTGTATTAGAATTTGTTAAATTACACCTATATGTATATAGTCTATTTGACGGAAAAACTACATTCAAAAATATATAAATTTATGTAAATTACTTCATCCATCTGCCCAGTCATCCTGTTTCTTATTTCTGCCGCCAAATAGCAGTGCTGGTCTTCAATCATAATCCTTATTGGTGGCACTGTATACTGTACCCTTGTTTATTTGAAGTTGGTTGCAGGTGTTCATGGGCTGCAATAGCCACTTACCCTCATCTAGACTGATTTGTCACCTTAAATTATAAAAATATATATATATATAATAAAAATAATGTTTCCGTACGAAATTAGTATAAAATACGGTAAAAAATAAATACTTTATTATTTATCGTATTTTAATGGTGACTTATATTGAAATTGTCTGGATTATTTTGTCAACTCAATCTCGAAGCCAGGTAAATGAGAATAAATTATGAACTTTTCTTTTCACTAGCAACTTGCGGCGTCTAATCAACTGCGTATTCAAATTCTCGAACAACGTCCATTATAAAAGTTTGTTCTTAGAACTGGGTTGTAATAGTTCAGCGCTAACCTTAAAATTTTACAAACGGAAATACTCAAAATAATATTTGTTAAACAAAACACGTCAAGAATTATATGAACCAGTAAAATTGGATTTATTAATTTTGTGACATTGTCGACATGAATGTGCGAAAAAGATCATGGTCAATGGGTAGTCAAGCTCCACAGACTGCAGTGAAACCCGAATTAACACGCAATAAGGTGATGCTGTATGTATGGTGGGATTGGAAGGGCATCGTTTATTATGAGCTTTTACTGCTGGGCAAAACCATCAATTCGGATCTCTACTGCCAACAACTGATGAGACTGAAGCAAGACATTGAGAAAAAACGGCAGGAATACATCAAACAAAAAAGGAGTGGTCTTCCACCACAGACATCTATGGTCACTCAGCAAAAATTCAAGAGCTTGGTTGGGAAGTGTTAGTGGTCCATAGACATCTATATTTATCTTCAATTAAGAATCAAAATGCAGACGCGTTGTCACCCCTGAGGACTGAGATGGAATGCCTAGTTTCCAGTAAAAAGGGTCTCCGAAACACAGCGGCATTAAGCTGCTACTTTACGCTGGTATTCTGTGAGAATATATTCTTACCCCTGTTAAGCCGACCCATTCGTGCTGCAACCTCAATATAGCTGCAGCATGGCTTTATCACGTATAAGCTAATAGGTATAAGATAAGCTACCATTGTAGACTACTTTTTAGACTTCTGCGGATCCGTTGAGCTGCGCTGTTGCGATAACAGAGGTGTTGCATCAGGCTATGGAGAATTAGGGACTTAGAATAGTAAAAATAACAGTGTTATAACAAACTATTATGTATTTTATCAGTCGACTAAGGAAGTACTGATAAAATACATAATTGCTTGTTATAATTTAGAGTTGACTTTTAATATATGCAGGTGGACTGTTAACTCGTTTTGCACGGATGCAATAACCGATGTGTTGCATCAGGCTATGGAGTATTTTATCCACTTTTCTGATGCTCTCACCGGTAGCAAAGCTCACCCATGGTTTAATGCTGAATTCGCCCCAGCTGAAAAGCGCAAGCATTTAGCGGTCCTATCCTGGGTTGACGCTCGAAACCGCAAAGAAAACCCTTACAAATATTTTAATTAATTAATAGGAGATTGTTCAACAGAGGATACCGATTTTGATCTTGGAAAAACATCAGAATAGCGTTCATTGTTTAAAATAATAAAGTGTGAGAGCGGATGTTCAACTTGCTCTTTTGCTTACGCAATTAGTCACTATCAGTAATAAGACAACGTAACGCACTTTACGTTCAGTATAGTGAAATTACAGTTCGATCATACCGTAACACGTCTCCGCCACAATCACATACCAGTGTAACGTGAGGTACGTAATTACATGATAATACCAAAATATTTAAGCCAATAACAACACTACTAATCTCAATGTAACACAGGGCAGCCTCTCAGCAACACCAATCCTCCTTGCCTGCACTAGAAGAATTACAACAACGAACAGAACCACGACACTATCTTAGTACTAGCAGAATGACCACACTCGTTGAATGACTTAAGAGGAATTCCTCGCGCACGGCACCTTCAGTGAACTTTATACTGCACAAACAAGTAGGGGGTTCCTCGATGTACCCTCATTTCCACCTCGATCCAAATGATATTTTATAGACGCTCCGATATATACAACATGTAACAAAAACCCTGTGGTTCCCGTTAAGTACGTTATCAGGTTCGGTATTCAAACCTATAGAAATAACTTTTTTTTTAAATTCGACCAAATTTTTTTTACATTTTATTACATTTTTTTAAATTTTATGTGGTTTTATTACCTCTTACTGACGCTAGCCGATGTAAAAGCTAAGTAAAGCGGGGTCTTTGACAATCCTCTTACTCCCCCAGACAATGCAGAGGTAATAAAACCACATACAATTTGCATACAATTATTTTTTTTAAATAAAATAAAAAAATATTGTTCGAGTTTTTAAAAAGAGGTTACTTCTATACGTTTGAATAATGATCCTGATAACGTACCTAACGGGAATCACAGGGTTTTTGTTACATATTGTATATAATCTAAAATAGATAATAGTAATATAATATTCTAATATAAAAATAAAAAGTAATAAATTATTATATATTTTTAATTTAAAATAATTATTCTACGGAAACATAGACTAGATAATTTAATCCGCGCAGCGTTAACCATTTTGCTCACCGATCTCTAAAACAGAAGACTCGCTAGGATTCAGACACGACGACGAGTCCCCGTGCGGGCCATTCCTTGTCCATTTCTACCTGAGACTGCTTCATGTTCGCAACGCGTATGACTCCCCTACTAACGAGCGTTGAACTTGCTTACCTACAATTAAAATTTAAATTATTCGAGGTGCAGTTGATCCCGCTGGGGTGAGTTCTTATTTATTGAAACATTGTAACTGTTCTGCTTAGTTATTATCTCTTCTGCTGAGGCTGCTTAGTGCTTAGCTTTAGGAATTTTTTAACTTCTTAGAACGGGTGCTGTAAATTGACTAGGGCGCATATAATGCTATAGTAAGTAATGTTGGCGTCCGTCTGGGATTCCGGGATCTACCTAATACCTAAGGGCTACCTGCTTGCCGTGCCGCGAGCTAACGGAGTATTAGCCTACCCTCCTTCCAACGGCCAACATCACTGTCGGTCTTGGGTATCACCAGCTCCTTCTGCTAGCTAGCTGTCTACGTCCCTGAGGGAACAGCGCTTGGACTTTGCCCCTATGTCAGGCCAGTGATCCCCTTCATAAGAACATGTGTCTGAAGTCGAGTCTTTGCTGATCAAAGTCTCGGATTGGGGGTAACTAAATCTAGTCTATGTCGATTACTCTGGTTCTACTGCGGATATCCTCATTCCTAAATTTATCACGTAGAGAAACTCATTAATAAGACATGCAGGAAGTCGATGGATGCAAGTGGCTCAGGACCGTGCTTTGTGGCATTTCTTGGGGGAGGCCTATGTTCAGCAGTGGACTTATGAAAGGCTGTAATGATGATGATGATGAAACCTAGTCTAGTTTAATCCTCAGAAGACACAAGTTTGCGCGTTTACCGCTAAAAAGAACCCCTTTGTCGTATGTCCTCAGTTTCAAGGCACTCCCCGTCTTGCCTCATCCAGTATCGGAATCCTCGGAGTAGTCATATAGAGTGACGTGCAGTTTCGAGGTCACTTGAAAGAGAAGGCCAAATTGGCCTCTAAAAAGCTTGGCGTGCTCAGCAGAGCGGGACAGTATTTCATGCCGGCACACCGCCTGCAACTTTACAAAGCGCAGGTTCGGCCTCACATGGAATACTGTTCCCATTTCTGGGCAGGGGCTTCCCAGTATCAGCTCCTTCCACTTCCAGTGCAGAGCTTCTCGAATCGTCGACGACCGAGTCCTTTCCGATCGGCTTGATTCATTGGCACTGCGAAGAGGTGTTGAATCCCTTTGCATTTTCTTTCGCATTTACCACGGGGAGTGCTCTGAGGAATTGTTCGTATTAATCCCAGCCGCCAAATTTCACGAACGCACATCGCGGCTGAACTCTCGATACCATCCACACCATCTGGATGATTGGCGGTCCACCGCTGTGCGATATACAAAATGTTTTCTTCCTCGCACGACTCCCTTGTGGAATCGATTACCATCAGCGATTTTTTCGGACCAATACGACTTAAGGACTCTCAAGAAAAGAGCCTACTCCTTTTTAAAAGGCCGGCAACGCATCTGCAATTCCCCTGGTTTCTCTGGTGTTGCAGTTGTTCATGGGCGGCGGTGGTCACTATAACCATCAGGTGAGCATGCTCGTTTGCCTCCTCTCCTATAGAAAAAACTTACTTTTAGGTATGCGGAAGCAAGATAAATAAATAATTTACTAAAAATCTTGCCTTTTTTATGAACCCACCTACTTCTGAATCCCTAATGGTACGGTTGGAGCTCCAAGAAGAGAACTTTCAATCAGGCCGCCAAGTCCTATAGAAATACGGAAAGCTAGTTTTAACTGCATTAAACATATTCGTGCAAAACTCTCTGGTGATTTTTGGTCTGTCGAAAAAGTGGCGGAGACAAACTACTGTCGGCCTATACTGTCTCAGCTGGTAAAACCGGATGGCTTACTGGCGCATACGGCTAAAGAGAAAGCGGACTTGTTTGCTTCTTTCTTTGCCTACAATTCACTTCTGGACAGTGGCAACAACGTTCCACCTAAATTACCTCATTGTAACACAAATAAAGAAGTTCTTAAAACTTTGCGGTGTCGAGACGTGAATAAAGCTAGTGTACCAGATGGAATACCAGCTATAGTTCTAAAGGTGTGTGCACCTGAGCTGTCTCCTGTGCTGACACGCTTGTTCCGCCTCTCATCAAAGACTAGTACCAAAATTCTGAATGCTAGCCAACGTGCAACCTGTTCCAAAAAAGGGAGCCGTGCCGACCCTGCCAATTATCGACCAATCTCAATTACCTTCATACTCTGTAAGATAATGGTGCGTATATTGAACTCCCGCTTAATGGCATACCTAGAACTGTATGACCTCCTTAGTGACCGGCAATAAGGGTTTCACCAAAATCGGTCAGCTTGGAACCTTCTAGCATATGTCACACACATATGGGGTGAGGCAATCGAGATTAGTAGGGAAGCACTTGCTGTTTTCCTTGATAACTCGAAGGCCTTTGACAGAATTTGGCTTATTTTCCCTGGTTTTATTGACTGAATAAGGGACTTTCTTAATAAAAGGTCTCTCCGGCTTATCGTCGATAGCTGCCTGTGGCGACTAACGCGGGTGTTTCTCAAGGGTCTGTTCTCTCTGCAACTCTCTTCCTGCTAATGATCTGTTTATGCCCGGTATCTATGTGTATGCAGATGATAGCACAGTTTTGGAGAGATACCAACCATATTCTCTGGTCAGTCGGGATCAATTCCAATCCGAAAGAGAAGCTATTTTAGAGCATTTGAATTTCACACTACAGGTAGTCTCCGAATGGGGCGATGCCAACCTTGTGAAATTCAACTCCTCCAAATTATAAACGTCTCTCTTCACTGCAAAAAGGAGCTAACTCATCTTAGCTCCTTCTTTCCGAAATGTATCACTGGAATACACCGACCGCTTCAGTTGTTGAAGATTAAGATATCCTCAAATCTGAACTTCGGGCGGTTCATTGAATCCAAGGCCAAGGCCAGCTGCAAGGAAGCTAGGAGTCCTTGCAAAGGTGCGGCGATAATTCACGCCAGGATAGCTGCTTACTTTATATAAAGCGCAAGTCCGGTCGTGCATGGAGTATTGCTACCATATATGAGCTGGCGCTGCAAAATGCCACGTAACAGCTTTGGACTCAATGGAAAGGCATGCTAAGAGGCTTATTGGTAGCCCGCATTTGGTTAAAATTAATCTTACCAGCCTCACACACAGGGATAAAGAAGCCAGCCTTTCGATATTTTACTGGATGCATTTCGGAGAGTGTGTGCAGGAATTCCATAATTTATTCCTCCCTCTCAATTCCATCATTGAACAACCGAACCGAACGTCTAGATAGGTCATTCTACACCTTGTCTTACCACGCATTCAAACTAAACGGTTTTCTACATCATTCAACATGCGTACAGCAAAGCAGTTGAATAACTTGCCAGCATCACGTGTTTCCATACAATTACAATGCCTTGTCTGGTTTTTTGTGAATATCTTTACGGCAAGAATGAATAGGTTTTTGTTATGTCAGTGCGCTTCACCATCTTAGGCTACATCACTACATACCATCAGGTGGGATTGTAGTTAAGCGCTTGCTTCGAATAATATATAAAACAAATTTAGTCTACCGTGTAAATCCAACTTACTTGTTTACGAACTTGTTACTCAATTGTGGGATCTACGCCAAGCCCAAATTGAGTGAGAGGTAAAGGTACGTATCACGGGTTAGCAACAACATTGTGAAGTTATGAAGTAAGTACGAGTAGTTGTTGTTTGTACTTTGAAGATTTTAAAATGTTTACGATAGAATAGCATATTGCTGCTCTCATTTAAATATTTTTCAGTTTTGATCATCAAATTAAATTACCTCACTCATTTCAAATTAGAATACAGAAAAAGAAAAATAACTCTCAAAATTGTAACATTAATTATGGCCAGACTAGTTCACTTCCTTAAAAATGGACAAACGTTTTAAAGGGTTAAAACAACTAGTTGTCGCTTAGTGGTCGAAATTCGATCGTAATTCATTAATTTTTATAGCTGGCTCAACAATTGAGCACCCAGCTATCTAATGGTCAATCAGAGGTACAACTCTGCTTCGTAACCCGCCAACATTCATAACCAGATACCTGACACCAAGGAACGGCCGCGCCGCAACCTATTAATGTTAAGTTATTTGTGACATTTTAATGCACCATACTACATGAAAATTTAAAGGTCAAGTACCTTTAAATTTTCATGGAGTATGGTGCATTGCTTAACATGCTAACATGCTATGCTTAACATGAAAGAGGGTCAACCTTCTTCTAACACAATTTTATCAAAGCCCCAAGGCTTTGGGCAAATTGTGTTATTGCAATGAAACTGTGACCGAACTTTTTAATACTGTAACTAACTTTGTTTCACATAACAAAGACTATAAGAGTAGTATCTACATAACGAAGTCTAAAAGAGTATGTGTGTGGATATTTTCTCCTTAAACTACTGTACTGAAAGCCGAAGCTTAAAGCTTGTATTACGATGGACAATCTTAATTTTCACTGCATAGCTTAAAAGTTTAAGCAGCAGGTTTGATAATTAAGATTAAAATCTCGAAATCTAATGAACTAAAGCGATTTTTCTATTTCTTATACATTGTTTTGTAAGTTAACTTCCGTATACAGAGTAGAACTTAACGCAACGAATTCATAAACATGACATTTTCCATAAATAAAATAAGATTATTTTTAATATTTGAGAAGTCACCAAAGAGCGACAATATAAACAAAACATTTGCTACACATTTATTCGTCTATTTTGTTTCGCTGCGATGTTTAATGTCCAGCTTGATATTATGCCTACTTATCAACTAGTATCTTAATTTCGTTGTTGGTTAGTTGTATATAGATATTTAAACATATAACATGTAATTTTTATTTAATTTTATTTTAAATCAACATAAGTTATCATCATATTTGGTAGGCAAAATATTTTGAATGCAAATGAGATATGCATATATAGATAAATATTCAATACGATTTTTATCCAAAAAGCTACAGGTATCGCCGGCTTGGTGGTGCCATGAGAAAATCGAACATCACAGTTAATCTCAGGGGTAGCGTTAAAGGTACCTTAGAAAGATACCCGGAACATTTTGTGGCAGACGAGTTGGCAACCGCAGTATTCATCATTGATGTCATCACGAATATGTTGCTACCTCCTAAATTTAATAATAATCTCCTAATCTCCTAAATTTCCCACGTTTGTGGTGGGATATGATTCACTAAAAATAAAAAATAAATTATTTAGTGAGGAATAAAAATGGCATTTTTCAAACCTTAGTAACTAATAAATTCAGTGGCAGTAGCGCTCCTTGATCTTGCATCTTTTTAAACCGTACATGTTTCATTGAAAAATATGGAAGGATACAGCACATTCGACGTCAATATGAAGTTATTTCATATAAAGCTTTTGAGTGCTGTAGAGATCTATTTAAATTTTTGAATGAATATCGACGCTGCGATACATTTACAGCTTGATTTCCTTCAGTGTCAAAATTGCAACGAAGGTGTTTAAGGGTAAAAGGAGATTAAATATTAAAAAGATTTAATAATTAAACGATGCCATATTAAAATATTTCGACCTTAAATCTTAGCGAAGAAATTCTTCAAATGGGTTCATTTTGATGTTCATGGGCGGTGCTAGTCACTTACCATCAGGTGACCCACATGCTCATTTGCCCCCTACACTTTTAAAAATATCTATGAATCACAGCATCCACTTAGAATCAGGTAATAAGTGAATGCTGTTTTTGTTCTTTAACATTTTCGACGGGATAAAACGTTTGCTATGTCTGCCCTGCATACGCAGCAGAGTACAGTTAGCTATTTTATTATTTATAATTATGTTACATAAATCACTGATATTGCAAGGAAGCAAAGATAAACGGGAACTGCACCGCTAGAAAGATTTGTCACACCAATACCACAAAATTTTATAGGAATTCTTTAAACCACTGGTACATTACGGTGACAATATGTAAATTTATTTCGAAAAAAGTAAAAAAAATGTGTCAACTACTTACTCCAAATATCCCCCTAGAAGGCAATATATGGGGGGGACGTATTGTTAGTAGTGAACTGTTGAAAGGCTTTAACTGGTAATAGGGATACATTAAAATTATTTCAATATTGCAATAAACCAAAAACGATATGCACAGAGATGAGAGAAAAAGGAAATTTCATTTTTTTTCCGTTAATTGAAATAGTTTTTTTTTAATACTAATTCACGGAATATTTTTTTTATTCCTGAGATAATTATATAACACAAAATAAGTCTTTTTCATGCAGATAGGAAGTATTTTTGTTTATTCTTAGTAATATTTTTAAAGAACATTAGCGATGCTTATGATAACATTCATGCTTCCGGTAACCATTCGAACAAAGCTAAAAATATTTTTGCTTGGACGTTTCTGTTTAGCTCACGTACCCTTAGCCATAAGGCTACTGTAGCATCACACAGGAAGAACGACGCAAAGTAAAGATGCAGGTCTAATAAAAATAATGACAGGATTCGGCAGCTCATATGGTACCCAAATATCGAGTTTATTGTGTAACCAGACTTTTACAAATGGGTCAAAACTGCTTTGTGATCAATCTCCAATTCCTCGACTATGTCGTAACTACTAATATGCCGATCTTACTCCACTTTTTCAAAAATGGCATCGACTTAATCCAATTGAGAGTGACCAGGGCGAGCTGCATCTTTGAAATCAAAATTCCCGGACTGTAAACGCTTTAACTAACTTTATGCTACTCTTACTGATATTGTATTAAGTTCTCATACGTCACAAATGTTTTTTTTTGTGGCTTGAGTCACATTTTTCCCTTTTTGTAATAAAAATTTTTTCGTTAGATTTAGAGTTCAGAGATCAGAGAAATTGGGGATTGACCACAAACAGTTTTGACCCATTTGAAAAAGTCTGGCTGTACAAAAAAGCTCGATATTTGGGTACCACATGAGCTCACTGCAATAAACCTAATGAATCGTATACTCATTTGCGATTCTCTATTGAAACGTAATGAAACCGAATAATTTTTTAAATATTGCTCACTGGTGATAAAAAGTGGATCACCTACGACATGAATGTGTGAAAAAGATCATGGTCAAAGGGAAGTCAAGCTCCACAGACTGTCGCGAAACCTGAATTAACACGCAATAAAGTGATGATATATGTGTGGTGGAAATGAAAGGACATCAGTTATTATGAGCATTTACTACCGGGCAAAACCATAAATTCGGATCTTTCTGCCAACTAATGAGACTTAAGCAAGAAATTGAGAACCGAACGGCTGGAATTGATCAACAGAAAAGGAGTGGTCTTTCATCATGATAACATCAGACCACATACATCTTTGGCCACAGCAAACATTGAAAGAGCTTGGTTGGGAAGTGTTAATGCATTCATCATATAGTTCTTGTACCCTCAGATTTTCACCTGTTTTGGTTTTTTCAGAATTCTTTGGGTGGTGTTAGGTTAACATCGAAAGAGGACTGTCAAAACTACTTGTCGCATTTTTTTGATCAAAAATTTCAAGATTTCTACAGCAACGGGAGTATGTCACTACCAACAATATGAATAAATAATCTCTAAAATGTTTGATTCGATAAACCTTGATAGTCGGTTGATTGAATTGTGCAATTTAATTTTCTTACAATTTTACGTACTAGAGCTTAATTGTATTATAACTTTAGCTATGTTTCAGCTCGATGGAGAAAGAGCAATGCAGTGTCGTCGTATGATGATTGACAAACTGAAAACCTCTATAATTGGTAAAGAGACATTTAATGTTAAACACTAGTCATTAGAATAATCATTATGTAACAGTGGAATCATTGTCAGTCACAATGCAATACTAATTGAAACTGATTTCACTGTCTACACGTAATGTCTATCACAATACCCCTTGTTATCGCCTTATGATTTATTCTCACCATTAAAATCGAATTGTGATCCTTATTCCGCCAGTCAAGCGATTGCGGTAAGTGATGTCAGCTTGAAAAATATTTCTCTCTCGATACACAATAGTGATAATAATGGTTTATACGAGTGTTATTTATATTCTTACAGGAAATGTAAAAACTTCGCAAACATAAATGATATTCACACTGGAACAAAAGAGATAAAAAACTTAATTGAAAAACATATCCTTCTCGTAGGATTTGTATCACCGTAGTAATATTAAAGTAAAAAAAAATAATGGTACACACAATTCGTGGTAATTTATAAAATGGAAAGAATTCGCGAATGTAAATGATATTATATGTAACTGAAGAGACAACTAACTTCCAGTCCATCTCATGGTAAGTGGCTACTGCAGTTGATGAACAAATGCAACCAACTTTATACAAAGAACGCTACAGATACCTTGTCACCTCGGAGAACTAGATGGAATTTCTAGCAGCCTATTATATTACTAATTTCTTTCAATGGGCAGTATCCACTTATCATCTGGTGGTCTGTAAATTTGTTTGTTAGCACAGTTTTATACAAAAGAAAACAAAGCACGGTCATCACTGAGTCATCTGCATCCATCGGCTTCCTGCGTCTATTACCAAGTTGTCTTACATGTTGCCAGTGATGACATATCTGAGGCGTTGTTTTGCAAATTTTTGGCCGTATAAGGAAGCTCAAGGTGATTCACCGTCCTTTTGATTATTACCTTTCGTTCAAAGTTGGACTTATATACTCGGACAATTTGTCTAATATGAAGTATTAGTTTCATATATATTTTTTTGTCACCAACCAACTATTGAGACACAACAAAAAGTAGGAAATTCAATGTGCGTGTCCTAAGATGTGTCGGAGGGAAACTGAAATAGGAGATGAACAGCAGCATTTTCTTGATTATATCTCGCTAATGATAAGCTTGATAAATAAGACAAATATTCTATGAAGCAATCTGGGAAGCCTTTGTTCAGCAGTGGACTTTTGATAGACTGTAGTAAATGATCGAATGAGTTATATAATACAAATCTATACTAATATCATAAAGCGAAAGAGTTTTTTTTTTTGCTTTTTGTTATTTGTTTGTTTAAACACGCTTATACCTGGAACTACCAGTTCGATTTGAAAAACTATTTTGCATATTAAACCCAGATTTATGAGGAATAGTAAAACCTGTCTAGCATTAGCCCACACTTCACCACTAGCCTTAAATATTGATTTTTGTTAAGCAATTCGGAGGAAAAAGCGCCACTGCTTTATCCGCGTGCGCTGGCGTAATGATTAATGATACGTGAATACAATATTCTACAAAAGTATAGACCTTTAGTTCGTCTATAAAAAATCGCAGCATCATATGTCTATGTCTTATACATAAGCTACAATAAGGTATTTTGTGACCAAAAAATATTGAATATTAAAAAGAGATTTATGAGAGTTATTATTAGACAAGATAATCCGTACGAACGAAAGTTATTATATCATCAAGAGAATTTTATGGAGATAAACTTTGCTCCTTGTACTGCATGTTATTTGGACACGGAGTTTAAGAGATAATGAAAAATTATTATGATTCAATACTCGTCTTGGCGTGCGAACAACGCATAAGCCTAGTCGACCGATGGGAACCGAGAGAAACCATTAGTGACCGCCGGTGCATGAGGACACACGCCGGGAACAGACAGGCGTAAACGAGATATACATGTAACATTACATTTACCACATGCTCGGCGGTGTAGGAAAACATCATAAGGAATGTAGTGTTATGGTACTTACATATCATTGGAAAATGTAGTGTTATGCTACTTACATATCATTTTACACTGTTTTTTCATTCTGTTTTTGACTTTCTGCATTTATATTTTGCATCACCTTTATTTCCATAGGATCCTGTAACGTTTTTACATAATAACAAATCATTTTTACTTCGTATTTTCACGCTATCAACACTTTCTAAATCGCTGTCAATGGAGTCTTACCTTTTTCGATCTTTTATTTAGTTCTCCGTAACTCTGCATTTTCGGGTTTCGTGCGCGCTGTTGCGCTATTTTTTTCCTATATAAATAATATATAATTTCTTACATAAAACTTGCCAATTCTTAATAACAAGCCTAAAACCAAAAATTTACATATTTGACAATTGTTATTTATTTGGTTGTCATGGCAATTTTTATTCAAATTCGTTACCGGTCTGATGTTTTATCTCGATATTTCCACATAAATACTCTTTTGCTTTGGGTCATTTACAAAAAAATTCCTTTTAATTTAAATAATTTTCCGTTCTCTCTAAAAAGGTATAAAAGCCGAACCATCGGTGAATACGGGGAGTCTCGCTTCAGTTTTCAAACGAGAAGCATCTACTAAAGGCCTTATCCCGGGGCCGCACTGCCCTGGGATCCTGCAAGCCTCCATCTACATCTGAAGTCGTCGGCGTAGTCTACTTCAAGCGCGGGGCCACACTACTCCGGGATTCTACAAGCCTATACTTTCATCTGGAGTCGCCGCCTGCGCCTCCACCTGCTAGTGCCCGCGCTACCTTTGTGCGCTGCGACTGCTTGCTCCAGGCGCTGAGTGCACCTACTCCAGGCGCTACGTGCGCCGACTCCGGACGCTGCGTGTGCCTAGACCAGGCGCTGCGTGCCATCACCGCCAAGAAACTACAAGCTCAGCGTGTGCCTACTCCTACTCCAAGCGCAGCGTGTGTCACTTCGACCTTTAGGCTCCACTACAATATTCTCCTATCTTTATTTTTTTATCTAATTGTAATTTCACGTCATCCATCACCATCATCATATTTCATTTTTTTATATAAAATTGTAAATACCTTTTTAAAAATTTAAATATATTATTTTCTTGTTCTACTTTTGTTGTTTTGTTGTTCTTAGGTTAGGTTATTTTTTTTAATTGTCGCTTCACGACAGGAAATCTGCATATCTGAAAAATAAAAAAAAGATTTCGAAGACATGTGAAGTCCGCCAACATGCATTGAGGCGGCGCGGTGGACACTTCCTGGCACTAAAATCCTTTTAGAAGAGAGAGGACTCCTGTGCCCAGTAGTACTACGTATTAGGTAAGGTCCAAAATTTTCTGGCCTACCCACATTAGATTAATCAAAGATACAAAACTTTCATGTCATTAAGCTACTGGACTTTTCATTACATACCCATAAAAAATTATAAAATTATTTCATACTCTTGTGGACAGATTGCAATTAAAAGTTTTGTTGCGCTCAATTCATAGTAAATTTCAACTTCATACTGAACAAAAGTTAAATGCTTGTTGTGGACGAGACAATTAGAGACAAATCGTAAAAAGTAAACTAAGCTGTATGTTACATGTACTAAATTACAAAGTATACAAAAATAATATATCAATGGTGGGTGTCGGAGATGAGAGAGGAAATTGAAACAGAGGATAGCCAACAGCATCTTACTGACTAAATATCAATAAGAAATGCGGTTGTTATCAAATTGTAAGAGAGGCCTATGTTTAGCGATAATTATTATTCTTCCTTTATTTCAAAAACGCTACCCCCACATTAGGATTTTCTTTGGTACCATGGAAACAGTTTACATACATAAATTTAACAAAGATAAACATCCAAACCCGAAACAATTATTTGTAGGCCGTACAATACTTGTTTCGTACGGGATTCGAACCTACGGTCCCCAGCGTTGCAACTTAAAAAGCTTTGAATTTCTATCGTGGACAATGTATACTAGTAATAGCTTCTAGTTAATTGTGTTTAATCTGACTCAATTATTCAAAATTAGTAATATTGAAGCAAGGTACAAATAAATTATAATTTGAAAAGCAACGTACTTTGACGTCAGTTGTGTATTCTAGTTCCTAAACAACTTCATTTACTATCCGACAGTAGCGATTTGTAATACTTGTATTTCAAAAAGTTTGTGGCACAATCATGTATTATGTATTTGAATAGTAACTTTATTTTTCGTGTAAAAATTAGCACAACGGATTACTTTTGGAATCACGCCGATGTTGTTTTGTTATTGTGTTGCATTTGCTATGTCTATCTGTCACAAACTTCTTTCTTTAAAGCTATTTCACATGATCAGTGGAATTTCACATAATTATAATATGGTAACTCTATTCTGCAGTAATCCAAATGCGGATTCGAAAATCTAAGATATAGGCTGAATTAATGTAATCGCTGGCTTTAAGCACATTCCACTAGGTGGTAGGTCCTTTTCTACCTAAGCATCCATCTGGGTTGGTATACTAGCATACTTGCACTGCTGTATTCGGGTCTTTAGGGTAATGAGAGCCAATATAATTACATACTGTGAGGCATTATTAGTCCTCAGAGGTGACAAGACATCTGCTGCCTTTTTTGCTGGAAATTACCTTCAGGTGTCAATGGACTACAATAGCCAATTACTATCAGGTAGACTGTGAGTTCGTTTATAACAAACGAGGACACAGTCTATCCGATGCTAAGTCGATACTGTGATATGTGGAATCGTCGTTTACAAAAATCGCCATGTGTTTTGTACCTACTTTTCAGCAAACGCAAAAAATTAGTTTACATAGAATATACTGCCAGCGTAAAAAAAATTACGATAGTGTAGGTTTAGATTACTATTAGAAAGATAAGATGAAAAATATGCTTATAAAATAATATATTGCTTGAATTTGACACATAGGGTGAATTTTTAGAGTGATTAATATCCGTTATGTGACTCAAACGCACATAGTGATTTTGTAATGTTACAAATTTTATAAAAATCACGGTTGTTAACAACACCAGCGTCAAATAGCAACTGTAACACTGCTGTGTTTCGTATGGTGAGTGTAGCGAACCGAAGACTCTTTTTACTGGAAACGAGACATTCCATCTTAGTCCTCACGGGTGGCAACGCTTCTGCATTTATTTATTTATTTTATTTATTTATTCTTTATTGTGTTACACCTTAATCTAAGGATTACAATGGGCGGACGTAATGCCATATGGCATTCTCGGCCAATCAACCCTGAGAGAATTAAACAAAATAACTAAAAATAAAAATAGAAATCAGCGATCAAATGCAGTTTTCCTTAAGATAATGTTGTTGGACCTGTCTCTTAAACGCGTGCTTATTCGGGGCTTTTCTTATATCAACGGACAGGGCGTTCCAGAGAAGTATTGTCTGAACTGTAAATGAGGAATTAAAAAAAAACAGTATTATGCTGAGGCACATGAAGTTTAAGGACGTTAGTGGAACGAGGTTCACGCTCAAGAGTTGAATACCGAAAGTGGAAGTTATCTTTAATATAAAAAGGATACGTCGGATCATTTAATATATAAAAAAGGGTTAGTAAAACTCTGGAGCAACGCCTCTGACGATAAATCTTGATTTATTAATCTTGATAATTTAATTAATTGAAGATAAATCTTATACAGTTGTTGAGAAGGCGCTCCAACTTGTTAAGAAGATTTTGCGATAGGTCTGGATAGCACACATCTGCATAGTCTATGGTAGGAAGTATAAGGGAATTAACCAGCAAAAGCTTGGTTTTAAAGCGTAAGAAATTTTTAAAATGATAAAGCGAACGTAGAGTGGCAACAACTTTACGATCGAAGAAAATCGAATTGAAATTCCATTGTACAAAACTGGTTCAAGGTTTCCATAGTCAATCAAATTCAGCATTCTGGAGCTACCAATGACCATTATTTTAGATTTTGAAGGATTTACTGAAACACCAAATTTATTTGACCAGCTACGGATGGCCTCTAAGTTTGTGTTTAATTTCCTGATTCCATTATTTATATCATTGATACTGCATTGTACATATAGCTGAAGATCATCAGCCTACAGATGATACGATTAACTGAAATCATTAGATATTGAGTTTATAAATAGCGAAAATAATATGGGAGATAATATACCGCCTTGCGGTACGCCAGTTTTAACGTCAACCCAATTCAGAAAACAGATCCCCTGACCTAACCAGCTGCTGACGACCGCGAAGATAGGATGAGAACCACTCCAAGGCTGGAGATGAGAATCTGAGATAAGTAAAAATGGATAGGAGGATATCGTGGTCGACTGTGTTAAAAGCATTTGAAAAGTCAACAAGCGCCACCACTATAACTTTTCGTTCATCCATCCCTTTTCTTATGTCATCCGTGATCTTAATCAATGCAGTGGTGGTACTGTGACCAGAGCAAAACCCTGACTGAAAGATATCCAGTAGGTTATATTTTTTTATGAAAAAAGATAACTGCTTACTTACACAGGCTTCCAAAACTTTAGAGAGATATGGAAGAATATAAATTGCACGATAGTGATTAGGTAGTTCAGGATTAAATATTTTTAGGAGATGGCGTATATGAGCTCTTTTCCATAATGTTGGATACTGACCTGAGTTCAGAGAGTAATTAATGACATGTGTGATAGCTGGCAGAAGGAAGTCAAGCAATGTAATAATCATAAATTTACTAATTTCATCACAACCTACCGCCTTGGAGTTAATAGCTAATACAGCTTTAGCTATTTCATCTTGAGTTACAAGAGAAAATTCGAAAAAAGGAATAGTCAGAGGTTGCATAGAAGCAATAGAAGCAATAGCTTGTGATTTAACAGAAGAGTCCAATGTAGGAGTTGGGACAATATGACGATTTATATCATTTTTTTTTATATGATATGGGTGACAAACGAGCACACAGTCCACCTGATGGTAAGTGGTTGCTGCGGCCCATAGACATCTACATCTATCCTCTATTACAAATCAAAATGTAGATGCGTTGTCACCCGTGAGGACTAAGATGGAATGCCTCGTTTCCAGTAAAAAGGGCCTCCGGCCACCTGCACTCACCAAGCGAAACGCAGAGGTAAACCTCTACTTCACGCTGGTTTTCTGTGAGGTCGTGATACCACCCCGGTTCGAGCCGGCCCATCCGTGCGACAGCAAAAGCTGCCGCGTGGCTCTACCACTGTTAATAATGATCCAGATTAAGAGAACTATTATCAGATGACAGTGGCTTTTAGAGATTTTAGGAATTTTCACATATCAACGGTCGAAGTGTTGGTTATATTATTATGAATGTAACGGCGTTTAGCATTTCGTACCATCTGATTACATCTGTTTCTTAGCAATTTAAAGTTAGACCAGTTCTCTTCTGTAGGTACTCTTTTGTATTTCTAATATGCCCGATCACGTCTCAGCATTGCCAATTGGACGCCTTTAGTCATCCAAGGGGCAGAAGGACGCTTTAGCCTTACTTGATGAATTGGCACATGAACGTTATAGAGATTCATAATAACGGTGTTCAGAAAGGTAATTTTGTCGTCTATTGAAGAAGCAGCCCCCAATGGAGCTAAATCAGTAAGAGTGGCGTCCCTCCTGAGATGGTCAATATTTAGACTAGACAAATTGCGTAAATGTAATATAGAAGGGATATGTTTGGGAGGTTTATTTATTTATTTTTATTTATTTCACAATTTATGTACACACAAACAGTGGAATGGACACAATATGATGAAGAGTTTGTACAAGGGCGCTACTTATCTCATTATGAAATTTCTTCCAGTAGGCCAGTTAAAAAGATATGTGATAAATAAAACATAATAAGGTGTGCACTTTGTCACTATATACACATACATACATATATCCATACAAGATAAAATAAATACATATATATACATACATATATATATATATATATATATATATATATATATATATATATATAATAAAAAGTATAGTAAATATCAAAGATATGGAAACTTACATAGAAGACAGTGATAAATAATGTTCTTTTACACGTTTTTTGAATAATGTGACTGTTTTGATTTCTCGAATAGGAGGAGGAAGTGAATTCCAGAGTCTTACTGCATGTACAGAGAATGAACGGGAATAAGAATGAGCTTTAAGGGATGGGAATTTTAAGAGGGTCTTAAGGTGAGATCTACAAGCTACATCTGGAGATTTAAAAAAGGTAAATCGATCACGAAGGTATGAAGGGAAATTCGGACTATGTAAGATGTTAAAAAGAAGACAAAGGATACGAGTGTTCCTGCGAAATCGGATCGGGAGCCACTTGAGCTGCTTTCTGTATTTAGAGACGTGCTCAAACTTCTTGAGTCCATAAATGTACCGAATGCAAAGGTTTTGCAATCGCTCAAGTTTATTTAATTGCTCCTCTGTAGCATCCAAAAAACAGACATCAGCGTAATCTAAGATTGGCAAAATGAGAGTTTGAACAAGAGAGATTTTAGTTGATAAGGGTAAAAAACTTTGAAGTCGTTTTAACGAGTGAAAAGCATAATGAACTTTTCTGCTTAAGTCCGTTATATGAGTACCCCATGATAACCTATTGTCAATAATTAGGCCCAAGTTCTTCGCAGATTCCGAATAAGCAATTGATGTGCCATTGATAACCACATTTGGCAAGGTGCAGTTATCAATAATTCTACTATTATATCTGCTACTTACTATTAACGCTTGTGACTTACTTGGATTTATTGTTAAGCCATGGGATCTGGACCAACGACTAATTCTATCCAAATCGTCATTCAGTGCATCTATCGCCAATTTAGCTTCAGATGCCTCAAAGTGACGGTAAAGCTGCAAATCGTCTGCATAAAGATGGAAGTTGGAGGATATTATTTTCGTTATAGAATTAATAAAAACGGTGAAGAGTAAAGGAGACAAGACGCCACCTTGGGGTACACCTGCAATAAGATTACACCACTTGGAATAAGTGTCATTGGAGCGGATACATTGCGAGCGTCCCCGAAGATATGAATCAAACCAAAGAATGGCCGAAGATGAAACATTGATAGCCTGAAGAATTTTAAGGAGGATATCAAAGTCAACAGAA
Source organism: Parnassius glacialis (assembly GCA_033319125.1). Taxonomy (NCBI): domain Eukaryota; kingdom Metazoa; phylum Arthropoda; class Insecta; order Lepidoptera; family Papilionidae; genus Parnassius; species Parnassius glacialis. The sequence continues at coordinate 13,237,899 of JAVANC010000027.1, read as the reverse complement.
TTGAAGGCACTACTAAAATCTAATAACACGAGGACTGTTGATTGTTTTTGATCTATGGCTCAATAAATATGGTTTAGTTCTATAAGATAAATAAATTAGATCATGGCGTGAAAAGCAAGGGACTGAAAGCTCTCCGTGTTTGCCCACACGGTCAGGAGAAGATGTTATTATGTGATCAATCCATAAATCATCTGTGTCAAAGTTATGATGAGTGGCCGCTAAAGGAAGAATGCTGAAATTGACTGATTCCACGATCGATCGAAACTTATAAGCACGAAAATTATTTCTTAGTAAATCAGTATTGAAGTCTCCCATTATCATATAGTGCATGTATCTAGACCCAACGGTATCGAAGGCTGTTTCTAGAGTCGTGAAGAAGTCAACATTAGGAGGACAGTGCACTACCCCTAGAATCGCCTCAATGCCCTTGATGTCGATTTTAAGAAATAAATACTCGGCGGAGCCCGAATAAGTAGAAGGAGAAGCTAAGACAACTTTGTAAGGAATTGTGGCTCGAAGATATATGGCAGCATTTTGATTCGCAAACGAGCATAAATGTAGATGTGTATGGGTTGCAGCAACCACTTACCATCAGGTGAACTCTGTGCTCGTTTGTCACCCTATACTATAAAAAAACACGACATAGTTATTCATTAAAACAAGGTTCACATCTAGTGGGGGGACGCCCTACATTTCGTCTTATTAACTTAAAATGAAAAATATGAAAACTTCAATGAATTATATTGTATTGACGAAACCAATAATAATTGGTAGGTCTCAGTATAATAACTTAATCTTACAGTATTAATATTTCGACTTAAAATAGGAGCTAGAATTCTAAATTAAGTATATTAGCAGTACCTACTTATTTCAGTTATTTAAATAAAATACGTAGGTACTGTACTATGATAATGAGATCTAATCAATGGTTTAAAATATTATAAAATAGGTGGTTATCACGATGCATGTAAAGTTTATGTTAATGTGCGAGTTCTTTGCACCTCATGTTGGCAACTGACAAAAATATCGAAAAATATCCTCCCGCATTTCACTATTTATAGTAGCACATGAATAGATTTTGTTTGAATTTATAGCTGTTCCATTATTATAAGGCTTATGCTTAATTTTTTGCTTGTTTTCGTAACTTCTAATATCAAACTTTCATCAACATTAACGGTCTTATGCTCCGTGTAATTAATGATTAAACGAACTTACCTGTAAGTGAAGTTATATCATAATTATGTGAGGTGTTTCGTTCAAAGACCTTTAAATTTTTTTTTATATGGTCATCCTCGCTGATTTGACGTTCTATAATCAGAGCAAGGGCAGATCGATAAGTATTTAGGGTGCCATATTGGGCTCCAGAGTGGTAAAGACCCGTTAAGAAATAAATAATGATTGGTATTGATGCCTGATACATGTCAATGTTGTTATTCTTGCAAAAATTATAGCATTTTTTCAGACATGTATAATATTGTTTGATAGAATTAGCCGAAAGAGAAGTCAACATAATCGGAATAGATGTAGGGGGAATGCTTCTTCTCAATAAACATTCCCGCATAAGACTCCGGCAACCAGGGTAATCCGCTGATGTATTTGGCGGTTGCTGGAATGTTAAATAATTAATTTCTTAGAAGAATTAAAAATCAATGGCTTAGACTCCAGGAGTTTATTAAACAGGGGATACTATGGATGTGATAGCAATGTCGGTACTATCAGTATACCCCTAGCTTTATCACTAATAATGTTTCTTAATGTTTTAAGAATAATTGAGAAAGGTGAGAAACCACAAAAGAAAAAGTGTGACCAACAAATTGAGAAAGCGTTGATAGTATAGGCATCAGGATCTTTATGCCATGATACATATTTTGCACATTTTTTATTTATCTAGCGGCGGCCGCGACTGTTACCTGGACGTGACGCTCTCGATGATGGTACTTGCTGTTGTTTCGTTGAAGGTGAAGGCTCTTTCGCTCCCTGAGGCCCTGTCGGCCTGCGGCTCGGGGCTGGTGCTTTCCAGTTTGAATTTTTGTTGGAAGACAAGGTTTTTGGTTTGTTTGCGAAGGCTCTTTACGTTGTGACTGCCTTTAGTTCAGCTCCTGACTTATTTATTGCTTTAGCAGTTCTTAATGTATCTGAGAGCTCCTGCCCAAACAGTTATTTATCAAGCTTTGTCAACTGCGTCTGATCTTTCAGTTCTCTCTTCAGTGTAGCTAGGATAAAAATACGGTTGGTGACTGAGTCCTTGTGTTGTGAATCACACAAGATGCGTGCTGTATCCATTAGTAATTATAATATTGTTAGATCTTTTGTATTCTTAGACAATAAGAGTGTAATTGCTCCACTAAGACATGCGACAGCGCTACATATTTGTTTTTGTTTAGCTTGTATAGCCTTGTCTCACTTCACTATAACCTCTGTGACAGTAGCCTTTATCTCTGGATTCAAGGAGGGAGCGTCTATCATTTTACAATTAGCTGGGGGTAGATGAGATTCTAAGAGCTCTTTACGAAGTTCCTTTGTCAATCCAGAAGTTGCTATAAATTCAAGGCGAATGACCAAGTCCTTTTGAATGTCCTTTCCAAAGGTTACAGTTGTTATAGGATCTGTTCCTAAAATTTCTAACACCGTCTCATCTAGCTCCTGAGACTGCTGATAATATAAATAAATTACGTCATATGTAACCGAAGTAATGTTGCTGCAGGTATATTTTTAGTATAAAAGAGTTATAAACAGATACTTTTGTAATGACAAAAATAATATTTCAAGAACATAATTTGCTTAAATAATCGCAAATCGGTAATTATTAGTAATGTACCTAAACAGGTAATAAAAATAAATATTTATGCACGTGTGGGTAAACGCACAAAAACAGCGGGTAAGATGAACTCATAGGCGTTGCATCGTGACCAAAGTTTTATAGGGATAAGTTACAATTCGAGCATTGTAACGTTAATCCTTGTTAAAATCGGATGATAACAACTCAAATCGTTGAAAAGTATATCCGTCGTTGTAATTACCTTGAGTTTCCATTGACTTTTAGTACTGGATCCGGAGTGATGAAGATCTGCAGCGTTGTCTTTTTAACAATTTTCTTTCTAATTTTTTTATTTTCTTCTTAATATGATTTAAAGAATCCAAGTCGTCGCGTTTCCTTTTCGGCATTTTTTTTTGTTAAAGTAATTTAAACACTAATTTAAAATTTAAACACTATAATTTATACAGAAATTTAACACAGTTGCAGAATGTGCGAAGTGGCGGAGCACTAATATGTGAATGATGAATCGAGCGCAGTGCAACCATGAAGTAAAATTAATCTACCGTCTTGTTTTATTTTTACTTTTAACTAAGTGCGTAGATGGCGACATTGTATGTGGCACTACCTGTGTTATCTAATCTCGAGAACAAAACACTGAAGCATAATTCTATCCTAATCAATCTCAACGTACTGATTTTTCTTTCTTCTTTTGGTCCCACTCATACGAACCTGGTCTTCCTGGTAGATAGTAATGGAAATATTTTCCTTTTCAAGAATTACAAGCTCAAATTGACCAGTTTGCTTATTTAAATGTAGCATATGGCACATCGCTTGCAACTTTACAAAGCGCAATTTCGGCCCCACATGGAATACTGTTCTCATCTCTGGGCCGGGGCACCCTAGTGCCAGCTCCTTCCACTTGACCGCATCCAGCGCAAAACAGTTCGAATCGTCGACGATCGAGTTCTTTCTGATCAGCTCGATACACCGGCACTGCGTAGAGATGTTGCATCTCTTTGCGTATTTTATCGCATCTATCACGGGGAGTGCTCTGAGGAATTGTTCGGACTAATTCCAGCCGCTCAATTTCACCATCGCACATCGTGACAAAACTCGCGTTACCATCCATACCATCTGGATGATTGGCGGTCCACCACTGTGCGATTTAGAAGAAGTTTTCTCCCTCGCATGACTTCCTTGTGGAATCAATTACCACCAGCGAATTTTCCGGACCTATTCGACTTAGGAACCTTCAAGAAAAGAGCTTACACCTTTCTAAAAGGTCGGTAACGCATCTGCAATTCCCCTGGTGTTGCGGTTGTTCATGGGCGGCGATAGTCACTTACCATCAGGTGAGCCGCATGCTCGTTTGCCCCCTATTCCATAAAAAAAGCATTAGTATTATAGAGTTGCACAAAATTGTATTGATTTTCTAAGAAAGAGTGAGGACCAATACTTGAAGCTGTTGTATTTTAATGTTTGACTTATTGCTGTGATAAATGTAGTTATTTCCTTGCTAGTTAGGATGATTTCTATCTGTTGGTATTCACTATTCGGTTGTGTAGCTGTGATCGAAGGAAATAGAAATGAAGATTCTTCTTCAAGCGATATAGCAAATCGACTTATCGGGAGCTGTTGATCATAGCGGGTAGCAAAATTTAAAGCGTTAGTTTAAATAATTGACTGACACATCAAGTTAGTTCTGTAGAGCTTACTAAAGCGTATCACAGGTTCTCACAAGCTATTTTTATAGCATATGGTGACAAACGAGCACACAGTCTACCAGATGGTAAGTGGACACTGTGGCTCATAGACATCTACATTTATCCTCAAGTAAGAGTCAAAGTGCAGATTTGTTGTCATCATCGAGGACTAAGATTGAATACCTGGTTTCCAGTAAAAAGGGTCTCCGGATCTCTACACTCACCATACAAAACACATTAGCATTAAGCTGCTATTTTACGTTGGTATTCATTGAGAGCGTGGTCCTACCCCGGTCGAGCCGACCCATTCATGCTACAACCATAATATAGCTGCAGCGTGACTCGTCTACGTTCAACGTTATACCAAATCAAGAAAGCAAGATTTTAAAGCAATATATTGATAATATTCTTAAAATAGCTTAAGAAAAAAATCGAAATTTAACTTTTAATACAAACAGCCTGGAATCATGCTGCTTTATCTATAAAATTTTGTGATATTTGTGTAAGAAATCTTTCTAGCGTTTCATTGCCTGCTTTCCTTGCTTGCGTATATGGTGTCAGTGAATTATGTATTATAATTTTAAATAAAGAAGTAGATCTGTACTTTGCTGTATAGGTAGGGCAGACATGGCAAATGCTCTGTCCATGCGAAAATGTTCCAATGGAAGTTAACGTACAAAAACAGTGGGATATTCCGTTGGTACAAAGTATTCAGTAAGATTTGTTTCACAATTTCTATAGTGACCAAGGCCAAATCCGCCTTCTAGCTCTTTCGACTAAGGAAAATAGTCACTAGTTGCACGCTTTACCATTAAATAATCTCGGCACATTACTTGATAGGAAAAGCTTGCGCTTCGCCGTAGGATTCCGACTAGTAGCGGCGATTGGTCAATCTCATCAGTACCCCTTTGGTAGCAGTGTCGACGAATTTAGGCTCCACGGACTTTCATGTAAGAAAAATGAGATTATACGGAGGGGCACACTGAAATGATCGGGAATAGAATATTTCTGATTGAGTTACAATAAAATCTTATTAAGAATTTGAATACTGGCCTCTTAGGATCTTAATGACATTCAAACAATTAAAAAAATGTTTAAAAACAAAAACTAAATTGGTTTAAATTTGACACGTCGTTAACTTTAAACCTTTAACGTTAACGTTAGCTTTTCATGATTGCACAAGGAGCAGTTTAAGACTGTATTCAGATGGTGGATTCGGACCCATGATGCTTAAAGTTTACAGCTCATACCCTTAACTATTAGGCTACTGTCGCTTATTCTTAGTAACTTTGTAGTAAAATAAGATAATTGGACAGTTACATCATTCCGTAAATCTAAACAGTTTATTTATGACCCGTCGCAGGATTTAAACCGCACTTAAAATTTACGGCGCATGTGAACAGTTGTGGAATGTGTGTTAAAATATATTAGGCGTAATAATATTTTAAAAAATAATTTGCATTGACATTAACGTTTCTCAATTCATTACTTTTCACTTAATATACTTAAACCTTAAGAGCCTTACTAATAAAAAATTATAACATCAAAAATCCAACTTTTGATGGGAAGTATAATGAATTAATTTTTTGGTGCCGGCGGGGACCGGACCTGGTTTGCTCGCATATTGTTAATGGCAATATGCGAGCCCCTGTGCTATCACGAGTCTATAAAGAACATTGATGCATCTTAACTTTAGAAAAAAAATAGAGATAATTTATCAGCACGGCGGAATTTCTACCATACTTGGATTACATATATACTGTTAATACATAATATAAAGTTTGTTAAAAATGAATAATGAACTTAGTTGCGTGAATTGCAATGGACCACATTTGGCAATATCTAATTTAAGTCCAATTTAACATAAAAAAAAACTCAAGAAAATAATTCTAAAATTACTTATGGAAGCACTGTTGCCAATACAAAAGACAAAAAAATATGACAATGATTTTCCAGCTCTTGTAAACAAAACGAATGTTGATCAGAGTCATCCTGCTTCTCTTGTACAGAAACCTGTAAATAAAAACACAGTCTGTGAAATCTGCCACACAAAAATCGCTTTCTTTATACGAATTTAAAAATCAACTTATAAATGAAATACTAACGTAATAGTCCGAAAGTTTATTTTACTAGCAATCAAGCAGGACGCCACTCCCGTTACAACAACGCAACCCGTTACTTTAATCAAAGATCTAATTATTTAAAATCTTACCATTTAATTATGGATAGTAGTAGCCTTAAAACGCCTGTATAAAGAATAGTCTATATTTATATACAATGTATATATAATAAGATTCCTCTTTCGATTATTTTCTTACAAGAAAATAAAATAAACATTTGTCGTCATAATGCATTATTATCTAAACATAATTGACAATGACAGCTGAGTAGCTGAGATGCGACTTTTGGACTTTGGACTTTTTGCTTATTATTTTATTTCAATCTAAAGGTCTTTGACCAGTAATTTTAAAGATAACATGTCCTAAGTGGGCTTAGCCCACGTAACTGGCCTTTTACTTGTGAAGCATATATTATTATGTAGCCATTTTTTTGTTATTGAGTTTTTTAATCTTGGTAATTATTCAAGAATTATTTATTATTAGTAAATAACCATTTATAATTTATGTGCAATGTAGTATATCTACTGTGATTTTGTACGCATATTTTAATGAATGAAGTCTATTTAACAACGTAGTGTTTCTTATTTTACGTCTTTCTTCATTAACTTCTTTTCGTGTTACTAGGTGGTATGACTCCTTTATTGCCTAGGAGTCCATCAGGATACGTACCACCCTCTTACTTATTTCTGCCGCCATAGCAGGTATTCCACTGCTGTGAGGCTTTAAATTTGAGTTCTCAGAGGAGACAACAAGTAACCTTCTTTGTTTGAAATTGGTTGCATATTGGTTGGTTCCATATACTGCATTAGTTACTTACTATTAGATGGACTGTAAGTTCGTTTTCACTACCTGTTTTATATAAAAATTATTGTAAGCTGTCCACTTCAGAACGCGCAAAGAATACATATATAATGGGCGTCTTCCACAATATGGGGATTTTCGTAACCACATAGTTTTGAACAAATAAACTTAATATATTCAACACATACGACATACATGAGACGAATGAATTGATATTTTATATGTATTTATTAAATTTTAATTCTAAAAACACGTAAATTCCTGTAAAATTGAACATTAAAATAAAAGTTTACGTGTGTATATTGTATTATTATTTTGCATACTAGAAGTGAAATATTTCCACCACTCGAGGTCTGCATAGTGCAGTCCAACTTTGTGTAGGAAACGAGGCAGCTACTTGTTTAGTTGTTGAGGAGACAACTAGCTGGACACATTGTAAAGGGACTGCCTGTGTAAAATTAAGGTATATAATCTAGCGTCCCAGCCTTATTATTTAACTTTAACTAAACACTTTCACTGTCTGATTTTTAGACACAATAGTAAGACAATAGCAATGACCAAATAGTGCACAGGATAGCGAAATGGTTAATGATGTCGTAGATTTTAATTATTTTTTGCAGATTATAATTGTAAAGTCTAAATTTTAACATTCATTATAAAGCGGATATAAGTTCAAATTTTAAATTTAAGTATTTTTACGAGCAGTCAAACCAAACTTTTCTAAAAGAACAAACGTTGACGTCATTGATATTTTGTATATATTGGGGCCCATAGACATCTACATCTACCTTCGATTAGGAATCAAAAATTCAAATATGTTGTCAACCCTGAGGACTAATATGTCTTGTTTCCAGTAAAAAGAGACTTTATTTCATCAAGTAAAATATTTAAATATGCTCGCATGTGGCTCACCTGATAGTAAAAGACAACAGCCACCCATGAACAACTGCAACACTAGGGAAATTGCAGGTGCTTTGCCGGCCTTTTAGCAAGGAGTAAGATCTTTTCTTGAAGGTAAGGCACCTTCCAGCCCTATCGGTTCTGAAAAATCGTCGGTGGTAAACTATTCTACAGAGAGGTCGAACGAGTAAGAAAACTCCTGGTAAAACTTACACTGGTGGGCCATTCGCCATCCCGATGGTGTGGATGGTATCGGGAGTTTTACCGCGATATGCGTTCATAAAATCACCCCGCTCAGACCCGTTCAAATACAGGCCTATCGCCATCACCTCCTTGTTCTCCAAAATAATGTAATTCATTATAAACTGCCAGCTCATGAGGTACCTTGAGGATCACCAGCTGATTAGTTACCGCCAGTACGGTTTTTGTCAAGGTCGATCAGCTAGTGATCTTCTAGTCTATCTGACTCATAGATGGGCGGAGGTAGTAGAGTCCAAGGGGGAGACATTGGCCGTTAGTTTGGACATAGCTAAGGCCTTCGATCGGGTCTAGCACAAAGCGCTTCATTCGAAGCTTCCTTCCTATGGGCTTTCCGAGAAATTGTGCAAATGGATCACTAGTTTCCTTGCTTGTTGATCGGAGCATCAAGGTCGTAGTAGACGGTGCATGCTCTGATTTCAAGCCTATCAACGCTGGTGTTCCACAAGGCTGCGTGCTATCACCAACGCTGTTTCTCCTGCATATCAATGATATGTTGCTAACTGGTAGCATTAATTGCTATGCAGACGACAGCACTGGTGATGCCTTATATACCGGCCGTGCCAATATTTCTCGGGAAAACGTCGCCGAGTACCGGGACAAACTTGTTTCTGAAGTCAAGTCTTTGCTTAACAAAGTCTCGGATGGGGCCGACTAAATTTAGTCCAGTTCAATCCACACAAGACACAAGTTTGCGCGTTTACCGCTAAAAAAAACCCTTTGTCGTATCTCCTCAGTTTCAAGGCACTCCACTTGCTGCCTCAGCTAGCATCAGAATCCTTGGCGTCGACATATCGAATAGTGTGCAGTTTCGTGGTCACTTGGAAGGGAAGGCCAAATTGGCCTCTAAAAAGCTTGGCGTGCTCAGCAGAGCGATACAGTATTTCATGCCTGCACATCGCTTGCAACTTTACAAAGCGCAGGTTCGGCCCCACGTGGAATACTCTTCTCATCTCTGGGCCGGGGCACCCCAGTGCCAGCTCCTTCTATTTGACCGCATCCAGTGCAGAGCGGTTCGAATCGTTGACGACCGAGTTCTTTCTGATCGGCTCGATACACTGGCACTGCGTAGAGATGTTGCATCTCTTTGCGTATTTTATCGCATCTATTACGGGGAGTGCTCTGAGGAATTGTTCGGACTAATTGCAGCCGCTCAATTTCACAATCGCATATCGCGACAAAACTCGCGTTACCATATATACCATCTGGATTATTGGCGGTCCACCACTGTGCGATTTAGAAGAAGTTTTCTCCCTCGCACAACTTCCTTGTGGAATCAACTACCACCAGCGAATTTTCCGGACCGATATGGCTTAGGAACCTTCAAGAAATGAGCTTACTTACACCTTTCTAAAAGGACGGCAACGCATCTGCAATTCCCCTGGTGTTGCGGTTGTTCAAGGGCAGCTGTAGTCACTTACCATCAGGTGAGCCGCATGCTCGTTTGCCCCCTCTTCTATAAAAAAGGCGGTGTGCTGGCACGAAAGACTATCCCGCTCTGCTGAGCACGCTTAGCTTTTTAGAGGCCAATTTGGCCTTCTCTTCCAAGTGACCACGAAACTGCACATCATTCAATATGTCGAGGATTACTCGTTACTGGCTGAGACAAGAAAGGGTAACGTAGGAGATACGAAAAAGGGGTTCTTTTAAGCGGTGAACACGAAAAGTTGTATCGTCTGGGGATTAAACTGCATTAGATTTAGTCGACCGAACAGAAACCGAACCAATCCGAAGCTTTGTTCTGCAAAGACTCGACTTCACACACAAGTTTGCTCCGGTACTCGGTGACTTTTCCCGAGAAATATTGGCGCGGCCGGTGTATAGAGCATCACCAGTACTGTCATCCGCAAAGCAAGTATTGTTACCGGTTTGCAACATACCATTGATATTGTGACGCTTCATAATTCTTATTAATAAATAATAATTGTATTTAATATATAGACATTTTAAATAACTTAGAAATTAAATTTTAAACAATTAACTTACTTACTTACTTATCGTCACGCACAATCCCTGATGGGGTAGCCAGAGAGAACAGATCGCCAAGTGTCACGATTCTTACATACCTCTTTCGCTTCTTTCAGATTCATTATCTTCCTCATACATGCACGTCTAGGTATCCGAGTACTCTTGACCCTCCCCTCTTCGAGCAGTTTGCTCACATGGTCTTCGAAAGTTAGTCTCGGTCTACCTCGACACCTTTTAATATTAACTTTCGCGCTATATATTTTCTTCACCATTCGGTCTTCACTCATTCTCTCAACGTGCCCAAACCATCGAAGCACGCCCTTATCAATTTTTGTGATAAGGTCATCTTTCAAACCTGCCGTATTGCGAATCTCTTCGTTTCGCTTCCGGTCGGCCATGGCAACGCCGCACATTTTACGAAGAGATCGCATCTCCACTGCATTCAACTTGCTTTTATGCTTCTTCTGGCATACCCAGGTTTCGCTGCCATATAACAAAGTCGGTACCAACACTGCGTTATGTATTGCAAGGCGTGCACTCTTCACTACGCCTTGCCTTTTGACTAACGCAGTCAGGGCACCATTGACTTTGTTCCCGGCAGCGACACGCCTGTCCACATCTAAATCACATCTTCCATCCCGGCTAAAAGCACTCCCCAAGTATACAATTTCATTTACCTGTTCTAGACATTCCTGATTTACTCATATTTCACACTTCGTTCTCTCTTCGTCCCTTTCAAATACCAGAACCTTAGTTTTATTAGCATTTTTTAAACAATTAAAATGCAATAATAAGCATAAAGTTCAAATATATTAATTTGGAATATTGAGTATTATAGTATAGTAAACGCATAAAATTGTAATTAAAAATCTCTAAATTTATTAAAATTCTATTTAAAATATTCAGAATGTATTTAATAATATAAGTACAAGTCGAGTATATTGCAATAATAAAGATAAATAACATTTGTAACATAATTAAAAAAAATGGATCAAAAATTTTCTAAGTTGATAAAGGTGGTCCTGTATTACTCGGAAAATTTCCAAGTTAATGAGGGTGTTCATGTTATGTTCCCTTATAAGAAGGGCGTTCGCGGAGACACATACCCAAGGTTGTACATATATATGGGTTGGTCAGCTGACCAACTACTACTAGTATTGTTGCACAATGACTAGTCCTATATTACGGACTTATGATACAAAGGTCTATGGAACCAAAGCATTAATATAGAAGGTTTCTATGATGCATAAGCGTTATGATAGCAGAGTTATGACTTGAAGACCCATATGTATAAGACATTTAATAGTATGTTCTATGAAATTCAGCAAATATGTGGAAGGTATCTAAAGCATTATATTAAAAGAAGTGGGAAATATATGGGTTGGTCGGGTGACCGACTTCTAATAGTCATCATCATTACAGCCCTTCATAAGTCCTCTGTTGAACATAGGCTTCCCCCAAGAAGTGACATAAAACACGGTCCTGAGTCACCTGCATCCATCGACTTCCTGCATGACTTAAAAGGTCGTCGAACCATCTAGTAGGTTGCCCCCAAGTAACCTATATACTCGTATTTATTACCTTTATATAATATTATAAAAGTATAGTTAACCTTTTAAGGTAAATCACCCTAATAAACTAAATGCTTTGAATTTATAAAATCTTACTTCTTATGGAAAATATTACGATTTTACTTGAGGGTGCGATTTTGCTTTCACGGTGTACCAGAGGCTGTACGTTATATCTAATTCTGCGTAATGACGTGCGTCTAAATGAGAGAACCGTGTCACCCCGAAAACTTAAGTTCAATGTGAGGTTATTTATCATAAAATTATTACTATAAACGCAGAAAGCAGTACATTATTTCAAATTGCAGTAATTTAGTAGAAGATGTATAGAAAATAAAGCTACTCGTGCACAAATATTAAATTAAACACATAGCAATTTAATTTGGGGTTTGTAGCTTTAAATCCTTATCAAACCATAGCTTGATCGAATGTGCAAAACTTGGTTATATCCATGACTTACCGTCCAGATTTCCATACTGTTTAGTAAACCTTGTGGAGGCTGATTGCTTTTCACTTATAAGCTCTTAATTATTTGTCTCGTTATTATCGTAGAACAGCTAGCATGCTTCAGTTACTAATAAATCAAATTCAAATTCAAATCCTATCGTAATCGCGAATATAGGTTGATACAGTCAAGACAAATAAGAAAAAAAAAATACAAATTTATGTAATTTTTTTTCACTGTTTTGCTTTTGACCTTTTAAACTTGACAAATAGTAGATATCAGTTGTTTGTGTAGAAATGTTTCATTCGTGGATTTTATCCTTATGTTTCGCTTATGTGTTCTTGCGTCCTTCATGCGCTACACGTAACGTTTGCCCATCGCAACCACATATATATGGGATATATTTTATATTGTACAACTTTGTGAAAAATGATAACTCTCACAATGTTACACCAGTTGTTTATACAACAAAACTAATTTATAGAAAAGTATTTTCGATATACAAATTCACTGATAATTTCCAATAACCTGGCTTAATACCCGCTCCGTCGCGCATTACATTATTCAAACGTACGATATTTATACATAATGTTCCAGCAAACTGATTGAATGAAGCATTCTATTGTTTCAATTTTATTTTTAATTTTATTTAAATTAGATTTTTAGGTTATTTTGAAAAATGCTCAATTAAATGAAATATTATATTATAATTATCAAAATTGTCATCATTGCATCATTACAGCATTTCGAAAGTCCATTGCTGGACATAGGCCTTATCCAATGCCACAAAACACGGTCCTATGTCACCTGCATCTATCGACTTATCACATATTTTAACAGGTCGTCACTCCATTTAGTGTCCTGCTCCTTAATTGCCTTAAAAATTTCTTCAATATCTAATTTAAGTCCAACAGATTTTAATTTTAATAATTCATACTAACATAATTATTTTAACTTATGCAAGTAAATTATAAGTAAAAAAAATTTGACAATTTTTAAAAGGACTGTTAATTTTTAAACTAACAAATTTAAAAAGTTTTAAGATCCAATACTATGCCAAGACCAAACCTGAGTAAGTTCAAAGACTTATAATTTTTAAATAATTACTCTTTTATTTTTTTAAAAAACGTTACCTTAACACTAGGATTTTCTCCTGTATCGTGGAGACAGTTTACAAACATAAATTGCACGAGGACAAACATCCAGACCCGGAGCAATTATTTGTAGGCCATACAAATACTTGTTCTGTGCGGGATTCAAACCCGCGGCCCCAGCGCAACAACTCATTGCTAATCCACTGCGCCACGGCCGTCAAAGTATAGCTGTAGTGATGTTGGTTTTTACTAAAAATTTAATAAAAAAAGCTTCCTACGCTTCTCCGTAATCGGCCCGAAGTTTCCACAGCTGGACATCGATCTCTCTTGCTGTAAGGAAGATTTGCCTCAATTGCCACGTTTGCATGCACGCTGCACCTTTGTTGCTGCTTACCGTCATCGGTCCGGGTAATTACCCCTGGCGTAAACTAAATAGTAATTTCGCTTTTTATCGTGAGCCATAAGATCTATTTGACCAGTGAACGTTAATAAAAGTCCCAGAGAATATACATGGTATAAATTATATAGTTCTTCTGTTATGTGACTGAACTCTTAAGTTCTTAAGAACTCTTCGATTAAGTTGATTAGAGAATGGTTTGGATTTACAATTGAACCTGGTAGGTGGTGTTGTTGACGATAGGCAGTACGAAATAAAGTATTTATCGCAAATAAACTTCAAATCACGTTAGCAAAATGCATACATAAATAATGACAACGTTTTTTAGTCACACAGTACATTTGCTTTCGACTGGTGGAGTTATGGAGAGTTGATTCTAACTTAGTGCACAATGTATTAAGACTTAATGTAATAAGTACAATTAAACGCGATAAAATCCGTAAAAGTGGTTTTATTCAATAGAAGTCTTTGTCCGCCTGTGTGTTTTACATTTGCCATATAAAAGATAGTATGCCGTCCTCTAGTGAAGACCATGAACTCGTTCGGGCCTTTCCCGTAATTATCTTTTACGGCACCTACAGAACAAAATCGGGTGATTGATTCTCTCGTGCTCAAATATACACATGGTAGCAAAAAATATGTACCTACATAAAAATATTTTTTGAGAAAAAGAGTAGCTTGTGAATATATATAAACTCTAGCTTACTATAGAGATCGAGAAATCGGGCACTAATTCAGGATTATGACATTGGAAGGAGGGTAAGAAATTAGTATAATAACCCCTTTCTAAAATATTTCCATTGGGAAATAAAGCTGAGATGCTATTACTACTATTAAAAAGGTACGGAACAAAATTACTTTCGTAAGTAGCAGAAACATCGTACGATTAAGCGGGTAAATCTGCTCTCGTGAGAGTTTAAATGCGACAGTAACAGACAGTACGTTCCGAACTATAAGCAGGAGGAGATGTCCTCGAGTTGAAAATATAATTCCATATGAAAAATAAGTTTTGCGTTGCCTTAAATATTTTACTGAAAAGCAGAAGTGCTTAGTTTTCTGTAATACAAGAAATTTAAGAAATTCATATTTTTTGTTCAAGTTAAATTATAGACACTTAGGAGCCAGGGCGGGGGAAAGAAAGAATAAAAGGTAATATAAGCGAAAAGCAGCCAGTCAAATAAAAAATATAAAAGGCATACCTTCCCTATCTTCTCTGTTATATAATAATTAATGTTTGTTTGTTCGTATTTTAGGCACTCCCGTACCGTTCATCAGATTGCGGTAAAACTTTGTTTTTTTTTTCTTTTTTTTTATAGGATAAGGGTGACAAACGAGCACACAGCCCACCTGATGGTAAGTGGTTGCTGCGGCCCATTGACATCTACATCTATCCTCTCTTACAAATCAAAATGTAGATGCGTTGTCACCCGTGAGGACTAAGGTGGAATGCCTCATTTCCAGTAAAAAGGGCCTCCAGCCACCTGCACTCACCAAGCGAAACGCAGAGGTAAACCTCTACTTCACGCTGCTTTTCTGTGAGGTCGTGGTACCACCCCGGTTCGAGCCGGCCCATCCGTGCGACAGCAAAAGCTGCCGCGTGGCTCTACCACTGTTAAAAACTTTTAACTTATTATTGTTTTTAATTAAAAAATTGTTAACTTATTATTGGCACTAGCGCGAAGGTTATAGTGCAATTACATGACAGTAGGTGGTGCGCGTATTGAATTGACAAATTTAAAATATATCATTAATATAATGTGTTTAAACAATATAACTCTTCCACATTTGAAACGATATTTCCACAATTAATGTAATAACGCGTCGGGTACAAGCTAATTTAAATATAATCTATACCTAACATTCTACCACTTGACAGTGAACGTAATATGTGACGTAGAACAATGGTGGTTAGTTCACAAAGCAGCATACTATGAAATTAGTAAGCACTTAGCGAGCTCAATGACATTATAAATTTATGATAAGCCATTAATCCTCTCAGTTCGGTGGCCGTGTGTTTCATCGGATATTGCTAAATTTGAAAGGATTATATACTTTTTAATACGTGAATCCGATTCACAGCTGTCTTTTCTAGTGTTAAAATAATCTAATACCTACTACGTGACCTCAACGTCGTAAAAAAATGTTAAAATTTAATTTGTTAAGTTCCGCGTCATAAAATAAAATGATGTGTTTTACTTAGTTTGAAAGTACCACCCGCCTTCTCTCAATTAATTTGTTAATCACTCAACAAATTTTACATCGTGACTTACACTATTTAAATAAAAAGTACCATCAATTACATTGAGAGGTTAACGTCGGCAGCCGTACTAGTATAAACTGTGCCACGGCTGCCTATATTATATACTATATAATATATAAATATAATATATAAATTATATCTATACCCGTCACCACTTATCACAACACCAATACACTAAGAAAGAATCAACACCGACGATAAAACGACACGTTTTTTGTTTCTAAACGAGGCATTCTCTGGTGAAATAGACTCTGCGGTGGCTGACCGCTAAACGTAATATATTTTTATACGAGTAATACGCATTTAAAATCAGTACACCACGCAGTCAGGCATATTAAGACAGTGTGATTTACCATCTAGGGCTTCATAATCACTTATCACCACTAAGGTTAAGCACCGGCTTATGACAAGTAAAAAAAACCTCATTACAGTGAGACTGGCTCGTGTTCAGCAGTAGACTTTCACGGGTCATGTAAGTATAGCTCAAGAGGTTTTCTATTACGTTCAAGTAGCTTATCTTATTGTGAAATTTACTACGCGCCTAATTCTAACCTCTGAGCCATTATAGTATCCTATTATACATTGCAAGAGCTACAAATAGTAGTTAACTACAAAGCTCCATAAAGATACATTTTCAACGAGAAGATATGCGAGTAACTTCGACAACAATCGACATCTTCGTTATGTCAAATTTATCAAGTAACACTATAATATCCATTATCAGACGTAATTCACTAACTTAATCACTTGTCAAGACTTCTTGGCTGCCTTAATCAAAATACTAAATATGATTTTCTCAAGGACCGAATACAAACACAAATGTTATGCATTGCAATACATATAATAATATTATTACTAGCTAGCGTTTGGTTTCGACTAATTTATTGGTAAAACCGTTTTGTATGGAAAATCGTGTACCTAGGTGCATAGTTACAAACATAGCTTTGTATGTTCACTTCATTTAACATACTCTTCGTCACTTGTTATTACTATTTTTTCGCATAGCACGAATTGGAGCATAGTTGTAACTACGATTTACTTGTGACTCCATCAGGAGCGATGAAGGTATAGTGTAGGAAGGTATCTGAGGGTAAAGTGGAAGGCCTTTGTCTCATAGAGACTACTGTTGATTGACTTGGAACGACCTGATATTCGTTGTATCTATAGTAGATCGTATCACAAGAGGTAATGGAGATAGGGTAACAATTTGTTGCATTGCAGCTCTGTGATCACTGTTTGTAATCAATTTATAACTTAAGTGATTTCTCTGTGTCTTGGTACATTATAAGTAATGTTTTTTTTTTTGCGGGAAAACTTGGTGAAAAGTGTGACCAAAAGAGTTAGTACGAGGGCGGGCTGATATGCCTAGTAAGCCTAATTAGAAAACACTTAACTTTCCGTAATAAAATTAATTTTATTTTTCGACATATCTCCGTGAACCTCTACGCACTTATTCCATCTTCGTTTTAAAGCAGGAATGCCTTCCATAAAATGGTTTCTTTCGATGCCTACAAAACACTTCTCTACAGCGGCTATGACTTCATCATTTGTGGCAAATTTCTGTCCGCCCAAAAAAGTTTTGAGCTTAGGGAATAAGTGGAAGTCTTATGGCGCTAGATCAGGCGAATAAGTTAGGTGGGGCAATTCGTTAATTTTTGCCATAGCTTTAACAAATTTGTGTTTTTTTTTTGCGGATGGAAAATCATCAAATGACGCCTTTCGCTCTGGGTGGAGCGGAAGGGAGTGTCAGACTTTTAGTGACTAAAAACCATCCGTGTTCCTTCAGTGCCCTTACGTTCCGGAGCCGCGGTATCTCTTTCGAACAGCCCGCAGCCCCGGCAGGCGTCGGCCCTTGCGGGCCCCTTCACGATGCTGACAGCTCTTTGAGGCGCGCGTGGAACAAACGCGCCGTCGACACGGCCTGTCGTCGTTAGACGGACGGACGGCGAGCTACCCATTGCTCGCCATCCACAGGCCCGCGCCTACGGTGGCCGGGGGCCACGACGTAGCCCCCGACGCCCGGGGCGTCTCCCGCGGCGGCCGGGAAGGAAAGCTGCTGCTCTCTCCTTCTCCCGCTCCGCCACCTCCTTCGCTAGCATCACTGCTTCGCAGAAGGTGGTGACGGCATCCCATTCTGTCTCGCTCCGGACCATGGCTTCGACCAGGGCCGGACGCGAGAGGTCGCCGCCGCCTATCGCCGCTACGAGGACACGGCGGTGCTCCGCCCAAGCAGGGCACACCTCCACGGTGTGCTCCACCGTGTCCTCCGGTCGATCCTCGCAGTGGGAGCACCCGGGCGTTTCCTCCTGCCCGATTCGGTGCAGGAACCTCCCGAACACACCGTGTCCGGTGAGGACCTGCGTCAGGCGGAAGGTGAGGACGCCGTGGCGTCTCTCAAGCCACTCCTCAAAGAGGGGTCTTATCGCCGCTATAGTGGCGTGCCCAGCACGGGGTTGCGACAGTCGCTCTCTCCATGTCGCCATGAGATCACGAAATTTGTGAACCCTAGCGTTGTCTTGGTGGAAGATAATTTTTTTTTCGCTAAACCTGGTCGTTTTTGCTGAACACATTGATGAAGCTTATCTAGAAGATTAGCGTAGTATTCTTCATTAATTGATTGACCTTAAGGAAGGTAATCTATCATTAAGATCCCATCTGCATCCCAAAAGACGGAAGCCATCACTAATCCAGCTGACTTTACAGCCATGGCTTTTTTTGGAGCCGGGCATTTCGCTTGAGTCCACTGTTTTGATTGAATTTTTGATTAAAGCGTGTAATTATGAACCCATGTTTCATTTGTTGTTACAAATCGACGTAAAAAATCGGCCTTATTACGCTGAAAATGGTCCAGACATTCTTTTGAGTTTTGCACTCGAATCCTTTTTTGATCATGCGTAAGCAATCGCGGCACCCAACGGGCCGATAACTTTTTCATATTTAATTCCTCACTTAGGATATGATATACCCATTTTTTTGAGATACCTGTAGTGTCAGTAAGTTAACTTCAATCGTCGATCTGCTAAAATCATATCATGTACTTTTACCACCATTTCCGGAGTCGTGACGCTTTTGGACGTCCGGGGCGGGCTTCATCTTGGAGACATGTACGACCGCGTTTAAACTCAGCCACCCAGTTTTTTACTGTAGCATAAGAAGAAGCATATTCACCCAAAACATTCTTTAACTCGTTATAGATATCTCTCCCCTTCATGCCCTTCATATGAAAAAACTTTATCACCGCTCTTTGTTCGATTTTGTTCATTTTGAAAACAGTTGACAAAATATATTTTCAAATGACAATAAATCAATAAAATTTTTCACGCCACCAAATTCAAATTTAGAACACAGGTGGCCAGAGATAGGAATTTAAAAATGACATTTATATTTTTTTAAATAGCAGTGGCTAGTTAATTATCATCCCACCCTCGTACTTCGGTATTATTATTATACAATGTATGTTTTGTAGAGTACCCTTAATTGTTCGTCAATTAAGGGTACTCTACATGCATGCGAGAGTACCTATATGGGCGTAAAGTAGACGTTTTAGTACGAGTATTAATGTCGCAAATGTTAACCGTGAGAAAAAAAAATATTCAACGCAACTTTAATATTTTAATCCAGACGATTAAAACTCGGATATAGAGCGATGGTGCAAAGTTGTAAAAAAAATACTGCACAAAATAAACGCTTCCATAGAAAACGATTAGATTTGTTAATGCAATTAATAATCCCTTTAAAGAACAATCAATCGGCAGCCTCAAAGTTGCTTTAAGTAGACATAGAGTTGATCCGGCACTGATTGTCTCCATAGTAAACATGCTCAGTTCACGAACAATAAAGATTGCTGGTGAATATCAAGCAGTCCAAATAAAGAAAGGTTGCCCGCAGGCTCATGTTCTTTCACCTATCCTGTGGAAAATGGTCATAAATGAACTATTCAGCAAATTAAATGCCAATCACTTCTATACAATTGGTAATGCAGATGACCTGACAATACTGGTCTCGGGAAAACAGCAAGCATGGTGTGTGACCTGATCCAAGTGGCTCTCCGTATAGTGAATAGGTAGTTTAAGGAATGCGACTTAACCGTTAACCCAAACAAAACGATTTAAGTAATACAACGAATAAACACACAAAAACGAATGCTGAACAACTATCACCTGCCAAGTTTTTTCAAATGCCAAACATCCATGTCAACGTAGAAACGAAACGCAACAACCGTTGACCACAGACGTAAACAATAAACAACGCACGGTCTATAATTTGTCAAAAAAAATACTGGACGAACCTACAATAAAAGTATTGTCGAAAGGCTTGAATTTTGCTATAACGCCGCAAAAAATCCCGTACGAGGAAATTATCTGTAGTGTTGAGGATTGTCTGTTTAAGAATAATATCGGTAAAGAGGATTTAGAGGCCATACGTCAAGACATTTCATCCTTGTTACGTCGAAGTTCAGCGCCAAAACTAAATCTCCCCAAAGACGAGTTTAAAGCGTTGTACAACTTACGCAACAGACCAGAGCTCACAATTCTCCGCGCGGATAAAGAAAATGCAACGTAATAATGGACACGTCAGAGTATAATTTAAAAATACAACAACATTAATCGGACGTAAGTAACATACAAAAAGGTTAAAATAGACCCTACAACTAATACACTTAAAACAACTACTAATTTAATAAAGAAATACTCGGAAAAAATAGATCTCGACGTGAATTCGACAATACCATGTGCCAAACCACCGAGTTTGTATGGGTTACCGAAAATACACAAACCAAACGCTCAACTACGTCCTATATAGTAAGCCAGATCGATTCACCAACTTATAAGTTGGCTCAACACTTGGCAAAAATACTGTCACCACTAAAAGGACATACCAGAGCACACACAAAAGATTCATACCATTTTGTTAGTGAGACAAAAGACCTACATCTCGCTGAAAATCAAACTATGGTCAATTTTGATGTTCAGTCACTATTCACATGCCTACCTATTGAATACTGCATTTCAATTGTTACTAGAAAGCTAGAAGATAACAACATGCCCACAGAATATGCAGTATTACTCAAACACTGCCTCACATCTGGCTATTTATTGTAGAAAGAAGAGTTCTACATGTAAGTAGACGGAGTGGCGATGAGCTCACCTGTATCTCCCGTAGTTGCCGACATATTCATGGAGGACTTTGAGGAGAAAGCCCTTCTTACTGCTCCTGTGAATCCAAGATTCTAGTTCTACAAGCGGTACGTAGACGATACTTTCACAATTTTACCATCTGACAAAGTAACTGCACTTTTAAACCACCTTAATTCCATAAACCCTAAAATACAATTCACAATGGAGTTAGAGGCGAACAATACTTTAGATTCCCTAGATTTTTTAGTCATCCAAAATCCTGATAACACTATTGGTCATACTGTGTACAGAAAAAATACCCATACCAACCGATATTTAAATCGCACCATCATCCTTCAAGCCGCTGAAGAAGATTGGTCAATTTTTACCATTCGTCAAGTGTCATATCCCTCTACAAGATGCAGGAGTGTACAAGCTGGATTGTGAATGTGGTCTCTCGTACATAGGACAAACAAAAAGATCTATAAAAACCCGCGTTAAAAAACATATACAACATATACACCGACGTTTCGGGAAGTCTGCAGTTTGTGAACATATTCAAGATCGTCACCGCCATTACATTAGATTTGATAGACTACAAATCCTCGCAAAAAAACATCCTAATTTCTATAGAGAAGATGGATGGGTGCTGCCATCTGCTTGAGATCCCATAATTAATAAAATCAAATCCAAACATAAGTATACCACTGCTAGACTTCAAGATACTGTAAGCTCGTTCTGCGTAAATCGAACCAAAAATTAAATTTAAAAAACTGAAAAGCCGGGCTAACTATGATATCAGGACGTCAAACACCTCAGTTCCCCGTGACCACGTAAGCTGGAAAGCACCCGAAACATCGGGAATATAAAATAAGTTAATATACGCGATAAAATCCGTAAAATTAGTTTTATTTAAATGTATCTTTGACATGAAAATTCCCGGATTGAAAACGCTCGAACCAACTTTGTGCTACTCTTACTAAAACTGCAATACGTCCGTAAATGTCACAAATTTTTTTCGCGGATTGAGTTGCATTTTTCCCTCTTTTGTAATAAAACTCCAGAATGTATCGAATTTGCTCGTTATATTTACTCATTTGGTGGACAGAAAACGATTGGAAATGGCGGGAAAGTGTATTGTACTTTAAATTTTTCTTTTTTTTTAATTTCCTATATATATTGATATTAAAAGCAGCCAGATACAAGCAGTACATCCAAAGAGATTTTTCTTTAGTTTTATACAAACAAAAAAGAAGAAACTTTTTCTCCGGTCGTTTATTTAGTTTCTAACGTATAAGAGGAACTAACGTAACACCCTATATATGTTGAAGATATTAAATCTAAAGAACGAAAGAAAGGGAAATACAAAAGCAACATAAAACAATTAACTGTAAAAATTAAAAAATCTCGATATTGAAAATCGAGAATGTAACCAGTTTACACAGGGAATCAGTAACAACTGTAAAACTATTTGATATTACCTCAAAATTGAGGCTTTAGTCGAAAGAATTCGCTCCTAATTTTTTTATTAACTTCGATCAAAAAAGTATGTTGGTACTGTTTAGTCATTTTCTCCCTTTTGTAACATTTCTATATGCTACTTTGAAATATACACCACTAAAAATGTTATTAATTTCTAATCTCGAAAAATGCTTAGAAAATATGCTAAGCATTTGTGGGTTATAGAATTAATACATCTTTTTTCTTTCGTACTAGGGGTGAAATTTTTATAGGACCTTTTAAACGTTGCATGGCATTTTCAAGCGCAGCTTTGAGTTAATTTAATTATATTTCTTAAAGAACGTACTTAGAAAGACTTCAAGTAGAAGCAAAATTGCTTTACAAATAATGGAACAGTAAAAAGTTGTTCTTGAAATGTCAGAATACATAAAAAGTCTCCATTAATTTATTTCTTGTACATCTTTATTTCAATGGGCAAAAATTAGTACAAAAAAGGTTTGCTATGAATAAGGTGAGCTTAAAGCTTTTATGCTAGTTTAAATGTGTGACGAAGCTTTCAGCATGGAAACATGAGTAGGTAGACCATTAGTCCAGTAGACTGAAATAAGATCGAATAGCAGCCTCGTACTGGCAAGTGCAATTTTGGACGACTCCCATTTGAAGGAATGATGACGTCATGGTGGAAATGCAGGGAAACAATACTTAGGTATAAATATCTCAGGTCGTGCTTTGTGACAATCTATGAAGAGGCCTATGTTCATAAGTGAACTGTGATGGGCAGTGATGATAATGTAGGTAACATTAACAAACACGGTTTAGTAAACCTATTCCGGTACGAGGGACTCGAGTTGGAACTAAGGCTTATACTACGAAAGGCTTTGTTTGCCAGTTCATTGTTCTCGGCGGAGGTTACACTCAAGAACTCCTTTTACTTCTTCTTTACCCTTTCTTAATTTAATCCCGATAAGACTCTGTACTTCTTGAAATATATGCGAATAACAATTGGCGAACGGGATCGTATGAGGCGCGCGTATCGCGTTGATTTTGTTGCTCCTAATCATTGGTCTGTGAGAGTTGTGCTTGATACTTCAAAGACTGACTAAGTGCTGTGCGACGAGAAAACACCTCAAAGAAAACTTTGTTCCGGGAAGTCAGTGAAAAGTTCAAGTGCAGGCGCCGTGCGCGATTCCGCTTAATCCTTCCAGTAGCGCCCAATATAACAAAAAACGGCTTTGTACTGTGAGCTTTTGACCTCATCTCGGCGCGCGATACTTGTTTCAACATTTATGTTTTTTCACGACTGTTCGTTTATGTTGTAAGAGGCTTGAGTTACAGTTCTTTAAAGCTGATAAGATTGTCGATAAGTAGAAACAATAACAATAACATTTGGATGTATAATTAGTTTTGTACAGCTCTTTGTTTCTAAAGGATCTTGAAAAAGTGTATTTACTGCAAATAAATTTGGTTTTATTTATGAAAAAGCGTAAGTTTTTATTTTATTTTTATGTCTTCACAATAAAAACAAAATATTCTTTCTAAAATAAACCGAAATTATGCATATACCCATTATAATAATTCTACTTTTTCACTCGCAAACATTTGCTAAAAAATTCGACAATAGACAGTTTGCGCACACTTTGTAACCTCATTTTCAAAACCTTTGTGTGAAAATATTATAGCGTCTTCCTTAATTTTTCTTATACAATCATATAGATATAATATTAAGGAATAATATGTCTTTATGAATTTACATACGTGCAATAAACTATCTATAAAAAGGCTAAATATCTCAGAAGGTAGATCTTATTTGAAATCTTACCCGTTATAAATTGTTTGCGTAAAAGTGTTTTGTTTTTCCTTTTTTATCAATTGAAACACAAAAGTTTACTGCTGTTGTAACTAAAGTCATTCCAAATCATTATCTAGTATAGATCATTAACATTTCTTACCAGTTTTTAAAAGAAAATCTAACAAAAATCACTAACACAAAAAGAAAACATATACGCAACTAATAGCACCAACAACGCGAAAGTGAATGCCTATTATTTTTTATTTCATCTATGTAACCGAGTGAGTTTAATACTTAAAAATAATCTTTAGTTCGTTCAGAATCGAATGAAATAGTGTTCAATTGAAACTACACTTACTACTTACTATTTTTATATCAATTAAGACGAAAATAGCAGCACGTAATGCGGACATGAATTCATGTCCGCGGTACTCAACGGTCACAAAACGTGGACATGAATTCATGTCCACGGTACCTTAGGGGTTAAATAATTCTACGAGTCAAAGTCTAAGTAACGTGTTTCTGTTCCTTGTCGTAAGTCTTCTAGTATAAGCGAAGAAGGTCGTGTTGTTGAGAGGCTGCCTTGTGTTATCAGGGTCCTTCTCGTGATGATGGTGTTTCCCTACCAGAAACCGAGTTGTAATAGAAGGACGGCATAATCTTTTCTCTGCCCCCGCAGCCGAATGTAACCATGAGCATTTCCCCATGATATTAAAAGTAGTGTTGCTGTGGTTTTGCGTACTTAATATATGTTATATAATTTCTATTGTCATGTTATTACATCTATCATGTTACACTACTATGTGATGGTAGCGGGGACATACTTTTACGGTATTGTCCAACTGTAACTGCTCTATACGCAGCAAGTATAACGCGTTACGCTGTCTTATCGCTGATAATGAAATGGTTAATCGATGGGCATATAAAAATTTAATAGTAAGTTAACAATAAATAATGATTGATTAGTGCATATTTAGAGTTTTATATTGAAGGTTCCGATTTGAATATCGGAAGTTGTTACCGTACGTTAAACGATTTCTTAAATATCGTATTGTAATATCGTAACGTTCTATATGTAATAAACACATAATATCATTATAAAATATTTCCGAGCAAAGCTATGGTTAACTTGTAATCTTTATTTATTCATATAAACGCTACATTGACTGCAGTTCTGGTTATGACAACGGAATTAATTAGCGTGAGCCACGGAAAAGCACAAAGACTACTTGAAATATTTATGTGCATGAGATTTTGAAAGTTCTTCATTACAGTTTCTTAGGATGTAAATGTGAATTACATTTTATATAATGAAAATAGGTCAACAGACGATTTTTAAGTCGTTGATTGTGGGTAGACTAATTGGAACATAATGAATGTTAACATGATCTTTAAATTACTTTGTTATTGGATCGTGGTGAAGTCCAAATAAATTTTATCTACTTTTAGCATTATTACTGCCTTACAGTATACAAAACTTTGAATAGTTACGGATGACAAACAGAACCACATAGTACAGTAAAAAGCAAAGTTGCAGCCTATTTACGTTCCACTGCTGGGCACAGGCCTCCTCTCATTTCTGAGAGGGTTATAGGGCAAGGAAAGGTCCGCCGCGCTGCCCCAATGCGTGTTGGCGAACTTCCAGTGTCTTCGAAATAATTTTTTTCATATTTCTGAGACATGCTGATTTGATCACGTTGTTTTCCTTCACCGCCGTGGACGTGGTAAATCAGCACTTAAAATTATTGCAATTAACAATTTCATTGGTGCCGGCGGGGATCGAACCCGAGTTGCTCGAGTACTGTGAAGCTTACAGCGAGCGCTAACCATCTGAGCTACCACGGCTCTGGAACCACATAAAATAAAACAAATTTTTAATTCCTGACGTTTCCAGTGTTTTGAAGCTCCCAATATCACGGAGGAACAGAGGTGCTTGACGTCCCGATTTCAAAGTTAGCCCGGCTACCTTTAGTTTCTTAATATTAATTTTATGAATTAAAAAGTTAAAATTAAACGCGATTAAATCCATAAAATTAGTTTCATGTAATTTTTAGAATTCGCGTTGGTAAATATTAGAAATCATTACACGAACATACAGTCCTTCTGATGGTAATTCAATAATGTGTTCCAAGAACATCTATCTTTAAATAATAGGTAAGAAGTTAATGGATGCATTTGACTCTGTGGTATTTCTTGGGAGTAGCCTATGTTCAGCATTAAGCTGTTGTCTTGTTCATTTACATTTTTAGACGTTGGTTGGTAAACGCTGTTGAGGATATTGAGCATTGTAATAAGTTCCACCAGGGAGTCCATCATAGTGAAAATATCGTCGGCAAATCGAAGGTAAGTGATGTGTTCGTTATTGATGCTAAAGCCGTATCCTTTCCAGTTCAGTAGCTTAAAAACCTCTTTAGATCAGAAATGAAGAGTTTTGGAGATTAAACGTCACCCTGTTTTACAACTCTCTGCAATTGGATATGTTTGTGCTCTGGACGTGGCCCTACTGTACAAGCACCTCATCGATATATATATATATATATATATATATATATATATATATATATATATATATATATATATATATATATATATATATATATATATATATATATATATATATATCTACAGTAAATCTGGCAAAAAATACACATGCATTGTTTTATTACTACTATTATTTCGTCCCTTTTTATTGTTATATAGGAAATAGGAGAAGAATCCCTCTCCTCATCGCATGGAAAAAGATATGAACATAATTATAATTGCAGCCGAAAGACTAGAACTAGAACGTTAGTCTTGTCTTGTCTACATAAAAACAAAAACAATCTGTTTTTATATATACATTCATCCTTTCTAAAAGTAATTATTAATGCTATAACAACTCAAAGTAATAAAAAAATTTGGATGCCAACCCTCATGCCACGTATGGCAATTCTGGAAAATATTCTTCTTATAAGGCAATATTTGGGGAGCCTATGTTAAGCAGTAGACTATAATGGGCTGTTATAAACAATGAACAAAAATAAAAAAACCTTGGTCCTGTGATGGTGACATTAGGAAATCTATCACCCCAAGGGAACTATGCGAAATGCCGCGATGATCTCATGGCTTTTAACGGATTTCGGTACAATCATCTCGTTAATGCTGATTTATTTATGTTTATTTTTAATGTAATAAAAGTGAAAAACTAGCCCACAGTGTATCTGATAGTAAGTGGATGCTGTGGCTTATGTCTTATACATTTACCAACGATTAAGATTCAAGTTATAGATTCGCTGTCACTCCTGAAAGTAAAGATAAAATACCTCAAAATAAAAGATAGCTTAAAGGGTCGCCGGTTCTCTACAATCCCCATATCAAACACAACAGCATGAAGCTGAAATTTTTCGTACGTATTCCGTGAGAGTGAGTCTTTTCCCTTTGAGCCGAAACTTTCATGCAGCAACCATAATATAACTTAAGCATGGCTCTTCCACGTTTAAAAGATATTCCAATTTTAAATACTAGAAACAAACACAATTTGTGATACCTGTTATTAGACCAGAAAGAATTATTTATTCTCAGAAATAATTTTTATTTTATTTTTTAAATATTTATTGCTACAACTACGTTAAATTCTCTCCATCTCATTGGTTGACTTATGGCGTTATGTCCGCTCCATATTCTTTTGTAATAAGGAATGCAATAATAAATAAACTCCAACTAACGACTGCACGAACTAATTATGTCAAAGAAACCCTATTGTTTGAGGGAGCACAGCTGTTCAATAAATTACCAGATAACATTAAAAACTGCAACAACATGAAATTGTATAAAAATAAACTTAGGAAATACGTACGCAGATTGTAATCTTTTTTACACATGGTACCTAATATGTATAAGTGACTAACCTAAGAATATATCGCTTCCAGCACTAGACGTTGATGTGATAATATTATCAAATTAAAATAATTACTTTGTATCTCATTATAAGTGAACCATTGTATGTTCTTATGAGAAATAAAATTCTTTAAACTGAATAAAGAATAAACAAATTTATTATAAATTAATGGGGCAATGTATACGCTTTTAAAACAAATTCACAGAAAAAGTTCAACGTTCTTCGATCAAATAGATTAAAAAGAATATAAAAAAAACTGAATAAAAAGGGTTATTATTAAATAATAGCTGCATGCAAATAACCCCTTGGATTGAGGGGATCCCTACCATGCTATTTCTATTCACATAAATAATGTACAAAATAATTTTAAAATTTGCTGGGTTTCGTGCCGGTTCTTCCCGTTCCCGTTACCATTACAGCCTATCAAATTTTTTTCACAGGACTTTCCCATAGATAGATAGGCTTTTCCCACATTTGCCACGTTTGGCAGGCGGGTTGGTAACCGCAGTTTTTTTTTATTTTTAGTTGTTATTAGAAAGATGCTGCCGCCCGTTTCTTTAGTTAGTCCCTCTGTCGCCCCTTACGATACGTGTATGTCTGGTCTTACCAGGACAGAGGCATATTTCAAACCAGTGTTAAAAAAATTACTTCATATTTATTATGTTAGATTATTTTTTCTAATATATAGGTGCAGCGTGGCTCTACCACGTGTAATATTATAAATATCTTGTACCACCCTTTCAGATTTATTTAAATTATAAAAAAACTAAATCTTGTATTAATACACTATTATTTTTTTTGCATGTTTTGTATATTCAAATTTATTTAACTTCATTTTCTTCCTTACTTTCTTATCTTTGTTTTTATATTTATCCTACGTGACGTACATTTACATATAGGAGCATGGCTGTGCCACGTTTAAAATATAATATAATAAAAGTACATATGTAGTTTTGACAATTACTTGCAAATTGTTATTGCTAAAAGTTATCAATACAAATAAATCATATTAAAGTGTCTGTTTGTAATGTCAAAATAACAGCTTTTACTAAATGCATATGAAAGTATAATATACGGTACTTATAACAAGAACACCATTTATAAAATGTTTATCCGTCTGTCTGTCTGTTTGTTCCGGATAATCTCCAAAACGGCTGGACCAATTTTGACGGGACTTTCACTGGCAGATAGCTGATGTTATAAGGAGTAACTTAGTAGGTATACTATTATTTTAGAAAAAGAATAAGGGTTCCGCCCAAAAAATTAAAACCCATGAAATCGTAGTAAATTCCACGCGGACGAAGTCGCGAGGGACAGCTTGTATCAAATAAAATATTATGCTTCTTAGGGCATTGAGTTCATTTCAGTTTTGGGTATTTGCTCATAAATGAGAAATTTTTATTCGCTTGTCCTCTTCTCCTACTAATAAAGTATTCCACATTTTGAGCTTGTGATAAGAATTTAAAAGGAAGGACTAAACTATAGAGATCACAAAATTATCCTAAAACGGGAAACAAATCTATTGTAGTCAATTGTGGGTAAATGTAGATGAGATAATGTTTGGTTGTAATGGAGGTAGGTGGAAATAAACGGTCGAATGCATGCTATTGTATCGTTTCAATTAATCTCCCCAAAAACATAAACATTACACGGCGCAGCCGGTAGGATACATCGCGGAAAGTGCATAAAGAGATAGTGGACAGTCAATAATCTTTGGTTATAGTGGAGTACAGTGCATAGACAGGACAAAAAGAAAAACACGAGAAGAAAATGGAATCAGTTCTGCAACCACCGCCGCCATTTTCATTTGAAAAAGATTTACCGAGTGTTACATCATGATATATTACAAAGCATGCCAAATTCAAACAAAAGAGAAGGAGGTTCAAATAAACATACTTTTGCACATCATTGGCGAGCAGTGTCGGGATGTTTACGAACAATTTGCAGTTGACAAAAGCATACAATCAGTGGAAACAGTTTTAGAAAAATTTGATAAATTTTTCATGCCCAAAAAGAACATTAAAATAGAACGTCACAGATTTTTTACTCGCAATCAACAGGAACATGAAACCGTCGACCAATACACATTTGAATTAAACAAGCTGGCCCTTTCGTGTGAATTTAAAGATTTAAAAGATGATCTCATAAAAGATCGTCTTATATGTGGCATAAGGGAGGAGGCATTGAGGGAGAGATTATTGCGAGAACACGATCTTACATTGAAAAAAGCGTTAGACATTTGCAACGTCGCCGAGATGTCTCGAGCACAGGCAAGTTCAGTGAAGTTGGAACAGGAGAAAGAATCGCATATATATGCGGTGCAGGAGAAAGCTGACGATGGTGAGTCTGCCATGTATTGGATTCGGCAACAGGCGAGCGCACGTGCTGTATGCCGGTGCGCTGCGCGTCGAAGCGGCGCGCGCGATGGATCAAGGTCGCAGGCAAGAGCGCTGCAGCAACAGCGCGCCCTCGCAGTGCCCGTGCCCCGCCCTGCGTCTTCGCAGCAGAAAACACAAGCAAAACGTGAAAAGCGTGGCAACGGAAACATGTCATGTGGTTTTTGTGGTTTGTGGCATGACAAATTTGCGTGTCCTGCGTATGGCCAAAGATGTGCCAA
Organism: Parnassius glacialis; assembly: GCA_033319125.1. Classification (NCBI taxonomy): domain Eukaryota; kingdom Metazoa; phylum Arthropoda; class Insecta; order Lepidoptera; family Papilionidae; genus Parnassius; species Parnassius glacialis. The sequence goes on along the minus strand of JAVANC010000027.1, from coordinate 13,206,766 downwards.
GTGTCTAAAGTTAAATCATTTCGCAAGAGTGTGTCGTGTGTTTGAGGTGCAGGAGTGTGCCACAGATCAGGTACGTAGTAGAAGTATTAAGAGCGCTAGTAATAAATGGTTTACAGATTTGCAAATAGGTAACGGTAAAATTCGTTTTAAATTGGACACTGGAGCTGACGTTAATGTCTTGCCGTCCCGTTTTTTACCACTAACGGGTGTTAAGGAAAGTGATCTTTTGCCAACGGATATGAAGTTAATAAGTTACTCGGGTGAAAATCTTAAAGTACTAGGCAAATGTATTATAAAGGTTACATGTAAAGATACATCATATATAGCTAAATTCATAGTGGTTGACGTTAATTCTCCGCCAATACTAGGTAAGAAATCGTGTGAAGAAATGAATCTCGTCAAACGGATCCTAGCCATAAACGTGACCTCTGATGATAACCAATCAAGCAAAATTTTAAATGAATATCCAGAAGTGTTTGAGGGTATGGGATGCCTGCCTGGCGTTTACAGGATTAGGCTGGCCGACGATGCGCAACCAGTTGTGCACGCGCCGCGTAAGCTACCTGTCGCGCTCAGGGAAGATGTGAAACGGAAATTAGATGAGATGCTCGAGGAAGGAGTAATCGCCAAGGTGGAAGGACCCACGAATTGGGTTAATAGTTTAACGGTAATAAAAAAAAATAATGGCGACATCCGTATTTGCTTAGACCCACGGGATTTAAACAAATACATCAAACGGGAACATTTTAAATTGCCTACCTTGGACGAGATAACCTCAAAGTTAGCCGGTTCCAAATATTTTACGACACTAGACTGTAAACATTCATTTTGGCAAATTAAGTTGCATAGTGAATCTACGGATCTGTGTACGTTTAATACTGTTTTTGGGAGATACAAATTTTTGCGTATGCCCTTTGGCATATCCTCGGCCTCGGAAGTTTTTCATAAAAGGTTATATGCTCATTTTGATGATATAGAAGGCGTAGAGTTATTTGTAGACGATTTATTAATACACGGAAATTCAAAAACTCAACATGACTTTCGTCTACGTCAGGTTTTAGAGAGATGTAAACAAATTAACGTTAAATTAAATAAGAAAAATGCAAAGTAGGACTAACGGAAATTAATTATTTAGGTCATATAATAACACAGAACGGAATCAAACCTGACAACGCGCATATTCAGCCCATATTAGATATGCCGAAACCACAAAACACAAAAGATTTAGAAAGGTTTTTGGGATTAGTAACGTATATAGGTAGCTATATCTCTAATTTGTCGGATAGAACACATAAGTTGCGCGAATTATTAAAAAAAAATATAGCATGGCATTGGGAAGAAATTCATGATAAATGTTTTGAGAATCTAAAACGCTGCATTACTAATCCACCGGTTTTACAATTTTATAGCTTAGACAAACCGATCACAATTTCCGTAGATGCAAGTAAACATGGATTAGGGGCGTGCCTGATGCAAAACGGTAAGCCAATTTGTTTTGCTTCAAAATCCCTAACGAAAACCGAGCAGGCCTATGCACAAATAGAAAAGGAATTATATGCCTGCGTGTTTGCCTGCGAGAAATTTTACTCATATATATACGGACGAAGTGACGTAACAATCGAGACCGATCACAAGCCTTTGATAAGCATAATAAAAAAACCATTAGCGGCAGCACCAACGAGGTTGCAAAGAATGTTAATAAGATTACAACCCTATACGTTTCAGTTAGTATATAAGCCAGGAAAATACCTGTACATAGCGGACGCCCTGTCCCGTGCTGTGGCGCCGAGCAGTGACAAGTGGGGTGATACGCGCGACGAGCTGGATGCGCGGGCGCAAGTGTGCGCGCTTGCACTTGCTAATCCCCTCACAGATACCCATTTCGTACGTTTGCAAAAGCTTACTCAATCAGACCATGAAATGCAGGAACTAATTAATTTAATAAGAAATGGGTGGCCGAACAGCAAAAAGGATGTAATTGACATATTAAAGCCATACTGGGATAGCAGAGAAGAGCTGACGGTTGCGTACAAATTAGTGTGGAAAGGACAAAAAATAGTAATACCTAAATGTATGAGGCGCGAAATGTTAAAAACTATACATGTAGGACATTTAGGAGCGGCGAAAATGAAATTGAGAGCTAGAGAAATAATGTATTGGCCGAATTTAAATTCACAAATAGAGGATATGATATCGCATTGTCAAGCATGCCTCACCCATCGTAACGAAAATAGAAAACAACCACTAATCCCACATGAAGTTCCTCACAGGGCGTGGTCTAAAGTAGGGATTGACATATTCCATTTCAATAATAAGTCATATTTGTTAGTCGTTGACTATTTTAGTAAGTTTATAGAAGTTGAAAAGTTGTATAACCTAACATCCGAATGCGTCATAAATAAATTAAAAATAATTTTCAGTAGGCAAGGTAGTATACATGGTCATGTCAGATAATGGCCCTGAATTTACCAGCAGAATATTTAAAGAGTTTTGTATTAATTGGAAGTTTGAACATAAAACGTCATCCCCGCGGTATCCGCAATCAAATGGACAAGCGGAAAGAGCAATACAAACGGTAAAACAAATGCTCAAAAAAACGCAGTATGATAAATCCGACTTTAGGCTCGCGTTGCTAGAATTCTTAAATACCCCAATAAGTGAAAGTTTGCCTTCCCCGGCTGAGCTTTTAAATAACAGAAAACTTCGAAGCATAATTCCGTGTCCTCCGGAAATGCTCCAACCGAAATTATTTAATACAAAACAAGCGCGCGAAATACTAAAGTCCCGTCAAACCGTGCAAAAGAGGTATTACGATAGGGGCAGTAAGTTTCTAAAACCCTTAAGCAAAGGTGATAAAATTAAAGTCCGTATTTATGGTAAATGGGTCGATGGTATAGTAATAGACATTTTAGGAGAAAGATCTTAAAGTATTAAGAAAAAAGATATTAAAGTTGCAGTCGGGGAGAATCATACGTCGAAATCGAAGGCATATTATCCGCGACAGCTATTTACGGCCGGAAAATAAAACCGTTACACAAGCATATGATTTTGATGACGTATTAGCAACAACACCCAACGCGCCGACATCACCGCGCTCGCATACCGTTCCCGCCAGCTCCAGTGCCCCGCCCCGTTCATTCAATATATCCACCACAGCAACCACAGCTCCATATACTACTACTACTACTAATGCTTACGTTACTCAATCCGGCAGGGTAGTGAAAGTTCCTGATCGGTGGGGATATTCCTGAACAAGTCGCTCAGTGCGACAGGCAACACGAAAAAAAAACAGGAAGTAAGAAGTACTAATAAAAAAAAATCTTGTATCATTCTAAAATGGAAATATTATTTACTTTACTCAATTATATTAAATTCCATTGCATGTATTAAATGTAGGTAAGAAAAGGTTGTATGAAATAAAACTGAAATACTATATAATTTATTCAATGAAATTAAAACAACTCCATAATCTTAAGTGAGGTTAATCTAAACTTGTGAAACATAAAAAAAAGGATCGGATTTTATCCATTTGCTCATTAATTATGATTATTGCAATTGATGTCTCCTAGTCAAATTAATGTTTCTTTTTTTTTTCATTTATAAATGTAAATGTTTATTAAAGAGATTGTATCTATTATTACATAAATGATGTACTATGTATTGTGCTTAATTCTAAGGTATTGTGCTACTTTGCTTATTGATTTATTTAAGGAGGGGGATGTGGGTAAATGTAGATGAGATAATGTTTGGTTATGGAGGTAGGTGGAAATAAACGGTCGAATGCATGCTATTGTATCGTTTCAATTAATCTCCCCAAAAACATAAACATTACATCAATTATTTATACAAAAAAAAATTTCACGTATAAAATGTTCCCGAATAAGTGCGCCTAATTTAAGTACATCGGGGTACGTTAATTATACCGGAACACCGCAAAAATATTAATAAAGCAATTCGACTGCATTAATTTTCCAATTACTGATATCGAGCCTGATTATGGAATTGAGAGTATCTGGGACCAGCTAAATTGGAAACGGTAAATATTTAATATTTTTTTTTATATTTCATACGATAATTATATAAAAGTTTATACGTGGTAGAGCCACACTGCAGCTATATTATAGTTGTAACACGAAGGACTCGGCTCGTCCATGGTAAAATAGCAGCTTAATGCAGCTGTGTTTCTTATTCTGAGTATAGAAAACCGGATACCTTTTTTTCTGGAAACGAGGAATTTAATCTTAGTCGTCACGGGTGACAAAGCATCTGCATTTTAATTCGAAATTGAGGATTGATGTAGATGTCTATGGACCACAGTAACCACTTACCATCAGGTGGAATGTATGCCTGTTTGTCACCTTTATCCTATCAAAAATTGGAGCAGAAATGCCGTCAGCCGTTCAGGAGATACAAATGCCCGCTTTAAATTTAATACTACGCGAACACAGAGTTCCATAACTGCTGAACAACATTGAAATTGTTAATTGCAATTTTAAGTGTTGATATTACAAGTGCTGGCGGTGAATGAAAACATGCTGAGAATATCTGTATGTCTAAGAGGATTAAAAAGATGAAAAAAAAATATGGGCATGAGAATTCCTTCAAAGGCGTTGGAGCTGCGCAATGATCTCTTTCCTGCCCTTATCCTGTCTAAGAAATGAGAACAGACCTGTATTCATTATTAATGAAATTGGATTATTTTCATGTATTATAATAATAATGTAATCCAAATCGAATTCCAGTCACAGCGGCCAGTCTCAACAGAGAGCTATCTGCGCAGGACAGATTTATAGTACCCAAGTGTAAGCGCAAGCACAGCTGCACTCTCTATTTGCTCACTTTCAGTCCGATGGGACGGTAATTCAACACGAACGGAGTGAGGTCAGGCGTAGCACCTAGATCTTTACGTGCTTTCCGAGGAAGTGGGGTGAAAACAATAACTTCTTGAATTTGGGCTGCTACCGAGACATTTTTGGCAGAAAAACCCAATAACTGATTTTAGCTTGAACCGGGATTCGAATCCAGGACCACATGATCAGCAACTACAGCAAAGTTTTCGATCACTAGAATAACGAGACAGTCGAATTGCAATATACAACATGTAACAAAAACCCTGTGGTTCCCGTTGAGTACGTTATCAGGATAATTATACAAACCTATAGAAATAACTTTTTTTTAAAAACTCGATCATATATTTTTTCAATTTTATTAAAAAAAATTTAAACTTTATGTTGTTTTATTACCTCTTACTGGCACTATCCGATGCTAAAGCTAAATATAGCGGGGTCTTTGACAATCCTCTTACTCCCCAGACAATGCAGAGGTAGTAATACCACATATATTTACATACAATTATTTTTTTAAACAAAATAATAAAAAGTATTGTTCGAGTTTTAAAAAAAATTGTCATTATTCAAACCTATAGAAGGTTTGAATCATGATCCCGATAACGTACTTAACGGGAACCACATGGTTTTTGTAACATATTGTATATATTTTAAAAATTTCCAGAACTGAGATTTCTCAAATGGCCAGCGTTTCGGTTGCGTAAATTATCACTGGCAATCATTTATATTTTACATTACGTGTTAATTTGAAATGTAAATTATTAATGTTAATAATAGAGATATCGGTAACAGCAATCGATGCATAATTAATTGGAACATTTGAAATACCACTTTGAATAAATGCATTGTAAAATGTAATCAATAACCGTCATCTATTATTGTATTTATTGGTATTATGACATCAAAAGATCCTTCCAGGAAGCTATTTTTCCTGAATTTACTAGGAATGTATTGATTTACAATACTTGCTTTTGAAACAACTAAAATTAATTTCTAATTTTGTAAAAATAATAAACATTACGGCCAAAAAAAAGCTCCACCTTTTTTTTGGCCGTAATACAAACAGCCTGAATGCTTCCACTACTGAGGATATGCATTTCTCATTAGGTTATGATACAAGAAAAAAGTTTGTCGCGCCGTTCCAATGCCTGGTGACAGACTTTTTTATGGAATAAAGATAACAAACTTATGGCCAGTGGATTCTGAGGCCCATAGACATCTACATCTATTCTCGATTATGAGTCCAAATGAAGATGCATTGTCTTGTCCCTGAATTAGATGGAATGTCTCAATCAACATATCGCCAAACTAGTTTTTATTACTAGGAATTAGGGACTTTCAAAATAAGAGTTTATTCCTTTCTATAAGGCCAGCAACGCACCGGCAATTTCTCTGGTATTGAAGATGTTCCCGGGCGGCGGTAATCACTTACCGTCAGTGGGGCAGTATTCTTTTTGCCTCCTCTGTTATGACTGCGTCCCGGTATACCGCGTGCTATCTCAATGTTTTAGTACGTAAGCAGTACTTTACACTTCTAAAATCATAACTAAAAAGCTGTGTTTGTAAACAACGGAACAAAATATCTCCCATGGTACCTTCAAATGATGACAAGCACGAACACTTTTGAGTTTAGCTAAGCATAACTGTTTCGTTTTTGTTGCAGAGTAGTTCTGCTCCTCTTTTTTTTAAGGAAAAAAATGTGTCTGTATGCTAACAATCAGCCAAAGTAACACATGACTTACATTTACTCCACTATCAATAACATTAAAATTACAGCCCATCGTAGTAGGCCACAAAGTATTGTCCCGATCCTAAACTATCTGTGCTCATCGAGTCTTTGCGTATTTCACACTTATTTTCTTACCATTTAGGGTGATTACCCCACACTGCGCTTGCATGTACGAATACGCGACGAATACATGTCAGTAACTCATTCTTGGGCGATCTACATATTTTTTTTTAGAACTGCATGACAAACGAGCACACAGTTCACGTGATGGCCTATAGACATCAACCCTTGAGGGCGGGTTTGCTTCTCGCCGGATGATCCCAACGTAATTGCTGATTCTGTCGCATATGTGGTATTTCAGGAAATGGAACTTTTTATTCCATCCTCTGTGGTGCCCATCGGAGGCAGATCCAAGCCATGTTTTCCGCCTCCAGGTCCTTTAAAAGTGTCACTGCCAAGGTAAAGTCAGAGCACATCGGCAGATTTGTCTAGAAACTAGTTCGCCTCCCTTCTGGAACACAGGCATTCTGGTCTTTCGCCAAGGCTGTTCAAGGAACCTTCTGTCAGCCGTCTCTGCTATCTCTGCATAGTGTGAACGACTCAGCGGCCCATGAGGCAAAGGAGAAAACTGATCTGCTAGGCACACACACCGGCGACCATCCCGCGGCGTGAGTGCTCCATGCAAGAAGTGCAGTTTACACAGCGCTCGGTGCACAAAAGCACTCCTCTCCCTGGACGTCAACAAGTTGAGTGGGCTTGATGAAGCCCCACATATCGTGCTGATGACGTGTGCTCCGGAGTTGGCTCCGGTTTTAACGCATCTTTTCCGGTACTACTATTTCCTAGGCCTAGTCCCGAACTCATGGAAGGCAGCTTTGGTGCACCCGATACCTAAAGAAGGCGACTTCTCAGATTCATCCAACTACAGGCCTATTGCTATCACCTCCTTATTCTCCAAAATAATGAAAACTATTATTAACTGCCAGGTTATGCAGTACCTTGAGGATCTCCAACTGATTAGTAATCGCCAGTACAGTTCCCGTTGAGGTCGCTCGGCTGGTGGGGGACGCAGTGGAGTCCAAGGGGGTGCGTTGGTCATTAGTTTGGACATAGCTAAGGCCTTCGAACGGGTTTGGCACGAAGCGCTTCTTTCGAAGCTTACCTCGTATGGACTTCCCGAGGAATTGTGCAATTGAATCACCAGTTTTCTTGCAGATCGGATCGTCAAGGTCGTAGTATATGGTGCGTGCTCCGATTACAAGCCCATGAACCCACTAACGATGTTTCTTTTGCATAACAATGGTATGGTGCAAACTGGTAACATTCATTGCTATGCAGACGACCGCACTTGTGATGCTTTATATACCGGTCGTACCACCCTATCTCGGGAAAACGTCGCCGAGTATCAGGTCAAACTTGTGTTTGAAGTCGAAACTTTATTCAACAAAGTCTCTGACCAGGGTGACAAAATCTAGTCCAGTTCAATCCCAAGAAGACAGAAGTTTGCGCGTTTACTGCTAAAAAGAACCCCTTTGTCGTATCTAGTCAGTTTCAAGGCAAGGCAAGGCAGCAAATAAAAATAGAATCATCAAAACCAATTCACCTAGAAAAAGTTCTGAGGTAAAACACATAAAAAAACAGTTGAACTGAGTACCTCCTCCTTTTTTTGAAGTCTGTAAAATGTATGTAGGTAATAAATTATCTAAGTTTCAAAGACATTCACGTTTTTATTATTTTTGTTTTCCTCGATGTATAGTGCTTAGGTCCTCCAGCGATTCTGCCATAAGGACTATATCGTCGGCAAATCGAAATTGAGTGATGTACTCGCCATAAATGTTGATACCGTATCCTTTCCAGTCCAGAAGCTTGAAAACGTCTTACAATGCAGCGGTGAAGAGTTTTGGGGATATGACGTCACCCTGTCTTACACCTCTCTGCAATTGGATAGGTTTCGTACTCTGGTTCTGTACTCGGATAGCTATCGTAGCTCTACTGTACAAACACTTCAGCACTTCGATATACCGACAGTCAACTTGGCACCGCTGAAGGGACTGCAGCACCGCCCAAATTTCGACGGAATCAAAGGCTTTCTCATAGTCCACATACGCCAGACATAGTGGCAAATTGTACTCTTCGGACTTCTGTACAATTTGCCGTAGGGTATGTATGTGGTCTATGGTGCTAAAGCCCTTTCGGAAACCGGCTTGTTCGATATGACTTCTCTATATGTAATATGACTTCTGATTCGTAATAACTCTCGAAAACAGCACGTAGACGCGGCTCAGAAGGGAAATCGGTCTGTAGTTAGTTCTTCAAGAGAGTGTTGACACCTTTCTTGAAGAACAAGACCACCGCACTTCTGCTCCACGCCTCCGGTGTAATGCCAACATGGAGGACGGAATTAAAGAGCTTCTGAAGGACTTCAAGTACCGGTCTTCCACCCGCTTTCAGAAGCTCCGCTGTAATTCCATCCTCGCCTGGGACCTTGCCGTTTTTAAAGTGCTGGAGAGCCATTCTAATCTCGCTCAGACTGACGTCCGGGATATCTTCGGAATAGTGTCGGATAAGACTCGCTCTTGGATCGTTACTCACACTTGCGTGTGGCTCCAATGATGACGTGTACAGCTGCCCATAGAACCTCTCAATCTCACTCAAAATCTCAGGTGCCCCGGAAACGATGCTGCCACATTCGGTCTTCAGCTTTGACAGTTGGCTCTTTCTGGCAGACAGATCTCTGGCAAAGACTTTGGAGCCTTGGTTCCGCTCGATCGCTTCTTCAATAAGAGCTGTATTGAAGTTGCGTAAGTCCCGCCGCATGCATTGCACACGCAAGTGTGAGTAACGATCCAAGAGCGAGTCTTATCCGACACTATTCCGAAGATATCCGTCTCGTCTGATGAAGTCAACGCTCCGTCCCCCTCGTGCTGTAATCCAAAGTCCCGAAACCTTTCAGCTCGAGTTACAAAACCTTTTTCAGTGCCTAGAATACTGCAATGAAGTGGACGATATGAATGACAAGCTCGTGGAAACTGTCCATGCGGTCGGAGCTAAGTTCTGCAAGACCCGCCGCAGAAGAACACAAAAACTCTCCGATCACACTCTTAATCTCATGGCTGTTAGACGGGAGATGAGGCTACATTCTTCAACAGATTTGACAGCATACAGGCAACTGAACAGACAGATCTCCAAATGCATGCGGCGGGACTTACGCAACTTCAATACAGCTCTTATTGAAGAAGCGATCGAGCAGAACCAAGGCTCCAAAGTCTTTGCCAGAGATCTGTCTGCCAGAAAGAGCCAACTGTCAAAGCTGAAGACCGAATGTGGCAGCATCGTTTTCGGGGCACCTGAGATTTTGAGTGAGATTGAGAGGTTCTATGGGCAGCTGTACACGTCATCATTGGAGCCACACGCAAGTGTGAGTAACGATCCAAGAGCGAGTCTTATCCGACACTATTCCGAAGATATCCCGGACGTCAGTCTGAGCGAGATTAGAATGGCTCTCCAGCACCTTAAAAACGGCAAGGTCCCAGGCGAGGATGGAATTACAGCGGAGCTTCTGAAAGCGGGTGGTAGACCGGTACTTGAAGTCCTTCAGAAGCTCTTTAATTCCGTCCTCCATGTTGGCATTACACCGGAGGCGTGGAGCAGAAGTGCGGTGGTCTTGTTCTTCAAGAAAGGTGTCAAGGCTCTCTTGAAGAACTAACTACAGACCGATTTCCCTTCTGAGCCGCGTCTACGTGCTGTTTTCGAGAGTCATTACGAATCGTCTCGCGCGCAGACTTGACGACTTCCAGCCTCCCGAACAAGCCGGTTTCCGAAAGGGCATTAGCACCATAGACCACATACATACCCTACGGCAAATTGTACAGAAGTCCGAAGAGTACAATTTGCCACTATGTCTGGCGTATGTGGACTATGAGAAAGCCTTTGATTCCGTCGAAATTTGGGCGGTGCTGCAGTCCCTTCAGCGGTGCCAAGTTGATTGTCATCCACTATAAAAATGCATCCACTATATAGTACTGACTTTGTACCATCAGATTTTTACCTGTATCAGTCTCTTCAGATTTGTTTGGGTAGTCTTAGATTAACATCAAAAGAGGACTGTCAAAATCACTTGTCTCATTTTTCTGATCAAAAATCCCAAGATTTCTATAGCAATGGGAGAATGACACTACCTACAATATGGCAACAAGTTATCGAACAAAATGACAAATATATATTATAAGTAACTGTAATTAAACTTTTAAAAATATGTTTTGAATTTGTATATAAAATACGAAGAAACTTTTTCTCCGACTTATTACAATGGGAGAAGCTCATGCCCAGCAGTGAGCGTTATATAAGCGGTTGAGTATAATGAATAAATTATAATATTATATATTATAATATATTCGACAAAAAATGAGATTGACTTCATTATCACGACCAGACGACAACTGTTCAGTGATGTCTCAGTGATCGCGAGGGTGAAAACCGGCAGCGATCACCGAATGATTAGAGGCACACTGAACCTAAATGTTAAGTTGGAGAGGTCTCGTCTGATGAAGTCAACGCTCCGTCCCCCTCGTGCTGTAATCCAAAGTCCCGAAACATTTCAGCTTGAGTTACAAAACCTTTTTCAGTGCCTAGAATACTGCAATGAAGTGGACGATATGAATGACAAGCTCGTGGAAACTGTCCATGCGGTCGGAGCTAAGTTCTGCAAGACCCGCCGCAGAAGAACACAAAAACTCTCCGATCACACTCTTAATCTCATGGCTGTTAGACGGGAGATGAGGCTACATTCTTCAACAGATTTGACAGCATACAGGCAACTGAACAGACAGATCTCCAAATGCATGCGGCGGGACTTACGCAACTTCAATACAGCTCTTATTGAAGAAGCGATCGAGCGGAACCAAGGCTCCAAAGTCTTTGCCAGAGATCTGTCTGCCAGAAAGAGCCAACTGTCAAAGCTGAAGACCGAATGTGGCAGCATCGTTTCCGGGGCACCTGAGATTTTGAGTGAGATTGAGAGGTTCTATGGGCAGCTGTACACGTCATCATTGGAGCCACACGCAAGTGTGAGTAACGATCCAAGAGCGAGTCTTATCCGACACTATTCCGAAGATATCCCGGACGTCAGTCTGAGCGAGATTAGAATGGCTCTCCAGCACCTTAAAAACGGCAAGGTCCCAGGCGAGGATGGAATTACAGCGGAGCTTCTGAAAGCGGGTGGTAGACCGGTACTTGAAGTCCTTCAGAAGCTCTTTAATTCCGTCCTCCATGATGGCATTACACCGGAGGCGTGGAGCAGAAGTGCGGTGGTCTTGTTCTTCAAGAAAGTTGTCAAGGCTCTCTTGAAGAACTAACTACAGACCGATTTCCCTTCTGAGCCGCGTCTACGTGCTGTTTTCGAGAGTCATTACGAATCGTCTCGCGCGCAGACTTGACGACTTCCAGCCTCCCGAACAAGCCGGTTTCCGAAAGGGCTTTAGCACCATAGACCACATACATACCCTACGGCAAATTGTACAGAAGTCCGAGGAGTACAATTTGCCACTATGTCTGGCGTATGTGGACTATGAGAAAGCCTTTGATTCCGTCGAAATTTGGGCGGTGCTGCAGTCCCTTCAGCGGTGCCAAGTTGACTGTCGGTATATCGAAGTGCTGAAGTGTTTGTACAGTAGAGCTACGATAGCTATCCGAGAACAGAACCAGAGTACGAAACCTATCCAATTGCAGAGAGGTGTAACACAGGGTGACGTCATATCCCCAAAACTCTTCACCGCTGCATTGGAAGACGTTTTCAAGCTTCTGGACTGGAAAGGATACGGTATCAACATTAATGGCGAGTACATCACTCAATTTCGATTTGCCGACGATATAGTCCTTAGTGCAGAATCGCTGGAGGACCTAAGCACTATGCTCAATGACCTCAATAGTGTCTCCCAACGGATAGGTCTTAAGATGAACATGGACAAAACAAAGATTATATTTAATGTCCATGTCACACCTATGCCGGTAGTTGTTGGGAGCACTAAGCTCGAAGTTGTTGACGAGTATGTTTACCTGGGACAAATAGTCCGACTAGGTAAGTCCAACTTCGACCGAGAGGTCAATCGACGGATTCAACTCGGCTGGGCAGCGTTCGGGAAGCTACGACACATCTTCTCGTCAGACATACCTCAAAACCTTAAAACGAAATTGTACAACCAGTGCGTGTTGCCAGTGATGACTTATGGAACTGAGACGTGGTCCTTCACTGCTGGCCGTATGAGGAAGCTCAAGGTCGCTCAGCGAGCTATGGAGAGGGCTATGCTCGGAGTTTCTCTGCGTGATAAACTTAGGAATAAGGATATCCGCAGTAGAACCAGAGTAACCGACATAGCCCAACGGATTAGTAAGCTGAAGTGACAGTGGGCCGGCCTTATAGCTCGAAGAAACGACAACCGATGGAGAAGAAAGGTTCTCGAGTGGCAGCCTCATACCGGTAGGCGAAGTGTAGGGCGTCCCGCCACGAGATGGAGTGACGACCTGGTAAGACATGCAGGAAGTCGATGGATGCAGGTGGCTCAGGAACGTGCTTTGTGGCATTCTTTGGGGGAGGCCTATGTTCATCAGTGGGCTTGTGAAGGGCTGTAATGATGATGATGATGATGATATGTAATTATTAAAAATTATTTAAAAACGGCGATTTTTCAATCCCATCAGCGCCCATATAGTAGCAGGGTCGATAACTTTGGGCTCCACGGTCTTTCGAATATCACGGCACGGTTCTAGAATCGATGTTAACCGAAGGGCTCTTGTCTCTATAAATATTCCCTCGGTTTTAAAGCCTTGTTGAATATTTAGAGACGATGGCAAGAGATCTGACGGTATGACATTACGGTATGACCTTGGAGGAGGGTAAAGCCCTATTGTGGGATGCTACTTGCGTAGATACTTTGGCGGCCTCTCATCTCAAAAAAAAAACAGTGGTAGAGCCACGCGGCAGCGTTTGCTATCGCACGGATGGGCCGGCTCGAACCGGGGTGGTACCACGACCTCACAGAAAACCAGCGTGAAGTAGAGGTTTACCTCTGCGTTTCGCTTGGTGAGTGCAGGTGGCCGGAGGCCCTTTTTACTGGAAATGAGGCATTCCATCTTAGTCCTCACGGGTGACAACGCATCTTCATTTTGATTAGTAATAGAGGATAGATGTAAATGTCTATGGGCCGCAGCAACCACTTACCATCAGGTGGACTGTGTGCTCGTTTGTCACCCTTATTCTATAAAAAAAAATCTCAGGGGTACCTCGTTCAGAGCCGGGGCGGCATCAGAGGCAACTGAACTGAGTAAGTGGCGCTAATATGAGTCTTTAAAAGATGCCTACGTATTTGTGCCATTTGCTGTAGAGACTATCGGTCCCTGTGGTCCATGTGCAGTGAAGTTCCTAAAGGAACTCCATCTGCGGCTTGTCGTTGCTGGTGGTGATAAGAGGGCTGGTTCTTTTCTCGCTCAAAGGCTAAGTATAGCCATTCAGCGACAAAAACGCAGCCAACACAAGATACCGCGAGGAGGAATAAAAAAATCTAAAACTAGGAATTAAGTTAATAGTAATAGTTTTTTTAATTATAGTTTTTAATCAAATATTGCATAATATCTTATAAATATTATAAAATAATTTAATAATAATATAATTAATAAAAAATAATAATAACTTCTTAATTGATAAAGTAAAGTAAATTCACAAAAAGGAATATTACCATCTATTTTTGCAAAAAATAAAAAAAATGAAATCTTATTTTGCAATTGAAATACTTGTCCCTTCTTTACTCTCAGTGGATTTTATTGAGACTTCAGCCTTTTAATGCCGGAATAATTTCAAGAATCACTTTTAGAATTTTCGAAATATGATGTTTCATTTAATTTTTTGTTTCATATTTTAGCTACTCGTAAATATATTTTCGTTCAACATGTTTATTAATTTTGCTTGCCTTTAAATAGATATCAAGTTAACAACTATTTATGTAAGTATTCAAACAAAATTAATTCAATCATAGAAAAGATTAGTCAATCACATATTTTATTGTGTTGCGCCTCATTTCTTTTAGGCCGTGTTCTTCAAAACTGAAGGTAGTGTCCGTAGTTTTGTACCTTCGTAGCGCTGTTCACCATAGTCCTACATTCTGTCCGGTCCTCAGCTTTTAGAAAGGTCAGTGAGTGATTTGACCTGGTGCGACTAGCGTCTAGATGACCACCTTGCCTACGACTATAAGTCTATCCAAGTTATTAAGCGGACGCCGGGCAATGTGACCAAAGTAACTCAGAATACTCTGGTAACACGTGGTAGAGAATCTGATCAACACGAAGCTGCCCCAGGATCGATTCGTTGGTCCTCTTAGCGGTCCATGGTATCCAAAGCATTATTCTCCAATACCACATTTCGAACATGTTGCACCTAATGAAATTTTATTTAAAAAGCATTTAAAATAATATCGAATACTGGCCATAAGCTGAAAATAAAACAAGGAAGTATGTTGCTATTCCCATGCTAATTATCCGGACTGACTGCTACGTATGTAAATTTTTAATTATATCCAATACCTATCAAAATAAATTTACTCGATATTATAAACAAAAGAGTTAAATTAGTGTTTAAGAATCCCTTATTATCTCTTAAATTTACGGCTTTTTTAATTTGTTCCGCAGGTTAAGATTCGGTCATGAAAATTAATTTGGATTTCATAGCCAGTGAATTCGAAACACAAAGTTCGCAGTTAATGAGTACATTTGTTTTAAGTTACCTTACTAAAATTGATATTCTAGTCAAATACCTGCTTAATGTCTCAATCTTAAAGTCCTTAAATCCAAGAGAATACCCTCTTAAAACCGAATTATCTGAGATTTTAATTAAGCTCAAATATCAAGAGGCAAATAAAGAAATGTTACAATTTGGTATTAATCACAAGCGAACGCGATTAGTAAACGTATTTGTATTATATCAGTTATTATAAGTTACAGCCTTTATACGGCGCACTGCTAGGAACATGCCTCCTCTCTTTTCTGAGAGGGTTTTAGGGCAAGGAAATATACGCCGCGCTGCCCCAATCTGTAAAAATTTCTTCGAAATATTTTTGTCTTATTTCTTAGACATGCAGGTCTTATCTCGATGTTTTCCTTCACCACCGTATACGTGGCAAATCACTACATAAAATTGTAATTAACATTTACATTGGTGCTGGTGGGGATCGAACCCGAGATGCTCGCGTATTGTGAAATTTACAGAGAGCGATTCACCTTGAGCTTCCATGGCTCCATATTATATCAGTAACGGCTATTAAATATTTAAAAATAGATTATTTTACTTCATATATTAGGTCTTTACCTTTAAACCTTCCGTTTTTTATGTCAAATGTTAACCTAATTGTATTTGTATATTTTTTATTTCTATTAATCAAAGTAATCACCGATGCAATCGAAGCATCTTTGCCAACGCAGTGGCAGTTTGATTATACCCTTCCTGATGAAATCAGCGGAACAGCAGGCAACAAATTCCTCAAAAGCATTTATTACGGCCTCTCGGGTATTGAATTTTTTTCTCGCCAAAAAGTTGTCCAAATTCTAGAAAAAGTAAAAGTCTGTAGGCGTAAGGTAGTAGTCTGTAGGAGTACGGAGGGTGAGAGAGAGAGCTTCCAAACCCAGCTCTTGTAATTTGGAGACCATCTGTTGTGCAGTATGAAGTCGCCATGCAGAAGCAGCAGGGACGATTGATTGACCAAATCAGGCGAGTGACGTTTTTTCTCGGGAAAACGTCGCCGAGTACCTGGAAAAACTTGTGTCTGAAGTCGAGTCTTTGCTTAACAAAGTCTCGGATTGGGACCGACTAAATCTAGTCCAGTTCAATCCCGAGAAGACACAAGTTTGCGCGTTTACCGCTAAAAAGACCCCCTTTGTCGTATCTCTTCAGTTTCAAGGCACTCCCCTTGCTGCCTCAGCTAGTATCGGAATCCTTGGCGTCGACATATCGAATAGTGTGCAGTTTCGTGGTCACTTGGAAGGAAAGGCCAAATTGGCCTATAAAAGGTTGGCGTGCTCATCAGAGCGAGACAGTTTTTCATGCCAACACATCGCTTGCAACTTTACAAAGCGCAAGTTCAGCCCCACATGGAATACTGTTCTCATCTCTGGACCAGGGCACCCCAGTGCCAGCTCCTTCCACTTGACCGCATCCAGCGCAGAGCGGTTCGAATCGTCGACGACCGAGTTCTTTCTGATCGGCTCGATACACTGGCACTGCGTAGAGATGTTGCATCTCTTTGCGTATTTTATCGCATCTATCACGGGGAGTGCTCTGAGAAATTGTTCGGACCAATTATCCAGCCGCTCAATTTCACCATCGCACATCGCGACAAAACTCGCGTTACCATCCATACCATCTGGATGATTGGCGATCCACCACTGTGCGATTTAGAAGAAGTTTTCTCCCTGGCACAACTTCCTTGTGGAATCAATTACCACCAGCGAATTTTCCGGACCGATACGACTTAGGAACCTTCAAGAAAAGAGCTTACGCCTTTCTAAAAGGCCGGCAATGCATCTGCAGTTCCCCTGGTGTTGCGGTTGTTCATGGGCGGTGGTACTCACTTACCATCAGGTCGGCCGCATGCTCGTTTGCCCCCTCTTCTATATAAAAAAAACGTGCGAGCTTCAGCATTGATCATTGTGAGCAGATCTTCACAGTACATATCTGCAGTAATGCTCATCCCATTTGGTGAAATTCTTTTCTTTTGAAATTATTACAGAACACTGATCACATGATGCTACTTTAGTCCATGAATACCTGCAATCGGCTTCAAGAAAAAAGACTACTGGTGCGTTAAAGGACTACGACAAATACTTATTTCTTAAAACCGAAGCCACTGCGCCACGGAGGCGAAAGATGAAGTAAGTCTTTTCTCCGTTATAATAATATATTTTGAAAGTAATGAGATAACCATAGATTAATGATAGGTCATCGCGCGCTCTGACTAGATACCGTGCTACCTGAAAGAAACAGTTACGTGAATGCGGCAACTCAATATTCTAGTGTGTATAAGATAATTGCCAGGATGCTAGTGTGCGTGAAAAATTGTATATGCCAGCAGCTTAACTATTACCCGATTAACGGGAATAATTATTTTAGGCTATGGCTTAGTAGTTAAGTTCATAGTTATGAATGTAGACCAGAAATACTTAAAAATGAATATGTTATTAATAGCGAATATATCAATATATTTATGTATATTATGTATAGGTTTTTCTTCTAAATAAATGGCATATAAATGATAGAGCCTTACTTTTATCACTTTAACTTTTATATTTTTAAATGTCTGACTAATATTCACAAATTATTTAAAAAAATAGTTATATATTATATGGTGTAACCAAAATTTTATTTTTATTATATGTTGTTATAGCAATAATAGCCAATACACATCCTGTGAGAGTTTCAAGAATCTACATATTACGGTTCATAAAATATAGCCTGCTGACAGACAGACGGAAGGATAGTGGAAACTTAAGTCCCGTTGACACTCTATGGGCACGGAACCCTAATAAACGGAAATAATGTTTTAATAATAAAAATAACAATTAATAAAACAACGTATAAATATTAGGTCATTTGAGCAATACTACAAAAATAAACATTAAATAATATAGAATTAGGTTATATTATAATAAGTTAATTATATTATATTATAAAATATAGTAATAATAAATTCACATATAAAAATCTCAGCCACGGGGAACTTCATTTTTGTATACGCGACAACACTGAGTGGCGTCTTTCATATTTTGTAACTTATTTATGGCACGTGTTATTTTATGTTGAAATTTCGAAATTGTATGATTCTTACTAATAGTATGTGATCCCAGTGTGTTTCTTATTTCTTGTAGTATTATTTTTCCACAGTTTCACTACGCAAACTGGTACTTTACTTCGAATTACGATCAAAATTTAATAAATTATTCGGTCCGTTCACATCACATATCGCCTGCAACGCGACTGGCTCGGGTACGCCGATTTCGGCGTAGTATTTGTTGCCGCATTTTACAAGAGCGCCGGCGGTATCTAGTCAGAGCGCGCGATGACCTATCAATAATCTATGGAGATAACATTAAACATGTTATCTATTACATTAAACAAAATATTTTCATATAATAGTCCCGATTGTAGAAGAAAGTAACACATCTATAATATAATAAAGCATAATTTACGGCTCTCTCAATTTGTACCGCAAGTCAAGATTCCGTCATGAAAATTAATTTGTATTTGATAGCCTGTGAATTCATAACACAAAGTTAGCAATTCATGAGTATTTTTGTTTTAATTTACTTTACTAAAATTAAATATATAACAGAAAAGACTTCAGTCGTGATTTGTTGCGTTAAGGCAAATCTTTTGTATTTAAATAGCTGTAATAGAATTATAACTTGACTACTTTGCCATTTATGAGCCGTCGTCTTGACATCTTTGATTATCTCTATACCTGTCTATTTCTATTTGTATTTTGTCAAAAAATGAGAGCTACTATAAGCATTTCTAAAATGAACATAGATTTTTTATTAGTAAAGTCAATTTTGTTAGAATATAACTTCAATGAACAAGTCGTTCAGAAGTTACACGATCAGCAACATACGCCATTGCAATCCTTGTAAATAAATATAATATATTACTAGCTGTGCCCATAACTTCGTTCGCATATAATCACTGTTAGCAATTTTTTTTTTAAATTTTTAAACCCCACTACGGATTACTTAAACACCGAAGGTGGCGTATGCGTTCAATATTATATTTAAAACAAACTAATTAACGTAGATATGAACAAAAAATATGAAAAAGTTATAAAAAATCGGAGAGTAATATTTTTTGTTTATAATCATCATCATCATCATCGTTACAGCCCTTCATAATTCCACTGCTGAACATAGGCCTTCCCCTAGGAGTGCCACAAAGCACCGTCCTGAGCCACCTCCATCCATCGACTTCCTGCACGTCTTACCAGGTCGTCCGCCGGTACGAGGCCACCACTCGAGAACCTTTTTTCCCCATCGGTTTTCGATTCTTCGAGCTATATGGCCGGCTCGCTGCCACTTCAGCTTACTAATCCGTTGGGCTATGTCGGTCACTCTGGTTCTACTGCGGATATCCTCATTTCTAAGTTTATCCTGCAGAGAAACTCCGAACTATTTATAATAAGAGTGAAAAATTACAATGTACTTTATGCAATAAAAAAACAATTAAAAACAGGAGTACACTTCAACCATTTAGTGTTTTATAGTCAGGAAAAGGTGACTAGTAAGTGGGAACAGTAATTTATAAAAAAAAGCTACAACAAATTAATAATTTATACAAAATCACCTTTGAATCGGAAGGATAATGCCAGGTATTCAATAATTAAGAGCATAGGAGTTACAGGTACTTTAATAAATTTATAGGTAGATTATTAACAAAAAAAATGCCGTGATAGCTTAAATAAGCATAGTAAAAGTATGGTATGCGTAAAGTTACAAGTTACACAGTTACCTTATTCTAGTTTCAACCCTCGGCGAATACAACGAAATCGTTTATAGTACTTTTAAAATTTCATTTATCACATTTTTGGTGGTGAAGGAAAACATTGTGATCAATTTAAATTTCAAAAATTGTAAGAAAATAAATACATTCGTCAACACGAAGTAGGGCAGAGCGAAAAAAATTTTCCATTATCCAAAAAAAAAACTCAGAAATATGTAAGGTACCCGCTGTGGGACGTATAAAAGCTGTTAGGTTTCTCTTTTCTACCGAATTCAAACAGGAGGAGGTACTCGATTCGACTGTATGTTTTTTTATGTATGTTACTTCATAATTTTTTTCTAGGTAAACCGATTTCGATAATGCTTTTTTTATTTGAAAGTTGGTGCTTCACACGTGGTCCCATATATAATTAATGAATTGATCAAGGTCTGACTAATAGTTTTTGAGTTATTCTTAATAATTTATATTGAAGTCGGTTGTATAAAATGTTTAATTTTAAATTATATTGAAGTAGATCATTTTCATTTTTGCCCATGTAATAGTTAGGTGTTATAAAAAATTCAACTAAAATCAATCAGAATCATGTAAATAAATAATAGAAGATCAAAAAAAATGACGCCTTTGACTAGACCGCGATGCTAAGAATATAGAATGGGACCCATTGCTGGAAGAAAATAATATTGACGACAAAATAGTTAATTTGTACACCCCAATTCTGGAATTGTTTGATAGGCATGCACCAGTTTGAGTAGTCAGGTTACGTCGACCTCATGCACCGTGGATAACCGATGAAGTGCGTAGAGCAATGGTAAGAAGAGATCGAGCTTTCACGATTTTAAAAAGAATCGGAACAGTCTCACCTTACAACACTATAAGCGAGCACGAAACCACTGTAATCAGGTGGTAAGAACTGCCAAACGCCGCTACATCCACAATAGTAATTTAAACTCATCTTCTGTAGGTATATGGAAGTTAGTTAATTTTCTGGGATTTGGGAAATCACATTCCAATTCTCTAATCCCAAATATTTCACTCAATGACTTTAACATACACTTCTCTTCTGCTTCGCGTCTGCATTATTCCACCAAGGACTCTCCAGTAATTTAATTCCATGCCTTTGTTATCGAATAAGTCTTTAAAAATTTGCATGCCTCGATAAGGCAGAATATATCGAAACTTTTATGTATTGATAATACCTTTGTAATATTTACCTACATTCTATGCGAATAAACCTAGCAAGCTAACAGCATAGCAAAGTGGCGAAGCAATTAGCTTTGTAGCGGTTTCTAATGGGAAAAAATTCAAAATAGGAGGTTCAGATGCCTGGGTGATCCGTAATTGATTGCTGAAAACAGAATTTGAAAATTCGAAACCGTTCTCGAGATAATCGTGGGACAGACGGACAGACGGACGGACAGACGGACAGACGGACAGATGGACAGACATCGTGAAATCAATAAGTGACTTCGCAAGCTTCGCCACTTAATAAGTGTCTTCGCAAGCTTCGCCACTTAATAATTACGAATTATGAACTTCAGTTCAATGGCTAATGAGGATACTAGAAAAGCCATACTTTCAATAAAATCTGCCGCAACCGGCTATGATGTGGTTAGTACATCTATGTTACTTCTTATAATCGATATAATTTTTTTTGTTTCTATAGAATAAGAGTGACAAACGAGCACACAGTCCACCTTATGGTAAGTGGTTGCTGTGGTCCATAGACATCTATATCTATCCTCAATTACGAATTAAAATGCAGATGCGTTGCCAACCATAAGGACTTAGATAGAATGTCTCTTTTCTAGTAAAAAGGGCCTCCGGTTCTCTACACTTATAATACGAAACACAGCAGCAAAAATCTGCTATTTTACACTAGTATTCTGTAAAAGTGTGGTCTTTTCCCGGTCGAGCCGACCCATTAGTGCTACAACTATACTATTAATATAGCTGCAGCACGGCTCTACCACGTATAAAACTCCAGTTCTCACTCAAATCATCAATTTCTCACTTTCTACTGGTGTTTACTCCAAGTAATAGCTAACAACTTTTGTCTTGCCCCTTGATAACGTACCAACTCCATCTTTTATTTCCCATAATAGACCTATTTCTATACTGCCGTTTCTTTCCAAAGCCCTTGAGTCATTGGTACACAAATAAATCACTTCTTTCATTTTGAAATGCAACTTCCTTAGTAAATATCAGTCTAGCTTCCGCCCGGGACACAGTACAAAGACAGACTTTAGAGAGGGCATTGGGAGGTCATTTTTGACTTTTCTTGTCCTTAATGACTTTTAAAACCTGTTCAATTATGTCGATCACGATTTACTCCTTGGATTACTTTCACGTCTACATTACTCCTCGCCAGCACCGGACTGGTTTTATTCTTATTTTGGCAGGCTGTTCAGTCTGGTCAGGATTTTTCCGATTTTTCGATCTAATTTTTCTCTAGGTGTACCGCAAGGCAGCATTTTTTCTCCTCTCTTGTTTTGCGTGTTTATGAATCTTCTAACTTCAATGTTCTTACCACCTCTCTGCTGACAATCTTCAGTTATCACAAGCGTCCTGGGCTGAAATTAATACTGCTATCGCGGCTAATAATCGTGACTTACAACATATTTCAGACTGGTTACAGCGCTTTGGTATAACGGTAAATCTCAGTAAATGCCAGACTTTCGTCATTGGTACTCGTCGATTGGTGTCACAGCTTAACATATCTGATCTACCGTACATTCACTACGAAAAATGTGTAATTTCCTTCCGCACTATACTATAAATATTTTGTCCGTGCAGTTTGGGTCATAAATCATCGGAGTACTCAGCTCTCTTTCCGTCTCACGGGCCTTAGGGGCGAGTATGCCTCCTGCCGGAAGCTCTACGCGGGGATCGAGAGGTCCATGGCCCTTTACGGGGCCCCGGTGTGGGCGCGTGGTTTGGCGCGGCTTGCCGTCCACCACCTAAACGCGCCCCAAAGGGTCGTTGCCGTAAAGATGGTTCGCGGCTACCGCACGATCTCCCGCGAGGCGGCGAGCCTCCTTGCCGGATTGCCGCCATGGGATCTGGAGGCGATAGTCCTCGCGCGCCTGCACGAATGGCGCGCGGAGGCACTTTGCCGGGGGGAAACCCCGCTGCCGCGGCAAGTTGTCGCGCAGCGGACAGACTTCCGGCATGATCTCATGGCGACAAGGAGAGAGCGACTGTCGCAACCCCGTGCTGGGCACGCCACTATAGCGGCGATAAGACCCCTCTTTGAGGAGTGGCTTGAGAGACGCCACGGCGTCCTCACCTTCCGCCTGACGCAGGTCCTCACCGGACACGGTGTGTTCGGGAGGTTCCTGCACCGAATCGGGCGGGAGGAAACGCCCGGGTGCTCCCACTGCGAAGAGCGACCGGAGGACACGGTGGAGCACACCGTGGAGGTGTGCCCTGCTTGGGCGGAGCACCGCCGTGTCCTCGTAGCGGCGATAGGCGGCGGCGACCTCTCGCGTCCGGCCCTGGTCGAAGCCATGGTCCGGAGCGAGACGGAATGGGATGCCGTCACCACCTTCTGCGAAGCAGTGATGCTAGCGAAGGAGGTGGCGGAGCGGGAGAAGGAGAGAGCAGCAGCTTTCCTTCCCGGCCGCCGCGGGAGACGCCCCGGGCGTCGGGGGCTACGTCGTGGCCCCCGGCCACCGTAGGCGCGGGCCTGTGGATGGCGAGCAATGGGTAGCTCGCCGTCCGTCCGTCTAACGACGACAGGCCGTGTCGACGGCGCGTTTTGTTCCACGCGCGCCTCAAAGAGCTGTCAGCATCGTGAAGGGACCCGCAAGGGCCGACGCCTGCCGGGGCTGCGGGCTGTTCGAAAGAGATACCGCGGCTCCGGAACGTAAGGGCACTGAAGGAACACGGATGGTTTTTAGTCAGTAAAAGTCTGACACTCCCTTCCGCTCCACCCAGAGCGAAAGGCGTCATTTGATGAATTTCCATCCGCAAAAAAAAAAAAAAGGGGCGAGCATAGTGATGCACATTATTGTTGTCAATAAGCGTTATCGATAGTGTATTTAGTTCTGTCATTTTGTGGGTTAGTGACAAAAGTAAAAAAAAATAGATAGATAGATAGATAGAACAATGTATTTATTAAAAATGGGATAATAATAATTTAAAATTATTTATTAATTAGGTATCTATGTTTTAAAAAAACAATAAGTACAAATGTTTGGAATGTAACAAGTTATATTAAAAATAAATATAAATAAAAAAAATAATAACTTATATCTAAAATTAAATCTAAAAATATTTACATTAAAATTCTTCATCAGAATCATCAGAGTCATCGTCATCCACATGAGTTAAGATATCTTCTGCCAGATGAGATTTCTTCAAGTCGTCAGAAATTAACACTTTGTTACTTTTCGGGATATATTTTCATTTCAGCAAAAAATGTTAAAACATTGTTGATAACAACACGTGCTTGCGCTGGTATAATGGTGCCAACAGGCAAAATATTATTTTGAATAAATACTGCCGTTTACGTACAAAACAAAGTAGTAGCCATTGTGTCACTAAAGCAATTCAGAGAGCGAATGCGTAAAAACAAATTTCTCTTCGATATATGTACTTAATTATCATTGCACTAATTTGCAGGTGTTAGGTGGGGGTAATAATGGAAAACAAATCTCTCAAAAAATCATAACATACTAGCCATTAAGCCTTCGATGATTCATTTGTTTTTATCGATAATGGCGTTGCGCCTACGCAAATTGCTCACCGCCCTAGCCGGACTGACACCGAGCTATGATTTATGACCCCAACTGCACGGACAAAATAATTTTACTATAGTTTCAAGCATCTGGATTTAACTATTGGCCTGTCTCTTAGTTAGATGTTATACGTCTCAGAGGTTTAACGCAAAGTCACAGGCATACTTCGTTCCATCTATTGCCGTAAGATCTTTCTGCCTTCTTTAACTAAACTACTTCACATCCAATCTCTAATTCTTCCATTATTTGACTATGCCGATATTTGTCTCACTTATATTTCTCAGGTGGTAAAAAGGTTGAACAAATTACTTAACAACTGCATGCGATTCATATTTGGCCTGTGCAAATACGATCACGTTTCAGAATTTTGCTCCCGATTAAAGTACGAGTATTTAACCTTACTCCAGCGCAGAGATTTCCAAATCCTGTCCACTATATTTTCAGTTCTAAATTATTCTTTCTTACTTTTTTATCTAAAAGAAAGATTAAAATTCCACAGTGACACTCATTTTCTCAGTCTCCATTCTTTACACAGGTTATTACTGTCATTTTATCTCCACCTTAATAGGATTACGCCAAATTCTTTCACAATTACTTCCATCTCCCTCAAGCACAAATTTCCTGTTGACTTGGGAATAATACCTGGTAAAAAATATTTTAAAAAGAAAACTATACGAATATATCCGTAGCCTACAAAGGCTTAAATATACATTTATTGTACATAAATGTGTAAATAAATGTCTGTATTTATTTATGCTTGTGTATCAATTATAAACATTAAAGATATATGTTTATATTTTATGTAAGTGTTGAATATATATATTTGAACTGAATTTGATCATGACAACTAACTGCCCATAACTCACTCTCCGTTTTACCAAATTTTGGCTTGTAGAGAAAGCTGTATAGCATTAAACTTGCTTTTTGTACAAAATATTTGATGCAATAAATAATTAAATAAATAAATAAATAAAATTAATGCCTAATTTGTGTCACTTTCATATTGAGAGTAAAGAGTTATGTTTTTCGGATCGATCATGGCGACAGTTTCTGATTGCTTTTAAAGTTTTCACCTGGTCATGATATATAAAAATGCGCTATCTGTATGTGATAGTCACGCTGCCAATATAATATTGCTGCAATAATTATGTTTATTTATTTATTTGTAAGGGAAGGCATACCAATTTCAAGATTTTTGCTGCAGCCCAATATTCATTATTATATTTTTGCTTTGCTTTTTTTTTGTATTATTTCTTGTGGTTTATTATGCTGTGGTTACGAACACATCCGAGCATTCTTACTTTAGTTACATGATGCTGTTGTGTTTCGTATTCCAATGCAGCAGTGAAGAATTTTGGGGATATTACATCACCCTGTCTTGCACCTCTCTGCAGTTGGATAAGTTTCGTACTCTGGTTCTGTACTCGGATAGCCATTATAGCCCTACTGTACAAACACTTCAGCACTTCGATATACTGACAGTCAACTTGGTACCGCTGAAGGGACTGTAGCACCGCCCAAATTTCGACGAAATCAAAGGCATCATCAAAGCAAAGGAAAATGACAAATCATAGTGCACTTACAATAAGCCAAATTGGCAGATAGTACTCTTCTGTCTTTTGTACAATTTGTCGAAGGATGTGTATGTGCTCTTTACTGTACTATCTATATGTGTATTAAAGCCTGTTCGTAACCCGGCTTGTTGGGGAGGCTGAATGTCGTCGAATCTGCGTGCGAGACGATTCGTAATAACTCTTGAATACAGCACATAGACGGGGCTCAGAGGTGAAATCGGTCTGTAGTTATTCAAAAGAGCATTATCACCTTTCTTGAAGAACAAGACCACTGCACTTCTACTCCATGCCTCCAGAGTAGTCCCACCATGGACGGCGGAAGTAAAACGAGCTTCTGAAGGACTTTAAGTACCGGTTTTTCACCCGCTTTCAGAAGCTCTGCTGTAATTCTATCCCTACCCCCGGTACCGTTTTTGAGGTGCTGGAGAGCCATTCTAATCTCGCTCAGACTGATGTCCGAGATATCATCGAAATAGTGTCGGATAAGACCCGCGCTTTGATCGTTACTCACACTTGCGTATGGCTCCAATGATGACGTATACAGCTGCCAACAGAACCTCTCAATTTCACTCAAAGTCAGTGAGTATTAGGTGTCCCGGAAACGATGCTGCCACACTCGGTTTTCAGCTTTGACAGTAGGCTCTTTCTGGCAGACAGATCTCTGGTAAAACTTTGGAGCCTTGGTTCCACTCGATTGCTTCCTTAATACGAGCAGTGTTAAAGTTACGTATGTCTTGCCGCATGCATTTGGAGATCTGTCTGTTCAGTTGTCTGTATGCTGTCAAATCTATTGAAGACTGTAGCTTTATATCCCGTCTAACAGCCATGATATTAAGAGTGTGATCGGAAAGTTTTTGAGTTCTTCTGCTGCGGGTCTTGCAGATCTTAGCTCCGACCGCATGGACAGTTTCCATGACCTTATAATTTATATCATCCGCTACATTGCAGTTTTCAATGAAAACAGTTTTTAACTCGAGCTGAAAGTTTTCGGGACTTTGGATAAGAGCATGAGGGGGACGGAGGGTGGACTTCATTAGACGAGACATCTCCAACTTAACGTTTAGGTTCAATGTATCAAATCACTACCAGTTTTCACCCTCGCGATCAATGAAATATCACTAAAAAGTTGTAATCTGGTCGTCATAATGAAGTTAATCTCATTTTTTGTCGAATAGTCGGGGCTCGACCAGGTCCACTTCCTCTGGAACCGCTTCTGGAAGAAAGAGTTCATCATAAAGAGCCCCTTTTTCCCCATGAAGTCGGCTGCTGGCCCCTTGGGTTCCGTTGCCCTATTCCAAATTTCCCTACCTTTAGCCCACCGTTCTCCCTTGTGCCTAGTTTGCATTGAAGTCTCCCGTATGTGGGTTTTGGAGGAATGCATGGCTTTAGAGATATCCTCATACATTTCCTCCACCTACTCATCCAGGTGCGCCGAGGTTGGTGAATAAGCCTGTACGACCTTCAACGAATATCGTTTTGTCATTCTTAGTATATGGTACGCAATCCTCGTCGATACACTCACAATCTTTATAACGTTGTTAACGAGAGACCTGTGGACGATAAATCCGACACCTCCTTGGGACAGATGTTCGCCCTCTCGGTGATAGAACATGTTGCCGGATTCGAGTATTACCGTGTCCTTCCCCTCTCTTCGGGCCTCAGATAATCCTATAATATACCAGCGTAACTTGTCCATCTCTTCTTCCAGCTCCAGGATCTTCTTGCCAGTCCTCAGGGTACATGCGTTATATGTTGCCAGTTTCAGTCGTTTTAAGTGGCAACCGAACCTCCACCGGAGATTTTTAGCACCCGCTCCGCCTTTACCATGGTCGCTACCGTAGCCAAGAATAGCGGGGCTGCCGATAACTGGGGTAGCTCATCATGGGAGGATATTTCCCATATTTGCTACCCTTGGCGAGCGGGTTGGCAACCGCAGTTTTTTATTGTAGTATTGCTGTTATCAGGAAGATGCTGCTGCCCATCTCCTGCCTGTTTCGAGCTGTCACCTCTTTCGAAACCAAAGGGGAAATATGGGGTAGTGCATATCTTTCACCGCCACTATACGGCAAATCTTCTAACAAAAGGAGTTAATCAGCATTTAAAATACGTTAAATATTACTTCAGTACCGCTGACGGAAGTGGAATACAGGTCGTTTGTGTTAAATGAAATTTAAAACCAGCGCCTTGCCTCTCTAATGCGCATGTAGAACCGTAATTAATTCATAATTATGTTGTAACGAAGTCGAATATTCGACTGCACTAGAATTCACAAACTAGTAAGCTAGAATTCGAACCTTAACTTTAAATTGAATTAAACTACTTTTATGGATTTTATCGCGTTTAATTAACCTATTTTAAATAATTACCATGGACCATGGATGCTGTAAAGCAACCGAAACGTCAAATATTAATAAAAATAAGTTAATTAAACGCGATTAAACCCGTGTAAGTAGTTTTATTCAATGTGTAGTGTTCGTGTAAATATTGATATTAGAAAAATATTACTGCCTAATTTGGAGATGTGATTGCTATTTTAAGATTTAGTGAGCAATTGTGACTTTCATTTATCGAGATTGAAACATATTGCTCCAACGGAGCCGGAGTTATTCATATATTTCTTAGAGAGGAGGCTTCTATGGTTCCTTCGGCACCAAGGTTTAAAAGCGGATTCGCATAGATCTCGACGAGATACGCCGAAAGTAATAATAAAATTGTATTATTTCTTCTCCACGTAAGAATGTTATAATGAACTTTTAATAAGTGTTTACTTATAAAATAATATCTGATAAACTCAATAATACAATTTTTTAGTTCTGCATTTTTGTAAGAGTTTATTCGTATTTGCTTAACACAAAAATCGCTTATCGCTATCGCTTGGTAAGTGCAAGTGGTTGAAGGGCCGATCCCCCCCCCCCCCCCTTAAAATGGTAGCTGTATCAAATAAAACACTACCCCAGTAGGGTACCTGCACTCATGGTGACACAGAATCCTTCGCTGAGCATCCATACCTCACTTACCCTACTCTACCTGAGCGTAACCTACCTAAGCTGCCTGGCTCAGGCTGCCCTGTGTATTCTGGGAGCGGCAGATTTCCGCTTGCGAATAAAACTGCTCAGGGCAAGCGGAGCAATGTAAACTAAGGCGACCCCTGACACGCTATCCGTGAATTTCTGCAATATCAGGGAACTTCATTTAAATCTTAACGCTGTCCAATACCATCTGGAGACCGCGAAGCCGGCTTTGCTCTTTTTAAACGAGATACAGGCGTCCTCCGCGTCTAATACTTCATATCTCACTTACCCGGGGTACAAATTAGAATACTCCTTTGTGCCCCCGGGCTGGAGCTTGCGTATACGTTAGGTATCACATCTGTTCTCGCCACCTTGACAGCAGTCCACCCTATGACTGCGCGTAGACAGCGACGACCGTCCCGCGTCTACGTCTACATTCACGTCCAAATGTCTGCAGACTCCGTTCTACAACAGATCCCATCCAAAGAGACGGTGATCCTAAGTGATTTTAACGCATACCACGCTGAATGGCTTGGTTCCCATTTAACCGATCATGCGGTTAGTTCTGTTTATGACTTTTCTTTTGCATGTGGTCGGACACATCTAGTTACTTTCCCTACGTGGATCTTAGATGTGGAGGATCATGCACCTTCCCTGTTGGATCTTCTGCTGACCTGTCCTCTACACTGATATCATGTGTCTGTCGATATCCCTATTCACTCTTCGAACCATAGTCTGATCCAGAGTACGGTGACACTCACGCTCCCGTCGCAGATTGCGTTCTACAGATTGCCACCGTGTTTGGCACTATACGTTGGTTATATTCCAGCATTATTGGTGATTCTGTCGCTGATGTGGTACTTCAGGGAACGGTACGTTTTATTCCATCATCTGTGGTACCTGTCGGAGGCAGAACTCCACCAAGGTTTGGATATTCGTGTAACATTGCATCACGCCATAAGTAGGAGTGCTACCGGGCCTGGCCTGACGTAACGACGTCTCCGGCTGCAAACACCAGCGCTCTTAAAAATAAGTATAATTCCGCCTCCAGGTCCTTCACAAGTGTCATTGCCAAGACAAAGTCCAGAGCACATTGGCAGAATTGGCCAGAAATTAGTTCGACTTCCTTCGGGAACACGTGCATTCTAGTCTCTCGCCAAGGCTGTCCAAGGGAACTTCTGTCAGTTATCTTTTGCATTTCTGCATAGTGAGAACGACTCAATGGCCCATGTCGCAAAGGAAAATGTTGATCTGCTAGGCTCTCTCTTTGCGTCCAACTCTTGATGACGGGAGGAACACACCGCCGACCATTCCGTGGTGTGAGTGCTACATGCAGGGTATGCTGTTTACACAACGCTCTCTGCACAAAGCAATCCTCTCCTTAGATGTCAACAAGTCGAGTGGCCCTGATTGAGTCCGACCTTTTGTGCTGAAGACGTGTGCTCTAGAGTTGGTACCGGTTTCAACGCGTCTTTTCCGGTACTCCTACTCCCTAGGCGTAGTCCTAATTTCATGGAAGGCAGCTATGGTCCACCCGATCCCTAAAAAAGGAGACCTCTCAGACCCGTCCAACTACAGGCCTATCGTCAAACCTCTTTGTTCTCCAAAAAAATGGAATCCATTATAAACTGCCAGCTAATGAAAATTAAAAAGACACATTATCGACGACAATACGACCGACACGTGTTTCATCTCTACACGAGGCATCCTCAGGTGTAGTAGACTCTGCGGTGACTGACCTCTATGTTTGTGGCGAGCCAAAATAGATGCTATAGGCCCCGTTACGCAGTGGCTTAGCAATGAGTTGTTGCGCTGGTAGCCGTGGGTATGAATCCCGCATGGAACAAGTATTTGTATGGCCTACAAATAACTGTTCCGGTTTTGGATGTTTGTCCTCGTGCAATTTATGTTTGTAAACAGCCCCCACGATACAGAAGAAAATCCTAGTGGTGGTAACGTTAAAAATAAGAATAAGAAAATAATTTATACAACTCGAAGACGCAATCACTCCGCACTTAAGGCGTGTGGTTGAGTAAAATGTCGCGCTACTCGTTATTTGTGCGGTTTTTAGGAGCTATCTATTTGTTGTTCAACTAATAAAAAACACATTAAATTTCTACATAATCTTGATTCCATAACTCATATCCAATTTTTTTTAAAAGGAGTAAATATTTGAATAACCTCCTTATAAAGAAACCACATAAATGTGAAATAATTATTGATGACATGCGTCTCCTCGTAAAGTAAGCATTATTTTATTTTGCAATTAACACTAATGGATAGGCAATTTATTAATGAAGATTTTGATCGATATTTTTTTTAATAGACCAAACTTTGATTTAATTAATACATTTTTTTAAAAACTGGGCGTATTCACTGGTCACGGGGTAGCGGGTGTCAGTGAGTGCTAAGCTCTTGAAGGTAAAACCCGAGTTGTTAGTCACGGCGTCGGCCAGCGCACATGCTCGCTCACGTCATCTTATCAGTCGATAATATTATTACTTATTAGGTTAGTTATAGCTAATATTGTTTGGTGGTTTTGGGTATATTTTTTTGTATTAGTTATATATTTATTGTGTTTTTACTGCGCTTTGAAGATTTTTGCGTGTATTTTCTTTTAAGTAAATGTAAATAAAAAGAAAAACGAAGCACCATTAGCATGTAATTCGAACTCATAATTAATATTTCGGTAAATATTATAATTTACATTATAAAAAGCTAATTCAAAATTAGCAGTATAGTATACAGTTAAAAATAATCCTAATATCTAACCACAATATACTAGTAGGTATAGTAATTCGGTAAAAATTATCTAAGTAGGTATTAATATACCTACCCTGTATAACTTATCACAATAGGAACTATGTAAGTATTATGATGGGATAAAAGGTACTTATCAAAATAGTTACCTACTTTTACTAAGTAGGTACTAATACCTACCCGATCATCATTTAATTACAAGCCAAAAACCCCTGTAACTAAACTGACCATTTATTTTTTAACTCAAAACGGGACGTGGGTTTATCTGTACTCTAATACCTATAAATTTATTTAATTAAAATTCAGGGCAGGTTTTTTTACTGTTACCTTTGTTATTAATACATCGTCTTTAGAACTGGAACCGTAAGTGTTTTTTTCAGACGTCCAAAATTTATAAAAAATAGAAAAATACTCTTTCTACTGGAGCGTTTGTACTAGGAAGACATAAAATATATTCGATTAAAAAAAATTATGTTGAAGATTGCTGGTGTGAAAGATTTTGAATGCTTCCATCCAACGAGTTTTTGCAGAAAATTATCCCATTCAATTATTTTGGTCGGCCCCGCTCTCGCATTGACGTGACGTCTGAAACACTTCATAGATATAAATTTTCGCGCGGTTTCGGAAAACGAGACAATTTTTTTGTCCCAGATCTTTGTTTGGGGACAACGAGAGAAGTGACCGAGAAAAGGGACAATCCCGTTCAAAACGGGATCTATGGTAAATTTACCTATAACCGTTATACTTCTCGATGATTTTTGTATTATCTTTATTATAATACTTATAAATAAATATAATTACGTATGTGGAAATAAAATTGAAAAAAAAAACAAACATGTTTTTTTTCATCGTCATCAATCATTGGGGTAAGGATTATGTCTGCCAGCATAAGTAATAAGCAGGCTAAGTTACAAGGTGTTCAGTTCAAAAATTAGTAGGTAGGCATGCTAATTTTCAATATGTGACACGTAAAAATTAACAATAATAAGTGATCCTATAGTGAGTAGGTATCTTTTAAACTCACTATTTTCAACGCCTCATTTTTTCATGTTAGATGAGATATGAAGAGGTTCGAAATTAACGGTGTCATTTTTTTAATTAGACAATATGTGAGAATACATAATTCTAATATAATGCAACTAATATACCAAATAAAAAGAAATTAAAATATATTTATCATTGTCTGCCGTGTCTATTTCCATAAAATAGTTTATTGATGTTGAAAAAATAATACTACGTTCGTACAGTGGGTGGCGTCTTGTAGATTTCGTACGCGAAATATTGTAGCGAGAGTCGGCGGACTGAATATTCAAGGACATTCGCTAGGAGTAGCGTCTTTTATAGTAGCGAGCGATCCCGTCAAGCGATAAAACATGTAATCAATCACCAAGTGATATGCGCAGCCGCCTGCTATTAAATTAATAACAAACCGCTGCTATTCGCCTCCTACCCTCCAACCACGCAACCCATCGCTGATGACCGTGAGGGTGACGAACAAATATATTTCGTGGCTATTTGTTATTAGAGAGCAGGATTAAAGATGTTTAAGTGAGGTGAGATTGAAACATTTGTTATATTACTATTATTATTTTTTATATCTCTAACTGTTCTAGCACACACAGTCGCAGACCTTTATTAAAGTATGTAAGACTTTAAAGAAGTGGTCGTTGGCTAGGTTATGTCCAGTAACCATGAGATGTTTAGCAAAATGGGATATATCGGGATTGCAATTCCTGTACGCCAATAAATGCTCCTTTTATCTTATCTTAAAGTTGCAACTAGTTTGATCCATATAAACGGCGTGGTGTTCGCCACAAACAAGTTTTTAAACACCTGACTTTTGACGAATGTCCAATTTATCTTTATTATTACAGATACTCCTAAGAGAAATGTTTGCTTTAAAGACCACGTAAATGCCGCTCTGTTGCAAAGTATTAGCTATTTTTGCAGATATGGAGCTTAAGTAGGTCAAACTGCTTACATATCGGCGAAGACTTTGAAGTTGAACCGCGTACAGAGAATTGTGAACGACATGCTTTTCTATTTTTAATTAATTTTGTTAATTATATTTTTGAAAAACTGACCTTTTTTAAATTAGTTAAGTTTTATTTATTTAATGGGACAGTGAACAAACGATTAATAAATCAATAAAAAACGACTAATTTATATTGCCACGGATGACACAATGACGCGGGGATGACCGTGTTGGTGTGAGTTGGTTTTCGATAAATTTGGAAATCATGCAAGGACTCTTTTCTTGTAATTGTTAATTCGAGGAAATTAAGGGAATAATCTTGTTCCAATTCCAGCTTAAATTTAATTTTATCGTGGATTCTATTTATTTTATTAAGTAAAACATCAAAATGTCTCCTTGTGCCAGTCTAAAAATAGTCACGTCGTATGGCCGTGTAATGGCGGTTAAGAATAGCCACTATCTTCCCGTGGGTGTCGTAAGAGGCAACAGTCGGAAACAGGCAGGAGATGGGCAGTAGCATCTTCCTGATAACAGCAATATCACAATAAAAAAAACTGCGGTTGCCAACCCGCTCGCCAAGCGTAGCAACTATGGCAATATACCCTTCAATGAATAAGTTACGAAAAGACGGGCCCCAGTCCCCGGCGGCCCCGCTATTCCTGGCTACGGTGTACGGTAACGGCGGGACAGGGGGTGCTAAGAAGCATCGGTGGAGGTTCGATTGCCACCAACGACGACTCGACCTGGCAGCTTATAACGCACACACCCTGAGGATAGACGAGAAGATCCTGGAGCTGGAAGAGGAGATAGACAAGTTTCGCTGGAATATTATAGGATTATCGGAGCTCCGAAGAGAGAGGGACGACACAGTAATCCTTGAATCTGGCAACTTGTTCTATCACCGGGAGGGCGACCATCTGCCCAAAGGAGGAGTCGGATTTATCGTCCACAAGTCTCTAGTTAACAACGTTGTAAAGATTGGTAGTATATCAACGAGGGCTACGTACATTATACTCAGAATCACCAAACGGTACCCGCTGAAGGTCACACAGGTTTACGCATCAACCTCGGCACACCCCGATGAGGAGGTGAAGGAAATGTATGAGGATATCTCTAGAGCCATGTATTCCTCCAAAACCCACTATACGGTGTTAATGGGAGACTTCAATTCAAAACTAGGCACAAGAGAAAACGGTGAGCTGAAAGTAGGGAAATTTGAAATAGGACAACAGAACTCAAGGGGCTAGCAGCTGGCCGACTTCATTGAGAAAGAAAGATGAACTTTTTCTTCCACAAGAAGTAGACCTGGTCGAGTCCCGAATGTTCGACAAAAAATGACATTGACTTCATTATGACGACCAGTTCAACAACTGTTCAGTGATGTTTCAGTGATCGCGATGGTTAAAACTGGTAGCGATCAGCGAATGGTTAGAGGCACACTGAACCTAAACGTTAAGTTGGAGAAATCTTGTCTAATGAATTTAACAAAATGGTTATTGGAAAATTGTTTCTATAGCCTAAAAGAATATTTAGAATGGAAAAATTAGTTCAATGATTTATGTGATCCACTTACAGATAGTTTTTTTTTGTATTATGTACCTAAATATTTGCACGTCTGCGAGTAGACTAAACACATGTACACTAGATTTAACTTAAAACCCTGTCAACTGTGATTCTTGCAAATAAAGAATTTGTAATTTGTTATTTGAAGTCAACGCTCCGTTCCCCTTGTGCTCTAGTCGAAATCCCCGAAACCATTCAGCTCGAGTTACAAAACCGTTTTCGGTGTCTAGAAGACTGCAATGAAGTGGACGATATGAATGATAAGCTCCTGAAAACTGTCCATGTGGTCGGAGCTAAGTTCTGCAAGACCCACCGCAGAAGAACACAAAAACTCTCCAATCACGCTCTTAATCTCATGGCTGTTAGACGGCGAATGAAGCTGCAGTCTTCAACAGATTTAACAGCATACAGGCAACTAAACACACAAGTCTCCAAATGCATGCAACGGGACTTACGCAACTTCAATACTGCTTGTATTGAAGAAGCGATCGAGCGAAACCAAGGCTCCAAAATCTTTACCAGAGATCTATCTGCTAGAAAGAGACAACTTTCAAAGCTGAGGAACGAGCGTGGCAGCATCGTTTGAAGTCCTTCAGAAGCTCTTTAATTCCGTCCTCCATGGTCGTACTACACCATAAGCGTGGAGCAGAAGTGCGGTGGTCTTGTTCTTCACGAAAGGCGACAACGCTCTCTTGAAGAACTACAGACCGATTTCCCGTCTGAGCTGCGTCCACGTACTGTTTTCGAGAGTCATTAGGAATTGTCTCGCACGTAGACTCGACGACTTATAGCCTCCCAAACAAACCGGTTTCCGAAAAGGCTTTAGTACTATAGGTCACATACACACCCTTCGGAAAATTGTACAGAAGACAGAAGATTACAATCTGCAACTTCACTTTGCGTAAGTGGACTATGAGAAAGCCTTTGATTCCGTCAAAATTTGGAAGGTGCTACAGTCCCTTCCGCGGTGCCAAGATGACTATTAGTACATCGAAGTGCTGCAGTGTTTGTACAGTAGGGCTACGATGGCTATCCGAGTACAGTACCAGAGTATAAAACCTATCCAACTGCAGAGAGGTGTAATACAGGTTGACGTTATATCCCCGAAACTCTTCACCGCTGCATTGGAGGACGATTCAAGCTACTGGACTGGAAAGGATATGGTATTAACATCAATGGCGAGATCACTCACCTTCGATTTACCGACGATATAGTCCTTATGGCAAAATCGCCGGAGGACCTAAGCACTATGCCCAATGACCTCAATAGTGTCTCCCAACGGATAGATCTTAAGATGAACATGGACAAAACAAAGATCATGTTTAATTTTCATATCACACCTATGCCGGTAGTTGTTGGGAGCACTAAGCTCGAAGTTTTTGACAAGTATGTTAACCCGGGACAAATAGTTAGACTTGGTCAGTCCAACTTCGACCGAGAGGTCAATCGATGGATTCAACTTGGTTGTGCACCCTTCGGGAAATAAGGGCACATCTTCTCGTCAGGTATACCTCAAAACTTGAAAACGAGACCGTACAACCAGTGCGTGTTTCCAGTTATAACCTATGGAACTGAGACGTGGTCCATCCCTGCTGGCCGGATAAAGAAGCTCAAGGTTGTTCAGCGAGCTATGGAGAGGGCTATACTCGGAGTT
The DNA here is from genome assembly GCA_033319125.1 of Parnassius glacialis. NCBI lineage: Eukaryota > Metazoa > Arthropoda > Insecta > Lepidoptera > Papilionidae > Parnassius > Parnassius glacialis. The sequence goes on along the minus strand of JAVANC010000027.1, from coordinate 13,169,389 downwards.
TCTCTGCGTGATAAACTTAGAAATGAGGATATCCGCAGTAGAACCAGAGTGACCGACATAGCCCAACGGATTAGTAAGCTGAAGTGGCAATGGGCCAGCCATATAGCTCGAAGAACAGACAACCGATGGGAAAGAAAGGTTCTTGAGTGGCGGCCTTGTACCGGCAGACGAAGTTTACGGCGTCTCCCCACTAGACAGACGGAGTGACGACTAGGTAAGACATGCAGGAAGTCGATAAATGTAGGTGGCTCAGGACCGTGTTTAGTGGTATTCCTTTGGGGGAGGCCTATGTTCATCAGTGGACTTGTGAGGGTCTGTAGTGCTGATGATGACGATTTCTGTAAAAGTGCTTAAGCAGATGCGGATATAATGATAATTTGGCCTGATAATCTTTTTTGGTAATCGCATAAATTGGATCCAGGATTTGAAGCTCGTACCAATGACCTTACGTGTAGGCGTTGGGTTCTATCTTTTTAACTATAACAGATGCCGAACATATTAAAATTAATGCGCTTGCGCACCTAGCGAATATAGGTAGATCAAAAAAGTAATGAGAAGCCTGGAGGAAATCTAATACAGGTGATGGGCAGCAACATATCTTCCATATATTATCTTGGAAATATTAATAACTATAAATTATAACAGTGGTAGAGCCACGCGGCAGCTTTTGCTGTCGCACGGATGGGCCGGCTCGAACCGGGGTGGTACCACGACCTCACAGAAAACCAGCGTGAAGTAGAGGTTTTCCTCTGCGTTTCGCTTGGTGAGTGCAGGTGGCTGGAGGCCCTTTTTACTGGGTATAAGGCATTCCATCTTAGTCCTCACGGGTGACAACGCATCTACATTTTGATTTGTATTAGAGGATAGATGTAGATGTCTATGGGCCGCAGCAACCACTTACCATCAGGTGGACTGTGTGCTCGTTTGCTACCCTTATCTTATAGAAAAAAAAATGGCTATACCCAGGAAGCGGTCGTCAACCCACCTGCCAATGGTGGGAACTATGACAAATATGGAAATTTGAGATAATGTGTGGGGGAGGCCTGTGTTCAGGAGTAGATTCGTAATGCGCAACACTGACTGAATGAATGAAAGTGCGTGGAAGCACCAAAAGATGTTGAATATTTTGCAATTAGCCCTAATATTTTAATGATATCAGTAATTTGAAGATGGCTGCAATAAGAAGTAGCTATCATATTTCCTAATGTTAATTTAATTTTGTTATAATTCCAGGTCGTTGATATAGGTTTTTTTTGAGATTTTAAAACTGGCAAGATCTTATGCAAGAGTAAGCTAAAGTAAAATATAGTTTATACACGGTGGCATAACAATTGAAAAAGGAAATGACGGGAAAAACTAGTCTAGTCAAATAGTTTATAATTTAGGCAATATTACAATAACGATACTACGGCTTGTACTAGGAAACAAGTTCAATAAATATTATTGTGAAAACACGCTTTTGCTTGATACTTCTTTACCAACTTGTAAAATTGCACCGCTGGACTTGGTCCTCCTATATTTTAGGGGGGATTAGCAATAATCGCCACCCTTATCAGAAAGCTTGGCGATTTTTTTACGGCGCTGCCTGTTACCGGTTTGGGTATTTTACGTCTTGCGGAAGTGGAATAGTCGAGACTTTGTTGAACAAAGTCTCAGACTGGGGGCGACTAAATCTAGTCCAGTTCAATCCCCAGAAGACACAAGTTTGCGCGTTTACCGCTAAAAAGATTCCCTTTGTCGTATCTCCTCAGTTTCAAGGCACTCCCCTAGTTGCCTCAGCCAGTATCGGAATCCTCGGTGTCGACATATCGAGTGACGTGCAGTTTCGTGGTCACTTGGAAGAGAAGGCCAAATTGGCCTCTAAAAAGCTTGGCGTGCTCAGCAGAGCGGGACAGTATTTCATGAGGGCACACCGCTTGCAACTTTACAAGGCGTAGGTTCGGCCTTACATGGAATACTGTTCCCATCTCTGGGCAGGGGCCCCCCAGTGCCAGCTCCTTCCACTTGACCGCATCCAGCGCAGAGCGGTTCGAATCGTCGACGACCGAGTTCTTTCCGATCGGCTTGACTCACTGGCACTGCGTAGAGAGGTTGCATCTCTTTGCGTATTTTATCGCATCTACCACGGGGAGTGCTCTGAGGAATTGTTCGGACTAATTCCAGCCGCTCAATTTCACCATCGCACATCGCGACAGAACTTGCGATACCATCCATATCATCTAGATGATTGGCGGTCCACCACTGTGCGATTCAGAAGAAGTTTTCTCCCTCGCACAACTTTCTTGTGGAATCGATTACCACCAGCGATTTTTCCGGACCGATACGACTTAGGGACCTTCAAGAAAAGAGCCTACTCCTTTTTAAAAGGCCGGCAACGCATCTGCGATTCCCCTGGTGTTGCAGTTGTTCATGGGCGGCGGTAGTCACTTACCATCAGGTGAGCTGCATGCTCGTTTGCCCCCTCTCCTATAAAAAAAAAGAAAAAAAAAGTTAAGACACAGTCTGTCAGAAGCCACGAGATCTTTCTGTTTTTTCGTAGCTGTCCTTTAGCTACTCAACCATCCACGGTGACTACAGTCCCCAAAACAATTATAGCCTCACTTGTCTAGTCACCAAACGACATCTTTCGGTTTAAACGTGGATAGCGCAAAAGATAGCTGTTATTAATACAGTACAAAATTAAAGATGTTGTTATATCAAATTTGTCATCTGTGAAAGTGAATTTTACCTGTATAATAGTAACAAAATATTTAGAAAAAAAAGGTAAAATTAAATTTCGCCATTTTTGTTTGTAGAATGTTAACGTGTGAGAAGTTCGATCAACAATGTGATAACTTTTCTGTTTTTATACGTTATTTCTAATGTTATTTTACATCAAACTAATTGTGAAGATATTTTCTTTAGTAAAAATGTATCATTACGACAATTACATAAGGTTTACATATAATAACTAAGCTCTAAATTTTAATCACTATACGTGATCATCGCTTATTGATTATAATATGTTGCTTAAAATGTATTCTAATCAGTTTTTTGTGTTAAGTGAATGCTATATATAAAAGAATGATTTCACTATTACCACGTTGATAGCAATTTATAAACGAAATATCTTTTGAGATATGTTTAAAAATTATTAAAACCTATTTTTATTTATTTATTGACTTATTTATTCAAATTTATATTGGGTAAACTTATAAATATTAAATATAACTTATGTATATTAAGTATATAAGATATAACTGATATTGGTGTCATTTTAAAGGGAATATCATGTACTATTATAATATAAAATAATTGTCTCTAGTAAGTATTATACTTTTCTTGTAAAACTCGAGATAAAAAATAAATAGGATTTTTGATATTCCCATTTTTAAGCTTTAAGTTTTTGTTAAGAAAGCCTCGCGCGGTTGTAAAAATAGTGACATTTAATGCGCCGACAGGTCAGGCAAATATCACTCGCGCGGGGCGGACGGTTAAGTGTTTATATATACCCACATCGAGACCTACAAGAATATTAGTAGCCAATATAAACCTTTCCGTGCGCCCTTCAAACCCACAGTCCTCAGCAGCACAACAGCTATACTAGGGTTGCAGTACGAATAAGTCAGTTCAACCGCACAAGTAAGGACTGAAACGGAATACCTTGTTATTAGTAAAAGGGTCTCCGGTTCTCTACACTCACCGTATGAAATACAGCAGTATCTGTCGTTTCACGCTGGTATTCCGTCACAGTGTGGTCCCACCTCGGTCGAGCCAACCCATTTCTACCACAGCCACATACAGCTGCAGCGTGGCTTTATAATATATATAATATATTCTATGTTCGGGACCACAGGGGCTGAAGCACGAATATAATAAATAATACGACTATGAATGCATATAATAGGTATTGTTAAAAACTTCAATCAGCGGATTATATTTACAACGCTTTTTATTGCAGCTTCCAATGACATTAATAAATTATTCTAGCACCGTTTAGATATCTCCTTAAGGACAAAATATTAGTACATCCACTAACTTTGTACTTGGTGTTATATAATAATAACCGCCATTGAAATCACTGAAAATTGGTAATGCAAAGGCAATTAAACAAAAAACAATAAAAAAATATACTAAAATAAATATTTAACTTTAGTCATTCCACTTACAGTTTAGAATAAATCTACAAAATTAACGTTTGATTACTTTAAAAGTTGCTCAGGATTAATTATATGTGCGGTTAAAGGGCCACAAACAGAAAGGGCAGTGGTCAGAACTTTGAGAGATTAGTTTAATTACGTACAATACGAGTAATTAATGTACGTATCAAAGTGCACATATAATGACTACGTTTTAGTTCTCACTATGTTTTATTTATTGTTCTAAAGAATTATTTAAATAAATATAATTTAGTCAATCGTTACGTCTAGAGTCCCCTACCTCGTATCATCTCGTGGGGGTCATAAGAGACGACAGAGGGTAATGAAACATAAGATAGGTAGCACTGTCGTGCTGATAATAATTCATAATACTAAAAAGCTACGGTTACCAACCCACTAAGAGTGGCAACTATGGCCATATATATAACTATATAATATAACTTGAACATATTAGTATGATAATAATAATTTGTCTACGTATGTCAGTAATTATTCTAAGGGATAGACCTTTGACAAAGTATGATACTTTGTCCAGGGGATAGATAGCATGAATAATATAATCAGTACCTCAAATGCCTATCTATATAACTATCATTCATCATGAAAAAAACAATCTGTATGCAATAAATTGTCTAAATTCGACAACTAAATATGTTTTTCTAACACAGGGTATTATATGAGCAGTACATGCACATAGCACACTTAATTGTAAGTGAATATTTTGAACCATAGACAATTTATACATTTATTAAGAATCAAAAACCAAATGCTTTTCCCCCTTGTGGACATAGAATGCCTTGTTATTAGTAAAAAGGGTCTTCGCTCTCGCTATTCAACAAAAAGAACAGCACCATAATGATATTTAACCCTGGTACAGTTACAATACGCTGCATCGTAGCTCTAATCTCTCATTTGTGTAAGGGCGGATATATAAACGGACAAACACACACATACGCAGCCAAACACATTACCCTTCTTAAGTGTAGCCTTCTTTCGATTAAGCACTAAAAATTAATTTTATAAAATTCACCACAAAATACAAAACAATGAAAATATCTCATAAAAGAAAGTGAACAGAGACTCATTTCGTTACTGGCTATAAAAGTCATAACGCGCAATCTCATTTGGATAATACATTTCGAGACAAGTTAAGTGAAATTGTTTTTACCCTTGTATACTATATAATTTAACTCATAAAACAGTTATGAAATGAAATGAAATATATTTATTTCTTCGACCTAAGAAAATAAAGTTTCCTTTGTCAAATCTACTAGAGATTTGAACATAAATACGTTTCAATATGAGGTTCCTCTGTTAAGAGGAATATTGAAACGTCTTTTATTTTTTTCATTTTATTTTAAGACTACAATTAAAAGTTCATAAGTATAATAAAAGTTAAAGATATTTATTATTATAAATAATGCATTTGCAATATGAAGCGCTTATTTTTACTATAATATTATAAATGCGACATTAACTTTTTCTGTTTGTTTGTTATTTCATCGCGACTTAGCCACTGAACAGATAGTAATAAAAAAAATCAAAAAGGAACCTTCTGAATCCCTTATGAATCGGTCAATGATGAATATTTATAAAAAAATGTTCTTAAACGCATATTTAAAAATTGTACGCTGCAGAGATTCTTGCCTTTTATATAATCCAATGACGCAATTATGCGTCATTGGAATATATAAAAGGCATCTATATCTATCTACCCATTAAAGTCTATAAAAGTTCACTGCTGAACATACGCCTTCCCATACATTGCCTCATTGTTTAGGATTTTGCCAAATTTGCCAACTGATTAGTTAACAACCGCAGTTATTTATTAATTTTGAGGTGTTATCAGGACTACGCTGCTTCCCATCTCCTGTTTCAGTTTCCACTCTCGCTTCTTACTACACCCGATTGGGGATATTATTCAATTCAATTAATACGTCATCAGATTTTTTAATATTTATACCATTCTTTATTATGGTATTATGTAACAGTATTAGTATATTTATATGTATAATAGTATTAGTGATTAATAATGTAAAAAATGTCACCTAATCTAAAGATAAATTATGCGAACTACACGTTATGAAGGTGGACTTTAAGTTTATTTATTCATCTCGTACAGTAGCAGGTAAGAATGCCCACTATCCCATTTCTTCCTGTGGATATCGTAAGAGGTGGCAAAGGGAAACTGAAGCAGAAGATGGGTAGCAGGATCTTTCTAATAACAGCAAAAAGCAATAAAAAATGCGATTGCCAACCCGCTTGACTGAAAAAAATAAACGACCCCCAGTCTCCGGCAGCCGCACTATTCTTGGCTATGGTGGCGGCTGTGGTAAGGGCGGGGCAAGGGGTGCTAAGAATCTCCGGTGGAGATTCGGTTGCCACCTAAGACGACTCGACTTGGCAACATATAACGCATGTGACCTGAGGACTTATGAAAAGATCATAGAGCTAGAAGAAGAAATAGACAAGTTGCGAGGACGAGAGAAGAGAAGAGAAAGGACGACACGGTTATCCTCGAATCCGGCAACTTGTTCTATCGCCGGGAGGGCGACCATCTGTGTCAAGGAGGTATCGGATTTATCCTCACACAAGTCTCTTGTTAACAACGTTGTAAAGATTGAGAGTTTGTCGACAAGGGTTGCGTATCTTATACTCAGAATCACCACAACGGTATTCGCTGAAGATCATATAGGTTAACGCATCAACCTCGGCAAATCCCGGTGAGGAAGTGGAGGAAATGTAAAAGAATATCTGTAAAGCCATGCATTCCTCCAAAACCCACTATACGGTGTTAATGGGAGACTTTAACGCAAAACTAGGCAAAAGCTAGAACGGTGAGCTGAAAGTATAGAAATTCGAAATAGGGCAACGAAACCCAAGAGGCCAGTAGCTGGCCAACTTCATGGAGAAAGAGGGACTCTTTATCATGAACTGTTTCTTCCAAAAGCGGCCCGACAGAAAGTGGTGCCTGGTCGAGCCCTGAAGGTTCAACAAAAAACGAGATTGACTTAATTATGACGGCCATACAACAACTGTTCAGTCAATTCTCAGTGATCGCGAGGGTGAAAACTGGTAGCGATCATCGAATGATTACAGGCAAACTGAACCTAAACGTTAAGTTGGAGAGATGTCTTCTAATGAAGTCAACTCGCCGTCCCCCACGTGCTCTAATCCAAAGCCCCAAAAACTTTCAGCTTGAGTTACAGAATCATTTTTAATATCTAGAAGACTGCAATAAAGTGGACAATATGAATGACAAGCTTGTGAAAACTGTCCCGTGGGTCAGAACTAAGTTCTGTAAAACCTGTCTCAGAAGAACATAAAAACTTTCCGATCACACCCAATCTCGTGGCTGTCAGATTGGAGATGAAGCTGCAGTCTTCAGCAGATTTGACAGCATACAGGCTACTGAACATACAAATCTCCAAATGCATGCGGCGGAATTTGTGCAATTTCAATACAGCTCGTATTGAAGAAGCGATCGAGCGGAACCAAGCCTCCAAAGTTTTTGCCAGATATCTGTCAGCCAGAAAGAGCATAATGTTGAAGCTGAAGACCTAATGTGACAACATCGTTTACGGGCACCTAAGATTTTGAGTGAGATTGAGAGGTTCTATGGACAGCTGTGCACGTCATAGTTGGAGTCACACGCAAGTGTGTGTTTACGATCCAAGAGCAAGTTTTATCAGACACTATTTCGATGATATCCCGGACGTCAGTCTGAGCGAGTTTAGATTGGCTCTCCGGTACCTTAAAAAGTCCCCGGGCGAGGATGGAATTACAGCGCAGCTTTTGAAAGCGGGTGTTAAACCGATACTTAAAATCCTTCAGAACCTTTTCAATTCCGGCCTCCATTGTGGCACTACTCCGGTGGCTTGAAACAGAAGAGCTTGTTCTTCAAGAAAGGCGACAACCCTCTCTTGAAGTATTATAGACCGATTTCCCTTCGGAGCCGCGTCTACGTGTTTTTTTCATTAGGCGTAACAAAACGTTTCTGAAAAGGCTTTAGCACCATAGACCACATTACCCTTCGGCAAATTATACAGAAGACCGAAAAGTACAATCTGCCACTTTATCTTGCGTATATGAACTACGAGAATGTCTTTGATTCCGTCGAAATTTGGGCAGTGCTGCAGTCCCTTCATCGGTACCAAGTTGACTGTCGGTATATCGAAGTACTGAAGTGTTTGTACAGTAGAGCTACGAAGGCTATCCGAGTACAGAACCAGAGTACGAAACTGCATAAAGGTGTAAGACAGGGTAACGTAATATCCCCGAAACTCTTTACCGCTGCATTGGAAGACGTTTTCAAGCTACTGGACTGAAAAGGATACCATATTAACGTAAATGGCAAGTACATCATTCATCTTCTATTTGCCGACGATATAGTCCTTACGGCAGAATCGCGGGAGGACCTAAGCACCATGTTCAATGATCTCAATAGTATCTCCCATGGACAAAACAAAATTATATTGATATTTGCAAAGTAAAATTTTTCTAAAAGCTTTTATATAATGGATTTCCGCAAAGTAACGCCTGATTCTATTAATTATATTAAAAAGGCTAGCACGGCCGACCAGGCAAGACTCTATGTCAAATTAACAAAACTCCATCGTATTGCTGCCCAAAATGTTTGGTTCAATCAGCAATGCAAACAACTTCATGTTATTCCCAATTATATTCAAATACGTTCCGGCACAAATAGTCGAGCGGCCAGTATTGCTATTTCTAAAGCTCAGAACATTTGGCTTAATGAGGAGTGTCGTCGTTGGTTTTCCAATAGAGATAATTTAATTTCAAAAGCTTCAATGGCTGTTTATGAAAAATATCAAATTCAGTCCCGTAAATTACAACGACTTGTATCCTCTTCATCCCGTAATCGTAATAACGACATACATACAGAATATCACCAATTTTATCCCCGAGTTAAAAATCTTTCCGATGTCCAGTTTCCAACAGATGAGTTGTCCCTTTTACATAAAGGCCTAAAGTATAATTTAACACCTTCGGTCTCCCAAAAATCGTTAAAGACTATGGCTGTTGACGCGGAGATGGCTGTTGTGATCGGGAAGAAAGATAACATCGTTAAAAGTTTGGTAGCTAATGAAATTCGGGCTGTGCCCGCGTCTTCTCATTTCAATCCTGAGTTCCCTGTTTTTAAGTCCCTAAAGCAGAGAATAAGGGAAAACGACCTTATTGTTACTAAAGCCGATAAAGGCAATACTGTTGTTATTATGGAGAGTAGTGGGTACAGCCAGAAAGTTAACGATGTTATCCAAGGTGATGACTTTGAGCTATTGGAGTCTGACCCAACCAAAAAGTTTACTTCGGATATAAAGTTATGGATACAACAATCATCATATGTTTTTCCCCATCACAACTTGTCTCGGAGCAATCTTGTTCCAATGAATCCTCAAGCACCCATTTTATATGGGTTACCAAAAATACATAAAGAACATGTTCCTATTCGTCCAGTTGTCTCATATATTGGTGCACCAGCTTATTTCCTTGCTAAAAAATTAAACTTCCTCCTTCGAGAGAAATCTGGATTCAACCCAACTTACAGCCTAAAAAATAGCTTAGATCTCATTTCCAAAATTAAAGATATTCGTATTCCTCCTAAATCCATATTGTTATCTTTAGACGTTGATAGTCTTTTCACAAATGTCCCATCCCCTGACTGTTTGCGTATACTCGCAGATCTCTTTGAAAAACGTCGTCTACATCCCGGGGAAACAAATGATCTTCTTAATTTAACCTCTCTCTGTATGAAACAAAACTATTTCCGGTTTAATAACCGTTTCTATCTACAAAAAGAAGGATTAGCTATGGGATCCCCTCTAAGTCCCCTTATGGCGGACATTTTCGTGGATAATTTTGAAAAAAAAACATATAGTTGTCAATCAAAATATCTTATATTACTATCGATATGTAGACGACATAATTATTTGCTGAACTGGCACAAGGAGACAACTGGATGTTTTCCTCAATAAAATAAATAGAGTCCATGACAAAATTTAATTTAAACTTGAATTGGAACAAGATTGTTCCCTTAATTTTCTCGACTTAACAATAACAAGAAAAGATTCGTCACATGTTTTCCAAATTTATCGAAAGCCAACTCACACCGATACGGTCATCCCCGCGTCATCATGTCATCCGTGGCAACATAAAGTAGCCGCTTTTTATTGTTACATTAACCGTTTGTTCACTGTCCCATTAAGTAAAGAAAATTATTTAAAAGAACTTAATATAATTTATCAAATAGCGGTCTCTAACGGTTTTTCAAAAAATCTCATTAACAATTTAATTAAAAAGAAACAAAAGCATGTTGTTCGCAACTCTCTGTACGCGGTTCAACCTCAAAGTGTTCATCGATATGTGAGCAGTTTGACCTACTTAGGTCCCATATCTGAAAAAGTAGCTAATACTCTTCGACAAAACGGCGTTCATGTAGCGTTCAAAACAAACAATTCTCTTAGAAATATCTGTAATAATAAAGATAAGTTAGATATTCGTCAAAAGTCAGGTGTTTACAAACTTGTTTGTGACGAATGCCACGCCGTTTACGTGGGTCAGACTGGTCGCAATTTCGAGACACGTTATAAAGAGCATTTAGCCGCGTACAGGAATTGCAATCCCGATAAATCCCATTTTGCCAAACATCTCTTGGACACTGGACACAACTTAGCCAACGACCACTCCTTTAAAGTCTTACATACGTGTAATAAAGGGCTGCGGCTGTGTGTGCTGGAACAGTTAGAGATATTAAAAAGTAATAATAATACCGTTGCATTGCTGAATGAACAAACAAATGTTACTAACTCACCCCTCTTAAATATCTTTAAGCCTGCTCTCTAATAATAGAGAGCCTCGCAATATGGTCGTTTGTCACCCTCACGGTGATCGGCGATTGGTTGCGTGGTTGGAGGGTAGGCGTTGCGCGGCGGTTGGTTTTTAATTTTACAAACGGCTGCGTAAGTCCGGCGGTAATTGGTTGCATGTTTTATCGCATGACGCAGTCGCTAGCTTCTTAAGTAGATAGCGGTTGCGTCATCGGTCTGTATAAAAGGCACTTGTTTTTGACTCGCCGCTCACTTAGCGGTTAGTCGCCGTAGAGTCCATATCACCTGAGGATGCCTCGTGTAGAGGCGAAACACGTGTCGTATTATCGTCAGTGGTGTGTCTTGCCTAGTGTAGTGGTGTTGGGAGTAGCGGTGCTGGGATTAGTGGTGACGGAGATAGTGCACGCAATTGAGGGAGGGCGGGAGGTGCTCTTCAAACTAGGTAAGACACATCATTTTATTTTATAACGCGGATATTTGCAAAGTAAAATTTTTCTAAAAGCTTTTATATAATGGATTTCCGCAAAGTAACGCCTGATTCTATTAATTAAACAAAACAAAAGTCATGTGCAACTTTCATGTTATACCTATAATATAAGGACGAGTGGGCAAAGTGCTTTTCTCAGTGATTCTACAGATGCAGCGATGTATTAATGTAAGTGGACACTATTTTGAAAAGATTTAATAAAACTAATAACTTGCTAATTTGTTTAGTTTTTGATTTTCTAAGAACTTTCATTGTCACCCTTGTATTATATACATATTATATAAGGTGCTGTGGTAGCTATGAGTTTAATTGTGGCCACCGATGGAAGGCAGTGTATTTATTTCGTATTAATACGAAGCAGTGTTAAAGGTCCAAAACATTTAGAACTGTAATTGCCAATGCGCCGTAAGCACAGTGATTATGGCACATACTTACTTCTATGGAGGCAAATTTCCGGCAGTGATAAAGAATAAAAGCGCTGATGAAAAAAATCACGAATTATATACTAAGTATCACCTTAAATATCGCGTGCCACAAATTGATTGATTTGAGTAAAAAATAAGTGAATTGGAAATAAACGAGTGTTGTGTGAATTATGGATGTGGCCGCCGGAGGACCCAAAAAACCCAAAATTACTTTTATTAAATTTAATTTAAAACATATTACAACTAAAAGAACTAATATTAATTACATCTAATTATACCTACACCCAGCCTGATGTTAGAAACGAGGTGTGGTGTCATCGTGGAGTTTCGTATATATAATGCTGGCGGGTGTGTGTGAATCCACGGCAGCTACATTTCCCATCAGGTTAGTAGAATTGCTTCGCTGCATTAGGTTTCTCGTAAAGATGCTATGTCGGTTGACATCGCGTGCGTCATTGTGAGTCCACGGCGACCGAGTTTCCCATCAATTCAGCAAAACTGCCTCGTGGAAGCAATGATGAAATGTTGTATGGGAAAATGAGGTAGCCGCGTAGTTCGCGGTTTTGTAAGGGGCATCCATATATGTAACATATGTCTAAATAAATAACGAAATAATCTCGGGTTAGAATGATTATACAAAATGCGTTACGACGCAATGAGTGCACCAACACAGAAACCTGTGGCTGAGTTATAGCACCAACTCAAGAATTTTGCCGGGGTATCCTTTGAGAGCGAATTTCTGCTATATTCTCACGACAAAAACCATTTCTCAAATTTCCCAAATAAAAATATATAATATTATGAATGTTCTTTTTTCAAATTGATAACTAATACCAGTATTTATGAGGATCTACTTTTTTATAACAGGGAGCAAATAAGCATGCGGGTCATCAGGATTGCCGTCGCTCATGAACAACTGCAACGCGAATAACAACATTATAACTTACCAGTGTCAAGCAAATTAGTAACGGGTATACCGATAACTGATTTCGAGATACCCCTTGTGCAGTAAACATTTTCAACAAAACCAGCAGAGTAGTTTATATGAAGAGCTACGTTAGTTTGCAAGTTTCTCTCGTCCAACTTCTGCTTTGTGGTTGTAGTACTCTTGAATTGTTTTAACTTGTTCACATCTTGAACCTCATGGCTACTATCAGACGTGTATAATCAATGTAAGGTAGCAGCATGTATTAATTAAGTGGAAAGTTTATTTTTTATTTCATATTTAATTATAACTACTAAATTTGATTTCTGTACTGATAATGACACACTGATAGGTTTAAAATTATATTTGATGCAACTTATTAGAACCTACATTATACTTATACTTTATTTTCCTGTAATATTACTCTAGCCCGGAGTGTGGTGCCGATCAAGCTAACATTGCGTTTTCATTCTACAGGCTGCCGCCGTGTTTAGCACTTTAGATAGGCCTATTGGGATAGGATGTGGTCTTTTTGTGTATCCTACCCTTGGGGGCGGATTTACTTCTCACCGGACGATCGCAACGTTGTTGCTGATTCTGTCGCTAATGATACTTCAGAGTACGGAACTTTTTATTCCATCTTCCATAGCGCCCATCGGCAGCAGATTCCAGTTATGGTTTGGTCACTCATGTAAAATAGCATCACTCTATAAGCAGAAGTGCTACCCAGCCTGGGCTGACGCGTCAAAGTCCCAGGATTTACACATCAGTGCTTTTAAAAAGAAGTATAATTCCGCCTTCAGGTTCTTCAAAGAGTCCTTGCCAAGGCAAAGTCAGAGCACATCGGCAAAGTTATCGACGAACTTGTTCGCCTTTTTTTGGGAACCCGTGCATTCTGGTCTTTTACCAAGGCTGTGCAAGAAAACTTCTGTCAGCCATCTCTCCCATCTCTACACAGGGAGGACGACTCATTGGCACATGCGGCAAAGAAAATACCCAATCTGTTAGGTTTTCTCTTTGTGTCCATCCAACTCGACTCTTGATGACGAGGTAACACACCGCCGACCATCCCGCAGTGTGAGTGCTCGATGCCAGATGTGCGGTTTACATAGCACTTGGTTCGCAAAGCACTGCTCTTCTTGGACGTCAACAAGTCGAGGGGCCTGACGGAGTTCCTCCTATTGTGCTGAAAACGTGTGTTCCCGAGTTAAGACCAGTTTCAACACGTCTTTTCCGCTACTCGTACTCCCGAGGCATAGTCCCGAATCCATGGGAGACAGCTTTGGTCCAACCGATTCTTAAAAATGGCAACCTCTCAGATCCGTCCAACTACAGGCCTATATCTATTACTTCTTTGTTCTCCAAAATATTTGAATCCATTATAAACTGCCAACTCATGAAGTTCCTTGTGATCACCAGGTGGCTAGTGGCCGCCAATACGGTTCTCGTCAAGGTCGATTAGCTAGTGATCTTCTGGTCTACCTGACTCACAGATGGGCGGAGGCAATGGTTTCCAAGAGGGAGGCATTGGCCGTTAGTTTGGACATAGCGAAGGCATTCGATCGGATTTAGCACAAAGTGCTTTTTCGAAGCTTCCTCCCTATAATCTTTCAAAAAAATTGTGCAATTGGATCAGCAGTTTCCTTGCTGATTGGAGCAGGTCGTAATAGACGGTCGTAATAGGCTGTGTGTTATCTTTCTACCTACCTACCTACGCTGTTCCTTCTGCATATAAATGATATGTCGCAAACCGGTAATATTAACTGCTATGCGGACGATAAGAGAGTTGATGCTATTTACTGTGCTGTGCCAATATTTTTCGGGATCACGTCATTGAGTACCGAAACAAACTTGTGTCTGAAGTCGAGTCGTTGTTAAACAAAGTCTCGGATTGAGAACGACTAAATCTAGTCCAGTGTAACCCTCAGAAAACACATGTTTTTGCGATAACCGCTAAAAAGAACCTCTCTGACATATCTCTTCAATTTTAGGGCACTCCCTTTTCTGCCTCAGCTAGCATCGGAATACTCGACGTTAAAATATCGAATGATATGTAGTTTCATGGTCACTTGAAAATGAAGGCGCTGCGAGATGTTGCATTGCTTTGTATTTTCTATCGTATTTACCACGGGTAGTGCTCTGAGGAATCGTTCGGATTATTTCAGCAGCCAAATTTCACGAACGCGCATTGCGACAAAGCTCACGACACTATCCACACCATCTGAAATCTGGATTCTTAGCAATCCACCACTGTACGTTTTACTTGGAGTTTCTTCACTAGGAGTTTCTCTTTGTGGAATCGTTTACCACCGTCGATTTTCCGGACCAATACCATTTAGGGACCTTTAAGAGAATAATTTACTCCTTTCTAAAAGGCCGGAAACGCACCTGTAATTACTCTGATGTTGCAGTTGTTCATGGGCGGCGGTAGTCACCATCAGGCGAGCCACATGCTTACTGCCCCCTCTACTATGAAAAAATATTTATCGACTCGGTGGTGCACTGACTAAGAGTATGGCTGCTATGGTGTGGGTAGCGGATTCGAATTCTGCATGAAATAAATAAATATTGGGATGACTGTAAAGAAATTTTTCTGAGTTTGTTCATGCGCAATTTTTGTACGTAAAACATCTCCGCTTAAAAGGAAAAAATCCTATTGTGTTAGTTTTCTAGTCTGGAGATAATTCTAAATGTGGCAATAGACGTTATTATTTTATTGGAAAGTGTTTACGGAGTTTAGAGCAGTTTTTGTAAATTTTAGTTGTCTTATTTAAAAGATGAAGGTTTAGGTGTATGACGTTAGTAGAGGTAGGCAACTTTCTAACTCTATTTTAAAAATTGTTTTATTGGAATTATGATAAAATCAAATTGGAAAATAAAGATTAAATAATTTAAAAAAAACACGAATGGCAGCGTTCGGGAGATTAGATTACGAAACATCTTCTCATCAGGTATACCTCAAAACTTAAGAACAAGATTGTACCAATAAGACTTATAACCAGTGCGTATTGCCTGTAATAACGTATGGAGTATAGACGTGGTCCTTCACTGCTGGGCATATGAGGAAGTTCAGGCTCGCTCCGAGCTGCGTGATCACCTTAAAAATAAGGATATCCGCAGTAGAACCAGAATAAATGACATAGCCCAACGGATTCGTAAGCTGAAATGGCAATAGGCCAGCCATATAACTCGAAGAATCAACAAACGATGGTGAAGAAATGTTCTCGAGTAGCAGCTTTATACCAGTAGGAGAAGAGTAGGACGGCCTTCCCACTAGATGTAATAACGACCTGGTAAGATATGCAAGAACAAATGAAAGAACAAACAATGGATGTAGGTGGCTCAGGACTTTGCTTTGCGGCATTTATTGGGGGAGGCCTGTGGTCAGCAGTGACTTGTGAAGGGTTGTAATGATGATAATGATGAAATTGAAAAATGCCTTCACACAATTTTTATAGTGGTTTTTTGTATCTAGTATTTATTTTTGAATACTTATTTCAGTGTATAAATGTAGAAAACAATTTTACCATTTTAAAGGCCAGCAACACATTCTCGTGTTGCAGTTGCTCATGGGCGGCGGTAGTCACTTAAAATCAGGTTAGTCGCATGCTAGTTTGCCAACTTCTATAAAATGAATATAAATTATTTTTCATTCATTCATTCATTACATTATAAGTCCAATGCTGAACATAGGCCTCCCCCAAGAAATGCCACAAAGCACGGTCCTGAGCCACTTGTATCCATCGACTTCCTGCATGTCTTACCAGGTCATCACTCCATCTAGTGCGGGGGAGTCGCCCTATACTTCGCATTAATAAAAAATATAAATTATATATATATATATATATATATATATATATATATATATATATATATATATATTTATATATAAATAAATTATTCCGTTTATCTACCTAATTATCCTACCTAATCCCGTACTATTTTTCCAGGGTTCGATCGGGGGCTAATGCCTCTATTGGTGGATCTGATGCCAATAGGCCAACGCGCTTAACTCAAAGTACTTTACTGAATTTTTTTCCAAAAATAGATAAACCTTTCTTTCGTGACTCACTGTAAAAAAACTTTTAAAATTTTGCACCAAAACATTGCGAGTGCCTTGGCAAAGCAGGAGTTACTAGAAATAACATTACAAGAACTTAAAAAGACGGATAATGAACCAGATCTTATATGTTTATCTGAAACTTTTCTGCGATCTGGTAGCGAGAAGTACCTAAATATTTATAACTATGAGTTAGCAACAGCGTTTTGTCGGGACAAACTGAGGGGAGGAACCTGTATCTTAGCCAAACAAAATAGTATCTACAAAGAAATGGAAAAACTAAGAACGTACGCATCACAAAAGAGCTTTGAGGTCTGCGGCATCGAGATGCCTCTACATAAATTAGTGGTTGTATGTGTTTATAGAACACCTACATCTGATCCGAATGTTTTCTTAAAGAAATTAGACCTACTATTGCACGACTTATTAAGAAACTGTAAGCCTGATACAAAAATGGTTTTGACGGGTGATTTTAACATCAATACGCTGAAACAGGGAAAAATAACAAATTACCTCCAAGATATTTGTCTAAGTCATAACTTAAAAATGCATATTAATGTACCTACACGCAAAAACTCATGCATAGACCACATGCTAAGTAATATTATAGGCGCTAACGCTACGGTACTACCTTTATACTTGTCCGACCACGATACAGCTCAGTTATTATGTATCCCCGTGCAAAAAAAAATTGAAAAACCAAAAACTTACACAGTACTTAAAAAGGACTATAGTTGCGAAAATATTTTCAGATTCAAGGAATGCCTGAATAGTATCATTTGGTCTGAGGTATACGCAGATATGAGTCTGAACTCTGCCTTCAATAATTTTCATGAACTACTGTGCATGTTTTATAATCTGTGTTTTCCTTTCATTAAAATTAAAGTTAACACTCATAAGAACACACAAGATTGGATTAGCAAAGGTCTAAGAACAAGCTGTAAAATTAAACGGTCACTATGGTGTAATTATTATTAAAAAAAACAGCAAGCAATAAAATCAAATATATAAATTACTCGAAAGTATTAAAAAAATGTATTAATACCGCCAAAAGGATTTCGCACATAAAATATATTAATAAAAGTAAAAACAAATGTAAAGCGACATGGAATATAATAAAAAAGGAAATTAATGCCTTAAAATGTGACAATATCATAAATGCAATAAATTTAAACAAAAAACAGTTGACAAATCCTTTTGACATAGCCTCAGCTTTTAATGACCATTTTATTGAATTGACTAATACATATAATTTGACGACAAATAAGACACAAAAAACAACTACTAAGAGCAAACTTATACCAAACACGATGTTTCTTCTTCCAACTACAAAAGAAGAAGTAAAAAAAGAAATTATGGGTTTGAACAACACCAATTCAGAAGGCTTTGACGGAATCAGTACAAGAATAATTAAAATGTGTACTGATGAACTAGTACCTGTATTGACGTATTTAATTAATTTATCATTTTCATCTGGGACGTTTCCGGAAGCATTAAAACAATCAGTCGTCAAACCATTGTATAAGAGAGGTAAAAAAAATGACGTCAACAATTATCGCTCAATTACTCTTATACCTGTTCTATCGAAGGTGTTCGAGAAATGCATGCACCTGAGAATACTTAATTATTGCAACACATACAACATCATTAATAAAGATCAATTCGGTTTCCAAAAAGAAAAGTCGACAACTTTAGCAATATTTACTCTTGTGCAAACAATACTGACAAAATTAAATAAAGGTTATCTAACAACAGGTCTATTTTTTGACTTGTCCAAGGCGTTTGATTTTGTAGACCACGACCTCTTATTAAATAAACTTGAAACGATTGGAATAAGAGGACCTACACTACAGTGGCTATCATCCTACTTGAGGAATTGGTGTCAGTGCGTCACTGTTAATAAAATCATAAATAGCGAACTGATAACATGTTCTTCTACGTTAAAAAATAACACGTGTGGTATTCCTCAGGGAAGTGTGCTAGGTCCGCTTATGTTTATACTATACATAAATGACATAACCAGAGTGACGGGTCATAAATGTATCCTATTTGCAGATGACATATCAATAATTGTGACATCAGATAAAAATAAATATAATTCAATACATGACCATGAAAACGAAATTAATAATACTATTGACAACATTATTAAATGGCTAGAGGAAAATAATCTAAAACTAAATTTAAATAAATCAAATTTCATACATTTTAATATACCCAAACATGACAAACACAATTTTAATCTCAATATCGAAAAGATTAAAGAAATTACACATACCAAATTTTTAGGTGTAACGATAGACCAGGATCTAAACTGGAAATTACATATTGAGTCCCTATGCAAGCGTATCAACAACTTTGTTTATGCTCTTTATAAAACAAGGAGCGTAACTAACTTGCAAACAGCTATTACCACTTATCACGCGTATGTAGCCTCCATTCTACGTTATGGGGTGATGATATGGGGTAATAGTACTGAGAGACAAAGGGCATTTGTAGCGCAAAAAAAATGCATCAGAGCCATATGTGGGATTCCACCGGGCGAGTCCTGTAGAGCATCTTTTTGGAACCTGGGCTTACTCCCGTTGCCAGCACTGTACATTTTTGAAAAAAGTTGCTTTGTCAAAAGTCATACTGAGGTCTTCCAGAAAGCCAGAGATATAAACTCTAGATTGAAAAGAAATCCGAATAGATTAGTGTTAAGCGTCATTCCGAGATCTGCTAAATTCAGAAAAAGTTGTGTAGCAATGTGTGTTAAAATATATAATAAGATCCCCAATGACATCAAAAACCTCAAAATGAATTTATTTAAATGGAGACTATATAAATGGCTTATTGAACTAAAAGTGTACGACATTAAAGAATTTATTGACCTTAGGCTTTAATAATTATGGATTTGTTAATATTAATTTTATGTATGTATTTGACACTTTTTTTTAAATAAATGTAGCTAGAAATGTATATAACAGAAACTTAAATTTGCATGCTAATTATAAGCAAAACATGTGTACTTATTTTACTGTACCACCTACAAATACCATGTTTTAAGCAAATAAAGAAATTATTATTATTATTATTACCCTAAGAAATCCACTCAAGGGTGGATAGTCGGAATTGCGAGTTCGTTTATTCACTCCAGACCATGTGGATAATCGGAATTTGTATATTTATTTTCTTCCGAAATTCTCCCTCGGCTGTGTACAGTCGTTTATAAAACATTATAGAAACTGAACTTAGTATCCATCCTACCGACCGTACCGAGTATCCATCCTAGGGTGGATTTTAATACAATACAAAACTCATTATTGCACACTATGAAATGATAAAAATAACAAAAAAGGAAAAAAAATAAACAACTATTGAAGGAAATACAAAAGGGCGGTCTTATTGCTACATAGCAATCTCTTCCAGACGATCCAGAACAAGAAATAACTAAAAATAAGGAATATTTCAATGGCTAGGGCGCACTTAAATAAATAAAGATACAAACTAATGCATTAAAATACTACATTCTTCAGGTAGATCAATGACCATTATTAAACGGAGGAAGGGAGAGGGGTTAGAGAGACAAGTAGAATTTCTGCCTTACTCCAAGAACAGAAAATGATTTGTCATAAAAAGTCGAGGAGTGCCCAGGACATTATTTATTATTTTATTTTTATATTTATTTTTTTACAACGTTACCTCCTAACCCCGCTAGTATTTTTCCTGTATCGTGGAGGCAGTTTACAAACATAAATTGCTCAAGGACAAACATACAGATCAGGAAAAATTATTTGTAGGCCATACAAGTACTTGTTCCGTGCGGGATTCGAACCCGCGTCACTGTGCCACGGAGCCGTCAACATTCGAGGAAAACATTTTCTTTGGATCGTAAGGAAAAATTATGACAAGAACTGAGCAATTTAAAACGTACTTTTATATAGGAATGACTTTATATATTAAATAAGATGCAGTAGAGAGCAGAAAGTATGTGAGTATTCAGACGACGACGGATTGGGAGCCACTTGAGCTTATTGCGGTATTCTGAGGCATGGTCATATTTACGAAGCCCAAATATGAACCGTTTACAGAGATTTTGAAGTCGCTCAAATTTGTTAAGTTGCTCCTCGGTGACATCAAGGTAACAAATGCCAGCAGAACCGAGGATAGGGATTAGTAAAGATTGTGCAAGCGTAATTTTGGTGAAAATTAGTAAAAAGTAGTTAAGCATCTGAAGTGAAGCATATGCTGCAAACATTTTACGGCTATTAATTTGGGGAGTTCAAGAAAGATTGGAATCAAAAAAGATATCTAAATATTTGACAACATCATAATAAGGGATAAGAACACCATTAAATATAACGGGTTGTAGTTGACATTTTTTTATTTTGAAAATCATTCTCGAACTCCCAACAGTTATGGCTTGGATTTCTTAGGGTGGATAAACTGAATTACCCCCTAAAAGCTAACTAAAAGTGTACCTTTCAATAATTTTTATGCGATATCGGTAAATTTCAAAGCCATAATAAAATAAAATATTTTTTATTAAACATAGATTATTACATAATAGTTATTGAAAGTCATTTTTTATCTACCAGTGGTTCGGGTAATACCTTTGTCCTAGGAAGAACCAGCAAGAAACCTAGTGGGTCTTTTATTTTTAAACATATTTCCTTTACAATAATTTTGTTTCCACAATTTTAAAAACAATTTTAATTAAAAAAATCATGTTAGCAATCACCTCATTGCTAGGAGTTATTTTAATTTATGTATTGGTTGATAGTATAATTGTATATATTCTATTGATTATTTGCGTATAATTTTTCTTTAAAAAAACGTCTAAACTTTCTTAGTGACAAATTTTGTACATTTTAATAATGAATTATAAAAATACAAATTTTGTACATTTTAATAATGAATTATAAGAAATTAATGAATTACTGATTATGTGGGGTCTAGTAATTCGCATTACAAGTTTGTGTTTGTTCCTAGTGTTTAAAGTATAAACACCTTTATTCTATCAAAGCTATTTATGTTTTTATGCACATACATCATCAATTCTTTCTCCAATGGACTCATAATAATTTAAGTTATAAATTGCGCGTGCGGTTCTCTTTTGCAAAACAATTATAGATTCAATGTCAATTGCATTACCGCATAGCAAAATTTCATAAGACAACACGTTATAAAAGTAACTAAAATAATCTAGCTTTCTCACCATTGACTTCTAATCTTTCTTACGTTTAGTTGTGCAGCATATGCTGCACAACTAAGTCTGCCTGCTAATGTTGATATATGGGGGCCCTACGGAAGCTCTGCGTCAAAAGTAATACCAAGAAGAACGGTGGTATCTACAAGACTCAACGGACATTGGTATTTCAATGTTTAACATTAGGTATTGTAAATTCAATATTTTTTTCTTATTTCTGTTTAAAAGCAAATTATTGGCGTTAAACCAATATACTTATTTCGTTACAGCATTATTTACATTGTCAAAATAATTGATTGTCGTTTGAGTTTGAAAATTAAAAAGGTATCATCAGCAAACAATACTATATCGTGATCGTCCCCTAAAAGATAAGGTAAGTCATTAATATAGATTAAGAACAGGAATGGGCCAAGAATTGAGCCTTGAGGAACGCTCATTAATACTACCGATTCGGAGGATTTTTACAATTGATAACGATTTTTTGTGTTCTCTTATTTAAATATGAAATAATAAGTGTAAGCGCAATATTTTTGACACTGTAATGTTGTACTTTTCTGATTAATATCTCATGATGAATACAATCGAAAGCTTTGGAACTATCACAAAAAATATCTAAGGCATCATGGATTCTCCCAAGCATTGAAAAAATATTTCATAAGCTCAATACCTGCGTCTATCGTCGAGCGACCCGTTGTGAAACCTAATTGATTTTTGTGGAGTTTTTTATTAAAAAAAAACTAACAATTGATCAAAAATTATTTTTTCAAAAATTTTATTAAGATCTGGTAAAAGATATAAGATAGTTCGTTAGAAGTACTTTTACTGTAACGTTTTAATTTGAAGCGGAGAACCAGTGTAATAACAAGCGATTATGTATTTTATCAGGACTCAAGGGCATTAAGTTTGGAGTTGCCCTTTAATACATGCAGGTGACCTGTTAACTTTTTCTGCAACTTCTTCTAATTTTTTGCAATTATTTCCCGTAAAAGTCCAGCGCGTGGCATGGGACTCTCGGATTGTAGGTAAAATTTGCTTATATAGCAGGCGAATTTACGATCTCTGTACAAGACGCATGGTTTGAGGAGGATGTTTGAATTGCGATTTATTAGAAAATATGATGTCTTTAAAGAATTCCCCATAGCCAATTTTTACGACCGGAGGTTGAAATGAGATTATGGATTTTGAGTTGCGTATATTTTTGTGTAACGTAAATTGTTATAACTAAATAAATTTGAGACCGTGTAGTAGCGGTGTAATAATATCAACTACCCCCTATATATAAAATACTATACCCGTACATATCGTAAATTGCAACAGGGGGAAACAAACCAAATATGAGCAGCAGCGTCTTCCTAAAAATAATAAAAATATATGCGGTTGCTAACCGCATTTTTATGTATTTGCGTGGCAACCATGGCAAGTACCTTCCCCCTACGAGGCAATCTATGAGACGACTACTATCTAGTGCGAATAACAGAATTATATCCTTACATCGTACCAAATTATAAGTTTTGAAATATGTCCTCTCTGTAGTCGTAGGTGCAATAAAGTGTAATAATCTCTGGTTTTAGTCTTAGGTTTTAGTCGACAAACTTGTTTACAATTTCGTTACTCAATTGTGGGGTCTACGTCAAGCTTAATTTCGGAGAAAGGTTAAGGTACGTGTCACGGGTTAGCAACAACATTGAAGTCATAAAGTATGTAGTTGTTGTTTGTACTTTGATTAAAGATGATTTTAGAATGTTGATGATAGAATAGCATATTACAGCTCTCATTAAAATATTTCATTTTTGATCATAAAATTTAATTACCACGCTTATTTCAAATTAGAATACTTAAAGAAAAAGAATATGAACTTTTAAATCGCAACGTTAATTATGTTAACTAATATATATATATAATTAATTAATTAATATATAATTATATAGATAATGTAAAAGTTAATAAAATAAGGGTTAAAAAAACTAGTAGTTTAGTTTCGTGGTCGAAAGGACAATGTCCAAAATCGCCCTGTGTAATAAAAGCATCGGACATACACGATAATTAGTTTTATATTTTATTATGTTAATTGCAAATACTTTTATAACACGGACTAGCTGCGTGCAAAAATGAACATTAAAAGTATTCTACTCGACTTATAATATTAATCGCCGCCATCTTCGCCAAACATCATGTGGTGTCGAAAAATTATTAGGGATGCCCAATCGATTGTAATCGATTTTTGAATTTAATGAAATACATTTTGAATTTATTTAGAATAAAGTTTCAAAAAGAAGCTACAATAAAAATATAAAATTACCATTTCTTTATATTCTTTTGTATTATTCCCTAAAAGTATAATTTAAAAAACCTACTATACCTAATGAATGAGGTCATACTCGATTTTGAATAGGTAATTAGAATAATGCTGAAGAATAATATTCGTAAAGATAATTATCGAGGATTTTCTGACGATTGTTGAGAAGGTATTGTATTTTACGTCTTACTTAACAATAATGTAGGATTTTACAATAATTAATATTAAAAAAACACTTATCGTTACTGCATTAGTTATAAATGTATTCTTTAAAAAGAGCAATATTGTAGACTAGATACAGGTGTTATTATTAATATTGTTACAAGTATGGAAGACGTAGAGACGTACGTGTTATTATAAGTAAAGTAGGATATTGTCATACTTGTTATGATATTAATATTATCGTATTACAAAAGATGATGTATGATGTGATGTGGGTTTGTAACCTATGGCTATAATAAATCTTAGGAAATATTCATAAATCCTATCGTATTTGGCGCTCCTATTTTTGATGTCACTAAATGGTCACTTGTCACTTGTCAGAATCTCATGAAAAAAATACGATCTCCAAATCGATTCAAATTGAACATACTAGATTTGAATCTCAATTAAATCAAGTATTAACAGATCTATTTTTGATTAATCGCGACATTTTCAAACATGCCTAATATGGACAGAGAACATTATGGACGATAATTTACCGTAAATACAAATAATTGTATAGAAAAATCATTAAATTAATAAACATAACATCACGCTTGTATTTCTCAGGAGTAGGTAGAAGTGTGTAGTACTGTTATGTTATACGTCCCATGTAATAGAGGCTGCGCGTATTGCCAAACACCGGACACAAATCTAGACTCCGTGCTACTACTGGGAACTTCAAGTTATAAAAACCCAATAATAAATTGTGGGACCCTAGGATTGAACCCAGAACAGAACAGTTTTTCTGTCTACCACAAGGAACAGATGTTCTAACTATGCAAAAGTATTTCTTGAATCGTTTGAAATATTCTTGAATAAGTCCAATTCGAAAGGTTTTTGGATCGATTCATTGAATCGATGGAGTGTTCTAAGTCGATATCACGACATCGGATAAGGATTTTTCAGATCTATATCGATCTGGAAAATCGATTATTTTGTTATAAACAATCGATTAAATGATTTCAAACCGATATGCCTACTTTATACTGTCATCTTTCACTCTGTCAAAATTACATTGGTTAGCGTCGTTTGCTCTTTGTAATTGTGTCGGTGTTTTGGTGACTTTACATTGAAACTTGAAAATTGAACTTTATATTGAAAATTACGACTTGGCTATTTTAACGGACTCTGATTGCTTACACTTACCGTATATGCTAATTATAACATCTAAATGCTAACAGCCATTATATACATACATTTTTATTTTTACATTAATACACAAACATTATCTCTCATTTCGAAACCAATGCTAAGAAAGCAGGTTTGTTAACTAAATTCTATGCATTTATACGTTGCACTTACATACACTTAGGCTTTACAACAAAAACTGCATACCTAATTATCTAGATATGTACTAAAAATAGCTAAATGTTTTTGGACATCGTTTTTCAGTTTGTTAAAAATCACTCGGAGCTATGAAAAACCGTAATATTCGTGGTTCGATTATAACCTCAAAATCTGATACTTTTTTTGAAATATATCTTTTATGCAGCTAGTCTGCTATAAAAATAAGATCATATAGGAATTCACTAATGATCGACAATAAATTACATAATTTTCCGATGCTCTTGGTTCCAGGGCGAACAATGTATGGGAACAGAGCAATGTGCTTTCACCGTAAAACCATTAAATTGTTTAGCTGACACATTAATTGGGCACGGAGCTATCTATACTCAGCCAGCGATGCAAACCTACTTTTTATCCCGCTAACCTCCATAACCAGGTACCTGACATCAAGAAACGGCCAAGACAGTTTGTTTATGACATTTTGTTATTTGTGACGTTTTGCTATGCTTAACATGAATGAAGGTTAGCAATCTGGGCACACTGTGTTATTAGAACGAAACTATGACCGAACTATTTACATATTGTAACTAACTTTATTTTACTAAATACACAGCGAAGACTATAAGAGTATTTGTGTGGATATTTTTTTCTAAACCTACTGGACTGGGAGCCGAAGATGAAAGCTTGTATTTCGATAAATATTCTCAATTCCCCCTGCATAGCTTAAGGTATAGGCAGCAGGTTTGATAATTAAGATTAAAATCTCAAAAATCACTGAACTGTAATTTTTAAAGCGACTATAATATTTTTAATTATTATTTGTAAGATCACGTTTATCTATAGACAATAATTTTATGCAAAGAAGTTATAAACATGACATTTTCTACAAATAAAATAAGATTATTTTTAATTTTGGAGAAGTCACCAACTAAGAGTGACAATTTAAGCAGAAAATTTGCAAACCATTTATTCGTGAAATGTATTTCACTACGGGGGTTAATGCGCAGCTTGACATTATGCCGACTTTTCATCTAGTATCCTAAATTCGTTATGGTTTTATGAAATTGTTTATAATGGATATTTTTACTTATATTATGCAGTATCGCATATTTTTGTCACTTATAATTTCCATCTATAATTGATTTTCCATCGGTGTTGAAAGTGGATTGGTTTATAATGTAACGAACCCCCCCCCCCCCCCTTCTATTCTTCTATCTATACTTATACTTGTATTTCTTTAGAATCTTTCTAAAGATTTAAATATAGGCCGTTTAATAAATTTATGGCGTGATCGTCTTAGTTAGGACCCTTATTTACATTGTGTTTGTATAGTAACTTAGTTCCTTAAGGTGTATCTTGGAAGAATGAATATTCACGAGAGCAATCGAAAGCTGTTGGTAGCGTTTTATAAATTATAGAACCCCGTTCACGAAGACAGAGCTCAAAAAAAGTTAAGAAAAATAAATTGTCCCTATTCCACTTGTATCTGGTTCACAACAGTCAATTCCTTATTAGTTAATCCCTTTCCGCTTGGAAAAGGCTCACAATATTTATATCAAATACCGGCTTCGCTCTCCCACATTTAAAAAAATTTTGGAGGAGTTACAAGGCTCCGTACACACCGTGTAAGGTGAGCGCCAACCATTTTAATGCGCTCCCCCCGAAGGGTACGCTAAGTTGGGAACTGGACCGTAGACCACAGCAAAATAACTGGCGAACCAGTAAAAGAGGACTTGGCCCCTAGATATTGCGTAAGTACAAACATCGACGGAAGTCGCGCATGTCAATGCGTGTAAACGCCATACAGAATACGATCAAATCCAGCCACAGTGAATGTACGTCACACGGGTTAGATAACAATAGGCACACTGGCCATAAAAAGCCCTCCGTGAGCGCCACCACCTGCCAGACCGCCGTTCCTGCAGAAGTGATGTAAGTGTAAGGCATCACCACCAACTGCATGGTCAGTATGGCCAATTGGCCGCAGAGCGTGTCATGAGTCTACCGCTCACCTCAAGGGAATGGGGTCCCACGTTGCGCGGCTTTCGGCCGCAGCCTTGAGATCCTCCTCAGATTCTCCAACCATTAAACAATCATTGTAACAACCATTCCATTCGGAAGTTGGGCTCTCCAAAATGACCATTTTGTAGGCGTCCACAGCTTCTTCAAATCTCTGTCCACGCAATTAATTCTTCATATTAGGGAAAGTATAGAAATCATTAGGGCTTAGGTCGGGGCTGTTTGTTTTTTTTTTATAGGAGAGGGGGCAAACGAGCATGCGGCTCACCTGATGGTAAGTGACTACCGCCGCTCATGAACAACTGCAACACCAGGGGAATCGCAGATGCGTTGCCGGCCTTTTAAAAAGGAGTAGGCTCTTTTCTTGAAGGTCCCTAAGTCGTATCGGTCCGGAAAAATCGCTGGTGGTAATCGATTCCACAAGGAAGTTGTGCGAGGGAGAAAACTTCTTCTGAATCGCACAGTGGTCGACCGCCAATCATCTAGATGATATGGATGGTATCGCAAGTTCTGTAGCGATGTGCGATGGTGAAATTGAGCGGCTGGAATTAGTCCGAACAATTCCTCAGAGCACTCCCCGTGGTAGATGCGATAAAATACGCAAAGAGATGCAACCTCTTTACGCAGTGCCAGTGAGTCAAGCCGATCGGAAAGAACTCGGTCGTCGACGATTCGAACCGCTCTGCGCTGGATGTGGTCAAGTGGAAGGAGCTGGCACTGGGGGGCCCCTGCCCAGAGATGGGAACAGTATTCCATGTGAGGCCGAACCTGGGCCTTGTAAAGTTGCAAGCGGTGTGCCCGCATGAAATACTGTCCCGCTCTGCTGAGCACGCCAAGCTTTTTAGAGGCCAATTTGGCCTTCTCTTCCAAGTGACCACGAAACTGCACGTCACTCGATATGTCGACACCGAGCATTCCGATACTGGCTGAGGCAACTAGGGGAGTGCCTTGAAACTGAGGAGATACGACAAAGGGAATCTTTTTAGCGGTAAACGCGCAAACTTGTGTCTTCTGGGGATTGAACTGGACTAGATTTAGTCGCCCCCAGTCTGAGACTTTGTTCAACAAAGTCTCGACTTCAGACACAAGTTTGTTCCGGTACTCGGCGACGTTTTCCCGAGAAATATTGGCACGGCCGGTGTATAAAGCATCACCAGTGCTGGCGTTTGCATAGCAATGAATGTTACTGGTTTGCAACATATCATTGATATGCAGAAGAAACAGCGTTGGTGATAGCACGCAGCCTTGTGGAACACCAGCGTTAATGGGCTTGTAATCGGAGCATGCACCGTCTACTACGACAAAACGGCGGACAAAACGGCGGATGGTCTAATAATTCTATGTTTTCTTGCTCTAAAAACTCTTTTGTTCTGTGTGCGGTGTGAGAACTCGCATTATCGTGATGGAGGATGATGCAACGGTTGAAGTTCTCTTAACGGAGTTCAGAAACGACCTGTGGCAAACAAATGCTAGCATACCATTCTGCATTAACCGTTCTTTTTTCCTCAAAAGGAATAGTCGTAACATGGCCGGTTTTGAAGACAAACGTGGCCACCATTTTTTTGCAACACTCCGTGAACGAACAATTTTTGTTGGCTTTAACTCATTTTCGAACACCCAAACTCGTGACTGGTTTTTTGTTTCGGGTTCGTACGCATATATCCAGGATTTGTCACCTGATACGATGTTGTATACAGCATTTGAGGATCCTGCGTGGAATCTTTCGAGAGTTCTGACGCACCAAGTAACGCGAGCCGCTTTTTGCTCTTCACAGAGCGAATGCGGTATCTATCGGGAAAACAACTTTTTTACACCTGAATGTTCATGCAAGATTATTTGTATTTGACTCATGCCAATGTCCAAAAATGCCTGAATTTCGCAGTATGTCACGTGTATATATATATCAGTATATCACTTCCTCAATCAACTTACGCACAGCATCAACGTTTTCTTGGGTGACTGCAGTTTTTGGACGACCTTGACGGGGATCATCACTGAGCTTGACTCGTCCACGATGAAATTCAGCAAACCAGCGATAAATTGTGGTTTTGGATGGGGCTTCATCACCAAATGCAGAAATCATACGGTCAACACACTGTTTTGTGCGAAACCACTTCGGAAGTCATAATAAATCAGCGCTCTTGAATATTCTCGAGTCAATTCCATTTTCACAACGACTAAACAAGTTTGACAAAACTTCGTGACAAGACCGAGAATCTTTTTTTAAATAAATAAATGGTTATCGGTTTTTAAAACCAAGGAGTTTTCAATTAAAAAGATTTTAATATGTCCGGAATAGTCGAAATATTCCATTCCCGATACTTTTAGTGCAGCCTATGTATGCTCAACCATCCAATACAATGGCAGATATAGCCAATAGGTAGTTATAAGATAATAGTAATAATTCACCATCAGAAAGAATTTGTGTCACTGACGTTGAGTATATGCATTTTTCGATCATGTTTATCTCACCCACGAACAAGTTGCCTTCAATCTTTCAAAGGTGGGAAGTTTATAGAGATATATTATCATGTTGTTATACCATGTTATTAACAGTGGTAGAGCCACGCGGCAGCTTTTGCTGTCGCAAGGATGGGCCGGCTCGAACCGGGGTGGTACCACGACCTCACAGAAAACCAGCGTGAAGTAGAGGTTTACCTCTGCGTTTCGCTTGGTGAGTGCAGGTGGCCGGAGGCCCATTTTGCTGGAAATGAGGCATTCCATCTTAGTCCTCACGGGTGACAACGCATCTACATTTTGATTTGTATTAGATGTAGATCTCTATGGGCCGTAGCAATCACTTACCATCAGGTGGACTGTGTGCTAGTTTGTCACCCTTATCCAATAAAAAAAAATATGTTTCACACTCCTCTTCATCTGAGAACGCACACGCGAGCAGACGTGTGTCACATCGCTCTAAAAGTTGTTCTTAACTGATACGCTAAACAATAAAGTCAAACTAAGTTCTTAAATACGAAAATCTTATAAACAAAAAAAAGGAAATTAAATAAGTGCATCGCTTACGGCAAGCATCAGCGACCGAAAGGATCTCAATCACCCCCGCGAACAATACAGACTGTTAGTATTGATCTCGCTCCAACATTGCACCGCAACCATCTACACCAGTGCTACGATGGTCGCTACGAGCTCCGCGCCGCTCCTATGCGTTACAAAACTACGACTAGCTGCTACGACGTGCTTTCGCTCTTGCACCGCTATGAGTAATCACCATATCTAATATTAAAATGGAGCACGCAAGGAATAAATCAATATCTGATTCCAACATTCCTGGACTTACGGACGAGCTCAGTCCACCATATTTCGTAAGCCACCATACCATTCACGCAAAATAACTGTGCTTATCTCCTACACAACAACTTCAAAGGTCTCACTCATTACACATTCACAACAAACACTTTTATAAACTAAAAAACATACGCAATGTCACAAAACTTACTATACACTTTTACACTCATTGTCTCAGACCATATAAAATTCTGAAATCTGTACACATAATTCTGATAATATCAATTTTTACCTCAAACTGCTAACGAATTACGAATAACAATAACGCAGTAGATAGATCTGGCACGTTTTCTAACTTTGAAAATAGAATTGGGGATGTGAATAATAT
The DNA here is from genome assembly GCA_033319125.1 of Parnassius glacialis. Classification (NCBI taxonomy): domain Eukaryota; kingdom Metazoa; phylum Arthropoda; class Insecta; order Lepidoptera; family Papilionidae; genus Parnassius; species Parnassius glacialis. Next base: position 13,137,874 of record JAVANC010000027.1, on the reverse strand, counting down.
TATCATAATACACAATACAGACTTTACGATAATATCTCAAAATATAAGAGGTATATGTGCCAACTTTGATGACTTTCAAGCAAACGTTTGCTTGACCTCAACTCTGAACTTATCATCTTAACGAATGAAAATTGAACCCCGATAAACACATCCCGCAGATAATAAGTTATAATTATTTTCAAACTTCTAAACACCAAAATTTTTATACGTGGTGGAGCCATGCTGCAGCTATATTAATAGTATAGTTGTAGCACGAAAAGGTTGGTTCGACTAAGGAAGGACTACGCTCTCACAGAATACCAGCGTAAAATAGCAGCTTATTGCTGTTGTGTTTCGTATGGTGAGTGTAGAGAACTGGAGACCCTTTTTACTGGAAAGGAGACATTCCGTCTTTGTCCTCACGGCTGACAACGCATTTGCATTTTAATTCGCAAACAAAGATAGATGTACGTTTCTATAGGCCACAGCAACCACTTATGATCATGTGGACTGTGTGCTCGTTTGTCACCCTTATTCTAAAAAAAAAACTCAATCTGATGGAGAACTCGCCTATGTCAAAACCACTCAGACAGTCCATGTATCCGAAGTCAATTTAAAACATGCGTCGTACCTGCAGATATCTTTACCTGAACTTACAGTTCTTGGTATTTATTGTTCACCTTCTAATCGTAAAGCCGAGCAATTTATTGACTTATTATGTACTCACCTGGAACTTATTGAAAGGACCAAAATATTAACATAAATCTAATCTATACACATGACGAACAACCCTAATAACGCAGTAATAGACACAATTACTTGGAAATGTTAGCTTCACAGGGCTTCCTTCCAGGTCACTCCATTCGAACGAGAGTACCTAATTGCCTCGATCATTTTATTCTAAAACTCTATCACGCACATCAAAATGTCACTATTTTTGTACTTGATACCACTATCACTGATCACAGAATGATCTTTTTAAAAATATCCTGCCCTGATAAACCAATAATAAATAAGAAAACTATAACTAAAATCAACTACGACAAAGCCTTAGAATATTTAAAAACAACTAAATTGCTTGATCTATTTGAATATACTGACCCTAATGTTATAACTGAAATTTTAATTAAAAAAATTGCAACAGAGATTAAAAATAAATACGAATATTACTTTCATCTCAGCGAAAAAAAGGATCTTAAAACCTTGGGTTACTCCAGGAATGCTACGCTGTATCAGACACATATGACATGCAAAGAAGGATAAAGTTTGACAGCAGTTTGAAAGTTCAAAAAATTCATTCTTTGAGCGACGTATACGCTTTTACAAAATTCTAGAAAATATACAAAATTTAACGTGCCCAAAGTTCAAAAACTTTATTACCCTTCGGTACGCCTGGTGGATTGAAATCACGCCGTATGCCTGGTGGATCTGACGGACCCGAAACTATTATTATAATTTTTTACATAAAACAATACTCTATGGATATCAGATTGCATGTGTTTTGCAAAAATTTTAATATATTTATAGGATATAACTAAAAAGTAGAGCTATTTATATTTAGAAAAAAAAATTATCACATAAAAATATTTCTTTTTCGAGCTAACAGAAACTAGACTCAACAGTATTAAATCAAAATCTTAAACTAAAAACAAAGATCAAAATCAGACTTTGGTTTATTTAAAGCTCTGATAAACTCGCTATAGTTAGATAATACTATAATAAAAATCAACACTGGCTAACGATAATTATTCTGTGCTCAGATAAGTGACAATTTTAGCATTGAAAGTTTGTGTGCTCCAGTTAAATGTAGCTCAAAAACACAAAATAAATGTATTTGAATTTCCAATCTTTTTTACCAGACAAAAGTAACAACGTCTTTTGACATCAGCACAAGGTTTATGGGGTCCTGATGATTCCCCGAGGTGAGTACTGATTTTTTTGCGGAAGCTCACTGAAAGGCGTAATTTAATTTTTTTTGCAGCTTGATGTGGAGCTATCAATGCCATGCCTGAGCTTTTTAGGAATTCTCTTCTGGTCGGTGGTTTATCATGTGTTCAACATTTGAAGAATTTTCGCAATTATTGCGGAAGTATTGAGAAAACACTGCCGTAATCAGACTCGTTCCCACTTTTCTCTAAGATCACCTCATCTTCCACATCTTCCTCTCTTAAAACACGTCTTATGTCAGAATTACTTAATTTTTTTGGGCATTTTTACTGTCACAATAGATTTTTGTTAATAATTTACGTAACAAACCCATTTAATCACAAAAAATATTAAACATTCACTTAACAAAAAAAATCACACCGTATGCCTGGTAGGGTCTTTCAGACCTGCGAGCACTTTACACGCGTGTTACTTGGACGCGGACATGTGGATAACTTTGGAAGGGGTGGTAAACTGACGTCTAGTCTATATTACGAAGCTATAAAGACGTGCAATGCGTGAAACTAAAAACTATAAAACATATTGACGGTTTTCTGAAGCAATGGGTCTATTAAACCCATTACTTCAGGGATTATTATAATATAAAGGAATTTATGGATGATAATAACCCCTGGGAGCGAGGTTAGCTACCAAGCTATTTAAAATTTGTTTTGTGTGGTTCATTAAGTAAGCTGTTATTTAAAAATAAGTCCATCTGCGTTTCTTGCTGGTTCTTCCCAGGACAGAGGTTTTTATCGAACCAGTGGTAATTAAACAAAAGAGTGACATTCAATAGGTATTATTAATAAGAAAGTTTGTCAAATACCCTCTTATGAGATTATCTGTGAGGAGGTCTATGTTCAGTAGTTGACCTTGATAGATTGTAATGAATGAATGAACAACGTATATTTGATCTCAACGTAATTCCAGAAACTGTTAGTGCTTGTTCACGTTAAATCGCGGGCGAGGTGGTGAGTGCGGTCACATAATATCAAACACATAGCATTATATGCAAATATTCACGTACAAAACGTACGTGAGGTGGAATTAGCGGGCAAGCTGGTGACTATAGCCCGCGGCACGCTCGCGGCTATATCAAACGTATGAATTTGTTTGTGTATGTGATTACGTCGAACTAGCGGCGAAACGTACGATTGACTCGCGACTTCAGGTAAGATCAACAATTTTGAACTTGTCGCTACAAACGAGCGACCATTCAAACCAATAGTTGCGCCTCGCATAATTATTCCCCTCTGCCAATTTTCTTTCTTTATTAATTGCGTGCTTTGATTCTACTTTTCGTCATATCCCACTTTATATAAGAATTTTCGATTAAATATAAAAGTTAGTCGTCTATGTTCACAACCTCTGACAACACGTCACAGTCACGCTTACACTTGTCGACCAACGAAAACACGAGCTCGCCCAAACTACCGTGGTGACTGCCGCCTACGCGCCCGCGTGTTCTACGTGAACAAGCACTTAGAATTCGTCAGAACATCGTCATTTACTTAGCGGATCTAATTTAACAGTGGTAGAGCCACGCGGCAGCTTTTGCTGTCGCACGGATGGGCCAGCTCGAACCGGGGTGGTACCACGACCTCACAGAAAACCAGCGTGAAGTAGAGGTTTACCTCTGCGTTTCGCTTGGTGAGTGCAGGTGGCCGGAGGCCATTTTTACTGGAAATGAGGCATTCCATCTTAGTCCTCACGGGTAACAACGCATCTACATTTTGATTTGTAATAGAGGATAGATGTAGATGTCTATGGGCCGCAGCAACCACTTACCATCAGGTGGACTGTGTGCTCGTTTGTCACACTTATCATATAAAAAAAAAAATTCTCGTTATGTCACTTCGTAAAGTGATATTTGTAAGATATTATAAAATATAAAATAAATATTAACATATTAAATATTATTACTTATTCAAGAAGGGAAAAGAAATGTTCATAAATTACCACCACAATATTAAAAAATATTTTTCATTATAATTTCGATTATTTTTTAAATAAAAATTTTGGATAATAACTGTGTCTAGATTTAACGATTTACAAAAAAACCTTAGGGGTCTTATTGTGGCGGCTCGTGTCGGTAAGTTCAGAAGCCAATAACATTTTTAAAAATAATAAAATTAGTAAGTTATCTAATTAGAAACTCTAAGGTCCCATTTATAGCAACCAAAAAAAAATCACTATCATAACTGCCATGCATTGTACATCTAAACGTCCCTGAAACGACCGACATGTTTTTTTCTTACATAATGTATAATGTCAAAATTAATTAGCTATGATACGTGTAATAAAATAAAATGATGCCCTCTTACCTAGTTTGAAGAGCACCTCCCGCCCTTCCTCAAGTGCGTGCACTACCCACGTCAACAATAATCGCAACACTACCATTCCCAAGGCAAGGCATATTTCCACCTATTTGAGATATATCGAATAAAAAATGCCTACGTACTGTGTTTACGGCAAGCTATGTTCATTCAAAAGGCCCATGTCGAGCAGTAGAGTTTTATCAGGTGTATAAGTAAAATGGTGTAGAAGATATCAATTTTTTAAGGTTTTGGTTAAGAGGTAATCACTAAAATATTTTTTATTATATACTGTTTAATGTTACCATTTCTAAATTAAATCTTAAATTAAAAATAAATTAAAAATATTCATCCAATGTGAAAAACATTTAAAATACTTTTCACGTTTCTGGTTGTTTCTTAATGACTCAACTTGGTTGGTGGTTGTACGCCACTGGCGGTCTTGTTTCAATAGTCTTAATGTAGGTAACCTCAGCATTGCAGCGAGTTAAGTGAGAATAAATTAAAAACATTTCTTTGAATTGCGACTTTGCTGACTGTGTAATTAATTGTGTATACGAATTTAAAAAAAAACACAAAGCCCAAGTGAGATATTCGTTCATAAAATTCTAAGTTTTACTTTAAATACAACAACCTGTACTCAAGCTAGTTTACCTATACAATTGGGTAGTATTAGTGTGAGAAATCTTTCTAGTGTTGCATTGCCTGCTTTCTTTGCTTCCGGGCATCGTGTCAGTGACTTATGTACCTAACATAATTTTAAATAATAAAGTAGACCTGTGCTTTACTACAATGGTGAAAATGTTCCAGTGGAAGTTACCAACAAATACAGTGGGATATTCCGTTGGTACAGATCGTGCAGAAAGATTTCTTTCATATTTTCCACAATGACCAAGATAAGACACGCCTTTTAGCTCGACTAAGGAACCTAGTCAGTAGTTATATGCTTCACCATCAAGTAATCTCGACACATTACTTGATGGCGAAAGCTTGCGCATCGCCATAGGAATCCGACTAGGAGCTGCGATTTGTCAACCCCATCAGTGCCCCTGTGGTAGCAGCGTTGACAAGTTTGGGCTTCAGGGATTTCATGTAAGAAAAGTGCTGGTAGGTTTTCACGACACAGTACTTTGAACGATGTCACCCGAAGGGCTCTTGTCTCTATAAATGTTCCCTCGGTTTTAGAGCCTGGTGGAATATTTAGAGACGATGGCAGGAGACCCGACGGTATAACATTGATCCCTTGGGAGAGAGGTAAAGCCCTAGTGTAGGATGCTACTTGCGTAGACACTCTGGTGGCCTCTCATCTCAGGGGTACCTCGTTTAAAGCCAGGGCGGCATCAGAGGCAGCTGAACTGAGTAAGTGGCGCAAATATGAGTCTCTGAGAGATGACTACATATTTGTGCCATTTTATGTAGAGACTATCGGTTCGTGGGCTCCACGTGCGGTTCCTAAAGGAACTCCATCCGCGGCAGGTCATTGCTGCTGGTGATTGTAGGGCTGGTTCTTTTCTCGATCCGCGTTCTTGGCACGATGCCCCGGGGATTAGGACTATTTGATAATTTAAATATACTTTTTTCATAATTTGACTTTATGGTAAGTTAAATTTTCTAGTTTTAGTTTTTTTTTTTAAAAAGTTCATAATTTTTTTTATTTAAGTGATAAAAGAACTTACAGCCTACTTGATGGTAAGTGACTACTGCAGCTCTGAAGATTCAAATTTCGAAGGCTTGAATTTTGTTGATCCATATTTTTGAATAGATGAAGAATCTATGGTTATTTATTGAAATATAATTCTGTTCACTTTATTCTTTACTGAATACCTATAGTAACCAACTTCAAGAGAATTGTTATTAAATTATTCTCTTACCAAAAATTTGAAACCTTCTTTTCTCCACTTAGTTTTAAAGGCAATTTATTGAAAAGGACCCCAACAAACTAAATGGGAATCATCATTTAAAAGTGGTTAATTAAGTTGGAGTTATTTGAAAAGACACACTTAACCGAGTGTTTACTGCTGCGGGGGTTAATGCGCCATATATTTAATTACGATAATATGAAATATATACCGGCTTTTCATGTAGCCTCGTTATGGTTGGTAAAACAAAATGATTAATAATTTTTAGAATAAATAGGATAGAATAGAATGATTTACTCATATTTAAAACTAAAGTTTAAAAATTAAATTAGAATACAACTTATGAATTTTGTTAAAATAAAAGGAATACGCAAATATAATATATTATATTATCATCATTATCATTACAGCCTTTCATAAGTCCACTGCTGAACATAGGCCTCCCCCAAGGAATGCCACAAAGCACGGTCCTGAGCCACCTGCATCCATCGACTTCCTGCATGCCTTACCAGGTCGTCACTCCATTACGTGGGGGGTCACCCTACACTTCGCCTAAGGGTACGAGGCTGCCACTCGAGAACCTTTCTTCCCCAACGGTTGTCGGTTCTTCGAGCTATATGGCCGGCCCACTGCCACTTCAGCTTACTAATCCGTTGGGCTTTGTCGGTTACTCTAGTTCCACTGCGGATATCCTCATTTATAAGTTTATCACGCAGAGAAACTCCGAGCATAGCCCTCTCCATAGCTCGCTGAGCTTTCTTATACGGCCAGCAGTAAAGGACCACGTCTCAGTTCCGTAAGTCATCACTGGCAACACGCACTGGTTTTACAATTTCGTTTTAAGGTTTTGAGGTATGTCTGACGAGAAGATGTGTCGTAGCTTCCCGAACGCTGCCCAGCCGAGTTGAATCCGTCGATTGACCTCTCGGTCGAAGTTGGACTTACCTAGTCGGACTATTTGTCCCAGGTAAACATACTCGTCAACAACTTCGAGCTTAGTGCTCCCAACAACTACCGGCATAGGTGTGACATGGACATTAAACATAATGTTTGTTTTGTCCATGTTCATCTTAAGACCTATCTGTTGGGAGACACTATTGAGGTCATTGAGCATAGTGCTTAGGTCCTCCAGTGATTCTGCCATAAGGACTATATCGTCGGAAAATCGAAGGTGAGTGATGTACTCGCCATTGATGTTGATACCGTATCCTTTCCAGTCCAGAAGCTTGAAAACGTCTTACAATGCAGTGGTGCAGAGTTTCGGGGATATGACGTCACCCTGTCTTACACCTCTCTGCAATTGGATAGGTTTCGTACTCTGGTTCTGTACTCGGATAGCCATCGTAGCCTACTGTACAAACACTTCAGTACTTCGATATACCGACAGTCTACTTAGCACCGCTTAAGGGACTGCAGCACCGCCCAAATTTCGATGGAATCATAGGCCTTCTCATGGTCCACATATGCCAGACCTAGTGGCAAATTGTACTCTTCGGACTTCTCTACAATTTGCCGAAGGGTATGTATGTAGTCTCCATGTTATGTTTATTCTCCTGTCAATCTCGTCTTTGTTTCTAGAATTACGAAATGAGATAGATTTCCTTAGGTATATATAGTTCTCTAGGTATTGTAAGCTCTGTAATTTTTTTACGTGTATATGTATTAACATAACATGGAGAAAGTTCTGGAGCCTAAAAGAAATATTGAAGTCTAATCTACCTGTGAAACTGAAAAAGAAAGTCATGGATGGATGTTTACTACCCTGCTTCTCATACGGATCACAAACCTGGATCTACAACAAAAATGTGACAGACAGAATACAAAAGACGCAACGTGCTATGAAAAGGAGCATCTTGAATATTAGGTTGAAGCACAAAATAAAATCAGAAAACATAAGGAGAAAAACCAATGTGATAGATGCTCTGAAACATATGAGAAAGCTCAAGTGGAAGTGGGCTGGCCACTTTGCACGACTCTCAGATAAAAGATGGACGCATTTGGCTACAATTTGGGCAGGTCCAAGTGGTAAGAGAGCTAGAGGCCGTCCTAAGGAACGCTAGGTAGACGAGATAAAAAAATATGCTGGAAACGTCTGGACAAAGAAAGCAAAGACAAGAAAAACCTGGAAACTGTTGGAGGAGGCCTATACCCGCCAGGGGCCTTAACTATATATATATACATATATATATATATATGTGCATAATATAATACTATGTATAATTTTAGTACAATCCAATATTTAAACTAGTTTAAAACTCTATAAGTTAAGGAAAATAAAGAGGCTTTATTAATTAATTATTATTAATATATGTAGTCTATGGTGCTAAAGCCTTTTCGGAAACCGGCTTGTTCGGGAGGCTGGAAGTCGTCAAGTCTGCGCGCGAGACGATTCGTAATGACTCTCGAAAACAGCACGTAGACGCGGCTCAGAAGGGAAATCGCTCTGTAGTTCTTCAAGAGAGCGTTGTCACCTTTCTTGAAGAACAAGACCCCCGCACTTCTGCTCCACGCTTCCGGTGTAATGCCACCATGGAGAACGGAATTAAAGAGCTTCTGAAGGACTTCAAGTACCGGTCTCCTACCCGCTTTCAGAAGCTCCGCTGTAATTCCATCCTCGCCTGGGGCCTTACCGTTTTTAAGGTGCTGGAGAGCCATTCTAATCTAGCTCAGACTGACGTCCGGGATATTTTCAGAATAGTGTCGGATGAGACTCGCTCTTGGATCGTTACTCACACTTGCGTGTGGCTCCAACGATGACGTGTACAGCTGCCCATAGAACCTCTCAATCTCACTCAAAATCTCAGGGTTCCCGGAAATGATGCTGCTACATTCTGTCTTCAGCTTTGACAGTTGGCTCTTTCTGGCAGACAGATCTCAGGCCAAGATTTTGGAGCCTTGGTTTCGTTCGATCGCTTCTTCAATACGAGCTGTATTGAAGTTGCGTAATTCCCGCCGCATGCATTTGGAGATCTGTCTGTTCAGATGCCTGTATGCTGTCAAGTCTGTTGAAGAATGTAGTTTCATCTCCTGTCTAACAGCCATGAGATAAAGAGTGTGATTGGAGAGTTTTTGTGTTCTTCTGCGGCGGGTCTTGCAGAACTTAGCTCCGACCGCATGGACAGTTTCCACGAGCTTGTCATTCACATTGTCCACTTCATTGCAGTCTTCTAGGCACTGAAAACGATTTTGTAACTCGAGCTGAAAGGTTTCGGGACTTAGGAATAGAGCACGAGGGGGACGGAGCGTTGACTTCAATAGACGAGACCTCTCCAACTTAACGTTTAGGTTTAGTGTGCCTCTAACCATTCGGTGATCGCTACCAGTTTTCACCCTCGCGATCACGGAGACATCACTGAACAGTTGTCGTCTGGTCGTCAAAATGAAGTCAATCTCATTTTTGTCGAACCGTAGGGGCTTGACCAGGTCCACTTACTGTGGGGCCGCTTCTGGAAGAAAGAGTTCATCATAAAGAGTCCCTCTTTATTCATGAAGTCGGCTAGCTGCTCGCCCCTTGGGTTCCGTTGCCCTATTCCGAAATTCCCTACTTTCAGCTCACCGTTCTCTCTTGTGCCTAGTTTTGCATTGAAGTCTCCCATTAACACCGTATATTCTTGTACTATATACTCTAGAGATATCCTCATACATTTCCTTCACCTCCTCATCGGGATGTGCTGAGGTTGGTGCGTAAGCCTGTACGACCTTCAGCGAATACTGTTTGGTGATTCTGAGTATAAGGTACGCAACCCTCGTCGACACACTCCCGATCTTTACAACTTTGTTAACGAGAGACTTGTGAACGATAAATACGACACCTCCATGGGACAAATGGTCGCCCTCCTGGTGATAGAGCAAGTTGCCAGAGTCCTCCCCCTCTCTTCAGACTTCGGATAATCCTATAATATGCCAGCGCAACTTGTCTACCTCTTCTTACAGCTCCACGATCTTCTCGTCAGTCGTCAGGGTGCGTGCCTTGTACATTGCCAGGTCGAGTCGTCTATGGTGGCAACCGAACCTCCACCGGAGATTCTTAGCACCACCTGCCCCGCCGTTTCCATGGTCGCCACCGTAGCCAGGAATAGCGGGGCCGCCGGGGACTGGCGGCCGTCTGTTTGTTGCTTTAATCATATATTATATAGTTAGAAAATATTTTTGTATGCAGTACATTGGCAACCGAGATTTTTAGAGTAGAAAAAGATTTTAAAATGGTTCTTCATGTCTTAATGGTAGGTAAATAACTCCTTTAGCTTAATAACAGGCAGTTTTTTTGATATAACAGACAGACTCTTCAATTTTATTTATATTTATAATGTATTACCATTATGACATGAAGAACCATTTTAAAATATTTTTCTAGTCTAAAAATCTCGGTTGCCAATGTACTGCATACAAAAATGCTTTCTTACTATATAATATATTATATTTGCGTATTACTTTTATTCCAACAAAGTTCATAAGTTGTACTCTAATTTGATTTTCAGACACATAACGACATTTAATATATGAGTAAATCATTCTATTAACAGTGGTAGAGCCAAGCGGTAGCTTTTGCTGTCGCACGGATAGGCCAGCTCGAACCCGGGTGGTACCACGACCTCACAGAATACCAGCATGAAGTAGAGATTTACCTCTGCGTTGCGTTTGGTGAGTGCAGGTGGCCGGAGGCCAAATTCCCCCCCCCCCCCCTTCAACATGGCAATGGAATTAAATAAATGACTACCCCAGGAGGGTACCAGCACCCTTGGAGAATCCTCCATCCATCTGGTGGGGGGGGGGCCAAAATTCCGCTCGCGACTAATGCTGATCGGGGCAAGCGGAGCAATACAACAAAGGCGAGCCCTGTCACGCTATCCGTGAATTTTTGCATCTAGAGACGGCAAAGCCGGCCTTGCTCTTTTTAACCGAGACTCAGGTGTCCTCTCCGGCTGATACTTCATATTTCTCCTACCCGGGGTACAAATTGGAACACATGGAGTTCCTCCCATTATGCTGAAGACGTGTGCTCCGGAGTTGGCACCGGTTTATCGCGTCTTTTCCGGTACTTCTACTCCCGACGTGTAGTCCTGAATTCATGGAAGACAGCTTTGGTCTACCCGATCCCTAAAAAAGGCGACAGCTCAGACCCGTCCAACTACATGCCTATCGCCATCACCTCCTTGTTCTCCAAAATAATGGAATCCATTATAAACTGCCAGCTCATGAGGTACCTTGAGGATCACAAGCTGATTAGAGACCACCAGTACGGTTTTCGTCGGGGTAGATCAGCTGGTGATCTTCTAGTCTATCTGACTCACAGATAGGCGAAGGCAGTAAAGTCCACGGAGGAGGCATTGGCCGTTAGTTTGGACATAGCGAAGGCCTTCGATCGGGCCTGGCACAAAGCGCTTTTTTCGAAGCTTCTTTCCTATGAGCTTCCCGAGAAATTGTGTGTCAACGTGATCACCAGTTTCCTTGCTGATCGGAGCATCAAGGTCGTAGTAGACGGTGCATGCTCTGTTTTCAAGCCTTTCAACTCTGGTGTTCCACAAGGCTGCCTGCTATCACCAACGCTGTTTCTCCTGCATATCAATGATATGTTGCTAACTCGTAGCATTCATTGCTATGCGGACGACAGCACTGGTGATGCCTTATATATCGGCCGTGCCAATATTTCACGGGAAAACGTCGCCGAGTACCGGGACAAACTTGTGTCTGAAGTCGAGTCTTTGCTTCACAAAGTCTCGGATTGGGGGCAACTAAATCTAGTCCAGTTCAATCCCCAAAAGACATAAGTTTGTGCATTTACCGCAAAAAAGAACCCTTTTGTCTTATCTCCTCAGTTTCAAGGCACTCCCCTTGCTGCCTCAGCTAGCATCGGAATCCTTGGCGTCGACATATCAAGTAGTGTGCAGTTTCGTGGTCACTTGGAAGGGAAGGCCAAATTGGCCTCTAAAAAGCTTGGCGTGCTCAGCAGAGCGAGACAGTATTTCATGCCGGCACATCGCTTGCAACTTTACAAAGCGCAGGTTCGACCCCACATGGAATACTATTCTTATCTCTGGGCTGGTGCACTCCAGTGCCAGCTCCTTCCACTTGACCGCATCCAGCGCAGAGTGGTTCACATCGTCGACGACCGAGTTCTTTCTGATCGGATCGATACACTGGCACTGCCTAGAGATGTTGCATCTCTTTGCGTATTTTATCGCATCTATCACGGGCAGTGCTCTGGGGAATTGTTTGGACTATTTCCAGCCGCTTAATTTCACCATCGCACATCGCGACAAAATCGCGTTACCATCCATACCATCTGGATGATTGGCGATCCACCACTGTGCGATTTAGAAAAAGCTTTCTCCCTCGCACAACTTTCTTGTGGAATCAATTACCACCAGCGAATTTTCCGGACAGATACGACTTAGGAACCTTCAAGAAAAGAGCTTTCACCTTTCTAAAAGGCCGGAAAAGCATCTTCAGTTTTGATTCAATTCTTTCAATTCTGCCTTCGCCTATCTGTGAGTCAGATAGACTAGAAGATCACCAGCTGATCTACCCCGACGAAAACCGTACTGGTGGTCTCTAATCAGCTGGTGATCCTCAAGGTACCTCATGAGCTGGCAGTTTATAATGGATTCCATTATTTTGGAGAACAAGGAGGTGATGGCGATAGGCATGTAGTTGGACGGGTCTGAGCTGTCGCCTTTTTTAGGGATCGGGTAGACCAAAGCTGTCTTCCATTAATTCAGGACTACACCTTGGGAGTAGAAGTACCGGAAAAGACGCGATAAACCGGTGCCAACTCCGGAGCACACGTCTTCAGCATAATGGGAGGAACTCCATCGGGCCCACTCGATTTCGATTTCGACTGAAAAAGAACAACTTTTAGAGCGATGTGACACACGTCTGCTCGCGTGTGCGTTCTCAGATGAAGAGGAGTGTGAAACATATTTTTTTTTATTGGATAAGGGTGACAAACTAGCACACAGTCCACCTGATGGTAAGTGATTGCTACGGCCCATAGAGATCTACATCTAATACAAATCAAAATGTAGATGCGTTGTCACCCATGAGGACTAAGATGGAATGCCTCATTTCCAGTTAAAAGGGCCTCCGGCCACCTGCACTCACCAAGCGAAACGCAGAGGTAAACCTCTTTTTCACGCTGTTTTTCTGTGAGGTCGTGGTACCACCCCGGTTCAAGCCGGCCCATCCGTGCGACAGAAAAAGCTGCCGCGTGGCTCTGCCACTGTTAATGTATGTTCGTTCATTCGCGAGGCTTAAATATTTTATTAGTACTGAAATATTCAACTGGAGTAGTTAACTATATAAAGTAAAAATAATAACATAATTTGTTGTCAACTGTTTATTCAATTCTAGTTTTATAGAAATCAAAATCGGCTACTAAAATAATTAAAAACTAAAAATTTTGTCCAACCGACTTCAATATAATATATTAAGAATAAATCAAAAACTATTAGTCAGACTTTGGTCAAGTTTATATGGGACCACATGTAAAGCATTAGTTTTCAAATAAAAGAAGAATCGTCGAAATTGGTATACCCAGTAAAAAGTAATAAGGCAAAACACATAAAAAACAAAAAAACGAATTGAGTACCGTCTCCTTATTGAAGTCGGTAGATAACGCATATTCTAATTATCTACAGGTCTGTCTATAGACAGAATAAACTATCTAATATATAAAAATTTATGTTTGTGGGTCCGTATTTTATGCGCTGCCATACCGTTCATCAAATTGCGGCTGCGGTAGCAATGTGCTGGGTACCAGCTATTTTTTTTTATAGTAAGATATATAATATGGGTGACGAAGTCACGGGTACTAAACCCCTCCACTTCCCGACCCCGCTACGACAAGCGGGAACCCGTTCAGTGGGGACCTATTTTTCACCTAAACTCACGCAAACTCACTAAGAGCATTAATAATTTTGCAACCCTAATATAAATGTATTTACTTAACGTAATATATAGGTCATATTTAAACAAATTTAAAAAAAAATACATTTTTTGAAAACACTTATTCATCATCAGGTGAATTGTCTACACTTGGATATGGTCCTTGAGTTTAGGGGAGAATAAGGAGAGAAGTAATAAAAACATATTCGAAATAATGATCTAATACTTTTATACTTACTGGTACTGGTATTACCACACAATATTGTGGGTATACTGCACTTTTTCAAAGTAGTACGTCTCATGTTTAATTAAATAATCGTCTGTGAAGTTTTTTGAACATAGATAATCATTTTGTTTCGCATGCCAATTCATAAGTTTTATGCTTTTTAGCCATAATTTTAGTTTAGGGTCAGTTGGGAACCTGTTAATAATTTAATAAGCATTTCATATTTATCTACTTTGGTTGTTATCAGATGCATATAGACATAGAATTATTACGCATAGAAACGCAGTCCAATACAAAACACGAGCGTTAAAATGATGCAGTCATTATGTTAGTGGGCGCGAGTCGAATGTGCCTACGCTCGTCACACGCACACATACACGCCATTCAGTAATACCAGTTTCTGGCGTTTGCAACCAAATTGTGCAAATCGATATAATAAAGATTACGTATTACGTACGAAGATTATTTAGTAGAAGTATTTTATGAGAATATAAAATGGAATAAAATAAACACGATAATGATGTTACAAATACGTATAACTTTATTATACATATATTAATGGTAAAAAATGCAGACGTAATAAAATTTAAGAATATTATTAAACACAATTAATTTGCTCGAATACAATAAGCACATCGTGTAATTTTTAATTTTAACCGACTTCAAAAAGGGAGGAGGTTATCAATTCGGTGTATTTTTTAATGTTTTTTACCTCAGAATTCTATAATTTCTAAACCGATTTAGATTTTTTTTATTTGAAAGGATAATACACACAGATTGATCCAATATACACACTGAAATTTTAATGGTTATTTTCCCGAAGTAAAATGATTTTGCCTTAGTAGTACAATAGATTTATTAAAATAAAATTATTAGGATGTAAAAATGGCAGATTTACAATCGAGAAAAAAAAACTCTAATGCGATCTCAAACCAATAGCAATATCTCGCGAGTAGGTCGTGCGTACAGGCTAGCTTATACCGAATTACTATAATAAAGTCTGAAAAAAATTCACTGGACGTAATGTAGTGTTACGCCTATCGCACGTGCTACCGCGCGCTTCCTACACAGTGAAGGGCCACTAATAAATGTTCATAATATGAACTCTCAAGCGTAGTGATACGACATATTATACTAGTTTGGACGCCCGAATAGCTTGTGAGGTATTACTATTGAAAATCTGCCCTTTTTTAATTGTAATATTTTTTAATTTAATAAATTGACTCTACTATCGATACAGTATAATTTGGCTGCGGGACAACAACCACTTAAATTTCAGCATGTATATACGAATTGATCAAGCTTAGAAATCAGTGTACATACATATTGATAACCTTTCTTTTTGGGTTAAAATAGGCTATGTTTGGGTCTAACGTAACATCTGGTTAATGTTTGGGTGTAAAGTGACATCTGGTTAGTAAAGGTATTCTTATTAATAATCTCATGATGTTGTAAATAAAAAAGTTTTTATTCTATACTCTAAAACGTAACCTTAGTCAATAAAAAAAGCAATTAAAATAAAATAGTTGTGTTAAAATGGTTTCAACGAATCCCGATTAGCTGATCACTCTGTATTAGTTTCAAATAGGCACCCATTGTTAATATTATAATGTTAACACTTAGAGAAGTAGGTATCTATATATAAACATTTGAATTTTACACAGAGCGTTGCGATTAAACGTTTTAAACACAAATAGAAAATAAATATTTTTAGAAGAAAATTGTGATTTTTTCCCCACAACTTACAACATTTGTATTATGAGAGCTTAGGTAAGTATTTTTTTAGTTTTACGTACTCATAGCGAATTAAATGTATAAACTTATATGTGAAATGTAATACCATCACTTCTTTTATGTTTATCATCACCGTTGTGACAATATTTAACAACACAAACGGTAATTTTTACAATTTTTCGCGAGCTCTTCTCCGTAAGACGTGACGTTGCGCACTGACGCGTCGCTGAGTCAACTTACGCGGTTCCGCGTTAGTTTAACTTGCATCATTTTCGGTGCGCGTACTAGTATTCTATGCGTAATAATTCTATGTGTATAGAAAATAACATCGATAAGTATTATAGACAAGGAACCCGACAACTCTATTGAATTTTATTGTTTAACTAAACTCAGTAATATAAAGACTAAAATATAAAATATCTGATAATTACGATATTGAGATTTGTAACAAATTTTAAGTACCCATTGTTTAGGCCTAAACTTAAACATTTAAAACTTGCATTCAAAACCGGTTTGACGGCTTGGGCCGGCCGGACTCGTTTTGCACACGGCTGCCGCGCCCTCACGAATAGTCTGAAACTACGTGATCGAACATTGTGGAGAAGAGCAGCGCATGTGGGTCTGCTGGCCGATTACATCGGTGACGTCAGGTTACATTTACACACCTATCTCACACCACTTACATACCACTTACTTGCCCTTGACGGTACCTTGTGGTCGACCCTACCTCCGGAACTCGGTAAGTTTGTGTTTGCATATCCAGCCAATACATAATAATTATCCATAGGCCATTTGGGTCCGAACCCTCTGGTCGCCCGTCGAGTGTGCTACTGATGGGCCCTAGTACAGTCGACTTCTGTCGGGGCAACTGAGGGCCGTAACACTTATATTATCAAATAGTTTTAATTTTTTTAATAGTAGCTGTGAATTCACTTACTCGTGGAATGTTATCCCACTTACCTTTTGGTAACGAATTTTACAAATTACGTACACTCTAATGTGAGTGTACGTAATTTATTTTTAGTAATAAGGATTACTAAAAAAATATATAATAACTGAAATCAAACATAACCGAACAACACAAAATACGTTAATTTTTCTTATAAAAGTTTAAAACACAACAACACAACAGACTTTGGCATGTTATGTAAATTTTAGTTCCCGGTACGAACAAAAATTGTAGCAATTTTTATTTGTAGAATATGGATGACAAACGAGGCACTAGACTGTAAGTGGATGCAGAGGTGCACAGATATCTATATTTATCCTCGATTAAGTATCAAAATGAAGATGTGTTGTCGCCCCTGAGAACTAAAATGGAATGCCTCATTTCTAGTAAAAAGGGTCTCCGGTTCTCTATACTCCCCATACGAAATAGAGAAACATTAAACTATTATTAAGTGGCGTAGCTTGCGAAGACACTTATTAAGTGGCGAAGCTTGCAAAGACACTTATTGATTTCACGATGTCTGTCCGTCTGTCCGTCTGTCCCACGATTATCTCGAGAACGGTTTCGAATTTTCAAATTCTGTTTTCAGCAATCGATTACTGATCACCCAGGCATCTAAAGCTCCTATTTTGAAACTGATTGCTCAACGGCAACCGTTAAAAACCGCTACAAAGCTGATTGCTTTGCCACTTTGCAATGCTGTTAGCTTGTTAGGTTTATTGATTTCACGATGTCTGTCCGTCTGTCCCACGATTATCTCGAGAACGGTTTCGAATTTTCAAATTCTGTTTTCAGCAATCGATTACTGATCACCCAGGCATCTGAACCTCCTATTTTGAAGAAAAAGCTGATTGCTTCGCCACTTTGCTATGCTGTTAGTTTGCTAGGTTTATTTTACGTGGTATTCTATTAGAGCGTGGTGCTACTTCGGTCGAGCCGACCCATTCGTGCTACAACTATAATACAGCTGCAACATGGCTCTACCACGTTAAAATGGTAAATTATTTAGGAAAAACCATGAACCATGTTTTTCTTTTTATTTTATGTATATTAAAATAAATGATGCTCAGTAATACTATGTAATTAGAGAATTTAAGTGTGAAGTTTGAGTTCTCAAAAGTATGTTTAAAATTAACAATATAAAAATTCCTATACCACGGATAAGCAAGTGTATTTTCAAGTGCAGTTAAGTTTATGTTTTAGTATAAAACTATACATTACATTTTTTGGATATACGAGTATACCCAGATTAGAGCATGAGAATAATTGTTAACATAATAAATATTTAAGTATTTTCTCATTCTTTGGGTTATCATTAGCGGCTAAGAAACAGTTTAAATTCGGCTTTGATACGATTTCAACTTGTTTTATTTTTCTTTATTCCTTTTTTTTTATTTAAATAAATTTTCTTTTTATGTTTAGCTCATGAATATTCTCCAAATCCACTAAAGAACTCACTACTCTGAATTTACTTAAAAGATACAAAAGTAATTGTGACGTGTTCTAATACAAGCCACATTTATCATGAATTTTAAAGACCAATGAATAAAATAATAAAATAATTATAATTATTAGTGGTCGCCTATTTGTTGAAATTCAATCATGATTCATTAACTTTTAGAATTTTATATTAAAAAAGCTATATTTCACTTTCAACTGCACATAAATATATAAAACATAGATGTCTGATACAAAATAAACACTTTTATGCCTTGACATACACTAATAATAATCTCTTTTATTTCATTAAGCATTTAACAAACTCTACACACTATTGATAAAGGAACATTTTAAATTACGTAAAATTCACAGCTTATTCAAGCAATCTGTTAAAAATAACTTGTAGCCAACATTTTAAAATTCTTTGGTGACAATCTCTACTCTGTGCGACTGTTTGACCACAGACTATTAAGTATTTAACATTAGGCTATGTAAATTGAGTGATTATTATACCCTTTAGTAGTAGATTGTACCGTGTACTTACCGTGAACTAATTTGGCAGAATGAACATCAACGAACATCGGCTAAACGTAGTTATTATAGGTATTACTCATAGATTCCGTGTGATATATACACACACACAAAAACACACACACACACGCGCGCGCGCGTGTACGCGAGCACACACACACACATCGGTCGCACACACACAGGTCGGAAAAATACCACCTTCTCATAGAATACCGTAGTAAAATAGCAGCTTTCGTATGGTGGGTGTAGAGTACTGGAAACGATGCATTCCATCTAAGTATTTAGGGGTAACAATGCATCTGCAATTTGATTCTTAATCGAGGATAATTGTAGGTGTCTATGGGCCACAGCATCTACTTACCATCAGGTGAACTGTATGCTCGATTGTCACCTTATCGTAAAGCGATAATAAAAAAAAAGAACATAACTTAAGAACAACAAAACAACAAAAATAGAACAAGAAAATAATATATTTAAAATTTTTAAAATATATTTACAATTTTTTATAAAAAAATGAAATATGATGATGGTGATGGGTGACGTGAAATTACAATTAGATAGAAAATAAAGATTAGGAGAATATGGTAGCGGAGCCTGAAGGTCAAAGCGGCACACGCTGCGCTTGGAGTAGGAGTAGGCACACGCTGAGCTTGGAGTTTCTTGGCGGCGGTGGCACGCAGCGCCTGGTCTCGGCACACGCAGCGTCCGGAGCTGGCACACGTAGCGTCTGGAGTAGGTGTTCTCAGCGCCTGGAGCAAACAGTCGCAGTGCCCAAAGGTAGCACGGGCACTAGCAGGTGGAGGCGCCGGCGACGACTCCAGATGAAAGTAAAGGCTTGTAGGATCCCGGAGTAGTGCGGCCCCGCGCTTGAAGTAGACTACGCCGACGACTTCAGGTGTAGATAGAGGCTTGCAGGATCCCGGACCAGTGCGGCCCCGCGCTTGAAGTAGACTACGCCGACGACTTCAGGTGTAGATGGAGGCTTGCAGGATCCCGGGGCAGTGCGGCCCCGGGATAAGGCCTTTAGGTGATGCTTCAAGTTTAGAAGCTGAACTGACCCTCTGTATTCTCCGATGGTTCGGCTTTTATACCTTTTTAGAGAGAACGGGAAATTATTTAAATAAAAAGGAATTTTTTTGTAAATGACCCAAAGCAATAATATTTATGTGGAAATATTGAAATAAAACATCAGACCGGTAACGAATTTGAATAAAAATTGCCATGACAACCAAATAAATAACGATTGTCAAATATGTAAATTTTTGGTTTTAGGCTTGTTATTAAGAAACGGCAAGTTTTATGTAAGAAATGAGATATTATTTATATAGGAAAAAAAATAGCGCAACAGCGCGCACGAAACCCGAAATTGCAGACTTACGGAGAACTAAATAAAAGATCGAAAAAGGTAAGACTCCATTGACAGCGATTTAAAAAGTGCTGATAGCGTGAAAATACGAAGTGAAAATTATTTGTTATTGTGTAAAAACGTTACAGGATCCTATGGAAATAAAGGTGATGCAAAAAGAAAATCAAAAACAGAATGTAAAAATAGTGTTAAATGATATGTAAGTAGCATAACACTACATTTTCCCCCCGACCCTGGAAAATTTTTGACTCAGCAAAAATTTTGACTAGTACATTCTAAAATAAACCATAAAAACACACCTTTGCATAAACAGACATCAACAGGAAAAATCAGATATACTATCTATTACATTCATCATCTGCATTCAGGTAAGAGTGGAGTTCACATTCAATGACTACCACTCTAAAAGTGTATTTTCGAAACGACATTCAGGCTTATTTAAGGAATAGTCATCCGCTCCTGCGTGGAAAAAAAAATAGTCGAAGGGATACCACTCTAAAAGTGTGTTTTCGAAAGGACATTCAGGCTTATTTAAGGAGTTGTCATCCGCTCCTGCGTGGAAAAAAAATTAAATTAAGGGAGTAGTCAGCCGCTCCCAAGAGAATATAAAGATAAAGAAAATTAAGGGAGTAGTCAGCCGCTCCCAAGTGAAGATAAAGATAAAGAAAACTCCCAAGTGAAGATATAGATAAAGAACTTAATCTTAAGCAAGCATTAGTCGCTATGACGTTGAAGCACACTGGATCACTAAACAAACAAACAAATTAAAAGAAATAAAAATAATAAGGTGAAAATGATGGTGATATTTATGGATATATACAAATTAACAGTTAATAAAAGTTAAGAAAATTTATGATTCGTCTCGTTTTAGCTTTCAAAAACAATTTTATATAAAAAAATGAATGATGAATGAGTTAAGAACGAAAGAGAAAGCAATAAAATCAAAAGGAAATGGACAAGGCGCAGTAAAGGTGAAGAAAAGAGAAAAAAAAATTAATTTAAGCAAGCTTTAGTTGAAGAGACCGAAGCCCATATCTTCATAGTCAGACTAGATTCTTCCTTCTTGGACTCTCTCTTCCTTCTTCTCCTCAGCTGCCGGCGCTGCAGCAGCGGCGACCGCGGCCACGGGCGCTGCTCCACCGATGGGCATGGTCGACAACTTCTCACGACCCTGCGCGATCAGCTCTTCAACACTCTTGCCATTGAGTTCCGAGATGACCTTCTTCAGTTTCTCGGAGTTTGCCTCAACATCCACAGAGCTGAAGATCTTCTCAACGTCAGCAGCGCCTGGCCTGCAGGATGCGCCTGGCCTGCAGGATCCCGGGGCAGTGCGGCCCCGGTATAAGGCCTTTAGGAGATGCTTCACGTTTGAAAACTGAAGCGAGACTCTCTGTATTCTCCGATGGTTCGTCTTTTATACATTTTTAGAGAGAACGGGAAATTATTTAAATTAAAAAGATTTTTTTTGTAAATGACCCAAAGCAAAAGAGTATTTATGTGGAAATATTGAAATAAACATCAGACCGGTAAAGAATTTGAATAAAAATTGCCAAGACAACCAAATAAATAACGATTGTCAAATATGTAAATTTTTGGTTTTAGGCTTGTTATTAAGAAACGGCAAGTTTTATGTAAGAAATGAGATATTATTTATATAGGAAAAAAAATAGCGCAACAGCGCGCACGAAACCCGAAATTGCAGAGTTACGGAGAACTAAATAAAAGATCGAAAAAGGTAAGACTCCATTGACAGCGATTTAAAAAGTGCTGACAGCGTGAAAATACGAAGTGAAAATGATTTGTTATTGTGTAAAAACGTTACAGGATGCTATGGAAATAAAGGTGATGCAAAAAGAAAATCAAAAACAGAATGGAAAAATAGTGTAAAATGATATGTAAGTAGCATAACACTACATTCTCCACGTTGGGCGCCAAAAGGTCATGAAGCGACAATAAAAAAAAAGAACCTAACCTAAGAACAACAAAACAACAAAAATAGAACAACAAAATAATATATTTAAAATTTTTAAAATATATTTACAATTTTTTATAAAAAAATGAAATATGATGATGGTGATGGGTGACGTGAAATTACAATTAGATAGAAAATAAAGATTAGGAGAATATGGTAGCGGAGCCTGAAGGTCAAAGCGGCACACGCTGCGCTTGGAGTAGGAGTAGGCACACGCTGAGCTTGGAGTTTCTTGGCGGCGGTGGCACGCAGCGCCTGGTCTCGGCACACGCAGTGTCCGGAGCTGGCACACGTAGCGTCTGGAGTAGGTGTTGTCAGCGCCTGGAGCAAACAGTCGCAGTGCCCAAAGGTAGCACGGGCACTAGCAGGTGGAGGCGCCGGCGACGACTCCAGATGAAAGTAAAGGCTTGTAGGATCCCGGAGTAGTGCGGCCCCGCGCTTGAAGTAGACTACGCCGACGACTTCAGGTGTAGATAGAGGCTTGCAGGATCCCGGACCAGTGCGGCCCCGCGCTTGAAGTAGACTACGCCGACGACTTCAGGTGTAGATGGAGGCTTGCAGGATCCCGGGGCAGTGCGGCCCCGGGATAAGGCCTTTAGGTGATGCTTCAAGTTTAGAAGCTGAAGCGAGACCCTCTGTATTCTCCGATGGTTCGGCTTTTATACCTTTTTAGAGAGAACGGGAAATTATTTAAATAAAAAGAATTTTTTTTGTAAATGACCCAAAGCAATAATATTTATGTGGAAATATTGAAATGAAACATCAGACCGGTAACGAATTTGAATAAAAATTGCCATGACAACCAAATAAATAACGATTGTCAAATATGTAAATTTTTGGTTTTAGGCTTGTTATTAAGAAACGGCAAGTTTTATGTAAGAAATGAGATATTATTTATATAGGAAAAAAATAGCGCAACAGCGCGCACGAAACCCGAAATTGCAGACTTACGGAGAACTAAATAAAAGATCGAAAAAGGTAAGACTCCATTGACAGCGATTTAAAAAGTGCTGATAGCGTGAAAATACGAAGTGAAAATGATTTGTTATTGTGTAAAAAGTTACAGGATCCTATGGAAATAAAGGTGATGCAAAAAAAAAATCACAAACAGAATGGAAAAATAGTGTAAAATGATATGTAAGTAGCATAACACTACAACCTCCATTCTATAAAAAGATATACATAATTTTTTACGTTCTGCACTCATTTTCTATATAAGTTTTAACCATGCCAAATCTTAAAGTTCTGCGCGAAATATACTTAAGCGCAATAATGCGAGTCTATCAAATCATAATACATCAAAATGGATGTAACATAACCGTGGTACATTTCCTAATTTATAAATATCAAATTTACCTATTTGAAAATTAAAGCTACTGAAACAAGTAATGTCAAAAAGGATCAATTTAAAGCATTTAGTAGGATGTTAGGATATCTACAAACGAGATATATTTTAATATAGTAAAATAAGGAGAATAATGTTCTTTTATACCGGCAATTTTGCAATAGTTTATTTTCTCATAAAATTTACGAGCAAGGGTGCGAAATGGAATTAATAAATACAATTTTCTTCTATTGTCTTCAGATTTTGTTGTGCTTATAAATTATTGGGTATGGTGTCATAATACTTTCATAATACTTTCAAGTCAAGAGGCAATTGGTAAGGTGTAATTTAAAGGATTATGTTTTTGAGGCGTATTGCTGACTCATATTACGATGTATTCAATATTTTAATTACGTTAAATATATTATAAGGATAAAGACATATTGTAAGTGCTGTTAGGACTTATAGTTTCGTTCTGATCATCTAAAGTATCACAGCATTAAAAAAAACACATCATTTTTATATGATGTTCGAGAAACTAATCTTTAGACATAAAAAATGCGTGTCACGTTGTTTGTCCGCGATGAACTCCGAAACCATTCAACCGATTTTAATGAAATTTTGTAAAAGTGTTTTGCTTGCTCCAACTTTAGAGATAGAATACGTTTTATCCCGATAAGTGAGCATGAATATTTTTATAGCGATTTTAAGATTTTTAAAGGACAAAGGCTCGTCGGAAAGAGTAGAACAAAGTTTATATATATAGTTTATATATATATATATATATATATATATATATATATATATATATATATACATAATATATAAATAACAGTGGTAGAGCCACGCGGCAGCTTTTGCTGTCGCACGGATGGGCCAACTCAAACCGGGGTGGTACCACGACCTCACAGAAAACCAGCGTGAAGTAGAGGTTTACCTCTGCGTTTTGCTTGGTGAGTGCAGGTGGCCGGAGGCCCTCTTCACTGGAAATGAGGCATTCCATCTTAATCCTCACGGGTGACAACGCATCTACATTTTGATTTGTAATAGAGGATAGATGTAGATGTCTATGGGCCGCAGCAACCACTTACCATCAGGTGGACTGTGTGCTCGTTTGTCATCCTTATCCTATAAAAAAAATAAGAGATCATGGTCAAATGGTAGTCAAGCTCCACAGACTGTAGCAAAACACAGATAAACACGCAATAATGTGATGCAGTGTGTATGGTGGAATTGGAAGAGCATCGTTTATTATCAGCTTTTACCGCCGGGAAAAACCACTTGGATATCTACTGCCAACAAAGGCAATGAAACTCAGGCAAGAAATTGAGAAGAAAAGGCTGTAATTTATCAACAGAAAAGGAGTGGCCTTTCATTATGATATTACGCCAGACCACACACTTTTGGGCCACTTAGCAACATTTGAGAGAGTTTGATTAGGAAGTGTTAAAGCATCAACTATATAGTCCTGACCTTGCACACTCAGATTTTCACCTGATTCTGTCTCTTCAGAATTCTTTAGATAATGTTAGGTTAACATCAAGAGGGGACTGTCAAAATTACTTGGTTCATTATCGAAAATCCCAAGATTTCTTCAGCAGCGGGATTGTCACTACCTACAATATGGCAACAAGTTATCAAACAAAATGGCAAACATATATTATATTTTTTATAGAAGAGCAACGGCAAACGAGCATACGGCCCACCTGATGATAAGTGACTATCGCCGCCCATGAACAACCGCAACACCAGGAGAATTTCAGATGCGTTGCCGGCCTTTTTGAAAGGTGTAAGCTCTTTTCTTGAAAGTACCTAAGTCGTATCGGTCCGGAAAAATCGCCGGTCGTAAACAAGAAGTCAACAGAGAAGGAAACTCCTACTTAAATGCACATTCGTCGACCGCCAAGCATCCAGATGGTGAGGAAGGTATCGTAAATTTTGACACGATGTGCGTTCGTGAAATTTGGCGGCTGGAATTAATCCGAACAATTCCTCAGAGCACTCCCGTGGAAAATTCGATAGAAAATGCAAAGGGATGCAACATTCCTACTTAGTGCCAGTGTATCAAGCCGATCAGAAAGAACTAGGTCGTCGACGATTTGAACCGGTCTGCGCTGGATGCGGTCAAGTGGAAGGAGCTGGCACTGGTGTGCCCCGGCCCAAAGATGAGAACAGTATTCCATGTGAGGCCAAACTTGCGCTGTGTAAAGTTACAAGCGATGTGCCGGCATGAAATAATGCCTCGCTCTGCTGAGCACGCCAAGCTTTTTAGAGGCCAATTTGGCCTTTCCTTCCAAGTGATCACGAAACTGCACACTATTCGATATTTCGACGCCGAGGATTCCGATGCTAGCTGAGGCAGCAAGGGGAGTGCCTTGAATCTGAGGAGATACTACAAAGGGTTTCTTTTTAGCGGTAAACGCGCAAACTTGTGGGATTGAACTGGACTAGATTTAGTTGCCCCCAATCCGAGACTTTGTTCAGCAAAGACTCGACTTCAAACACAAATTTGTCCCGGTACTCGACGACGTTTTCCCGAGAAATATTGGCGCGGCCGGTATATAAGTCATCTGTATAGCAATGAATGCTAGCAGTTTGCAACATATCATTGATATGCAGGAGAAACAGTGGTGGTGATAGCACGCAGCCTTGTGGAGCACCAACGTTGATAGGGTTGAAATCAGAGCATGCACCATCTACTACGATGTGACTGTAATTATACTTCACAAAATTGTCTTGAATTTGTATATATAATACGAAGAAACTTTTTCCTCGACGTATTATTAACGCGTGTTTAGGTATAGATCTTCTCTTAAGCTCAGAATATACGACGATGTTTGACCTTTGATATTCGTAGTGATGTTACGAAAATTAAACGCCAAGAGCACAGATCACAATTACTCCCTACCGAGAGAAGAACGCCAACTTCATAATAAAAATAAAAGGAAATATGTGTATATGAGTGTAAACTAAAAGCGTCCACCGTGGCGCTTTTGTAAGTAAGAAAAATTTTATTGAAAACAAAACTTTTTTAGCGGGACTTTCAAACCTTTGTATTCTGTAACTTTTGAATTAATATTTAAAGCAAAATTGAGTAATTTTAGCTCGTACTTTACAAACTTTGCGTGAATTCCCATACATTTGAGAGGTTGCACCAAAATTACCCAAATTTAAATAAAAAATTAAATAAAAATAAATTAATTTACTTATGATTTTTATTTTTGGAAGACAGATTGTTTTACACTTAGATTATATAAAAGGTCAAGATTACTAATACAAGTAGTCAATTTTGACTAGTTCGTTCGATCGCCGCGTCACACGCCAAGGAATGTTCCCCACGAGTCGGTGGTTTTATTTTGAAAAATACAGTTTATGCTGTGAAATCGTGTAAAAATTACACTTCAAAAAAAAAGGAAAGTGCCTCAACATGTTATTTAATAAGTAATTTCATTAATTTTACTTTGTATTTCTTTGTTGCCGACTTTTAAATGTGAAAACGAAAAAATAATAATTTGACATTAATGTGACGCCACAACTTTTGAGTGTTGCCAAAGGCATGAAATCTATTTACCCGTATTTTTTTGCTTTTAAGTCTCTCGAAAAAGAAACGACGTATGACTTAAAATTTTATTAACATGAACAATTATTGTTTTGTGAGTGTTAGTTTCTTTCTTCAACCTCACAGCGCGCTGAGCACTGAACCGATTTCAATATGTTTTTCATAGTTTATAAGTTTTTTTTTGAGACGTGGCTTATATTTTAGTAGCATTAAAGGTTAATTTGAAGGAAACCTAAGTCAGAAACGTCTAATGTTCAGCCCACTTCCAATTTTGCTTAGAAACTAATCCTTGAAAAATCAGCGTTGATATGAAAATGACGTAACGACATCAGATTTTGAGCCATTACAGCTATCGACTGGGCTACTCCTGCTTACTACCCATTTAGGTAAATCGAAAATGTATAGTTGCACATGAAAAATTACACTAATGAAAGAAAATAACGTTGAAAATTATCATTAGTAATGATGAAAATTATCCTTTACACTTAACTTAAAATATTTAAAAACTCCCATATTTTTGGGATAATTCTGTGCCGATGGTATTACACTCGTATTGCATACAAACGCAAATGCGAAACGTAATATAGCCGAGAGCGTGACGTTCACTCACACACGTATAAAAATTAGCTTCACGATAAATATTGCGTTTATAGGTCTTTACTACTCTAACATAACTAATCTAAGGTTATACACATTATATTATACTATTATTGATGTTTTTTATTGCTTTTGAAGATAATATTTTCACGCAAAATAATGATATATAGCATATTTTATGGAGAGAGTTATTCTTCATAGAACATTAATGTAAATTTAAATCAGCATAATTCTCATGGTTAAAATTTAACCCGGCCCAGATAAATGAACTGAAACAGATAAAATTTTAGTCAATATAGTAATAATCCCTTCAAATAATGATCAATAAATTCGAAATGCTTAAAGATTTAGATAGATACTTACCGACATAAAAAATTATTATAAAACGAGTAAAACTCATTATATTATAATTGTGTTTAAAGAAAAATAACACATACAGAAATGAAGAATGTTTATAATATAGGTAAAATATACCAAGCGACAACAAAATTCTTCCTAACAGTACGAGTGTATGACATATCGACGCAGAATAATTTGCTGATTTCAATAATGTATAACC
The DNA here is from genome assembly GCA_033319125.1 of Parnassius glacialis. Taxonomy (NCBI): domain Eukaryota; kingdom Metazoa; phylum Arthropoda; class Insecta; order Lepidoptera; family Papilionidae; genus Parnassius; species Parnassius glacialis. The sequence goes on along the minus strand of JAVANC010000027.1, from coordinate 13,109,654 downwards.
AAAATGTCGATTGCTATACCTGGAATGAGACGGAAGGCAAAAGAAGAAGCGTTGAAATCGCAACATTTGTGTAAAAATATATTAATTACCAATCTGATACGTAAGAATAATGTCGGACAATTGTCGGCAGCGGACAACAAAAAAATTTCAACTTTAGTTGTATGTTTCTTTCCTAGTTGTGAACTACCCAACAATAAAAATTATAGACCACGTATTTTTTTAATTAGGGCATAGTCATGTGGAATGCGATTATATTCATTCTAAAATTGTACAAAAATCAAAAGACACTCTTGTTTATACACCAGATGGATGGGTTCAAATTATAAGGCTGGCGAGAACTAATCCTCGCCCTTTAATGTCATAACATTACTTTTCGGCTCTCAGTTTATAGCACAAACAAAAAGAACACAAAAAAGTCAGCAAACTCTTCCTGAATTGCCAAAATTTCAAGATGCAGTATGGGTTTAATATCGACCTGAAAAATCGAAATACATTTTTATAAAAACTGACTACAATAGTGAAGGCTACACTGAGGTAAAACTAAAGGCACAGAATGCATAATACCTAAACCTGCTTACAGTAGCCGATTGCCTATTTCAAAGGCAAAAAAGACAGATTTATTAAAATTATGCCAGGATCTCCTAATGCCAAGGAGCTATCATCAATATTATCAGAATCTGCTAGTATCTGAAACAGTAACGGATCACTTACCAGAACCCGACAATGAAGAAGATGATGAAGAAGAATTTTTAGGATTCAACTTTCTTCATCTTTTGATTATTTGTTAATTTTTATAAATATTATTCCTAATAACTTTAAAAAAACGTTCATACAACAATGTATGCTGTAAGCGGAAATGTTATTATTTTTTTTATAAATGACTGATTATTGTAAGACTAAACTTAAAATGTAAAAAAAGATCATAATTTATTTAAAAGTTAATTCAAAGAAGAATAAACTTTTCACACTCTGAACAGTGTTTCATTTCATGTTATTGACGATTCAGTAAAATAACGCAAATGTTACACTTTCAAAAAAAGACGATTAGAGGGTAAAGTTGCCACTGTAATTCATTTAAAATATTTTATCTTACTAAAAATAGCATACAGTTTTCTTTTACATTCGCAAGTTTAAAATGCAATAATTATTGCGTACCCGCAAATAATTATTGTATAATTGCGAATATGACACTTACGTAAATTTACTTTGGGCCAAAATAATATTTTTTATTTTTTTCTTAAAGGAATTAGAGTAGCGAATGTGATTTATTTGCTTAATGCGCTTAAATATCATGTTATTATGTAAATCGTAATGTTGAGATTAACATTTTATAACTAAAAAATCTAGTTTATCTAATACCAGTCAAAGGGAACCATTTCAAAAATTTTAAAAAATGGGTTTTTTTTGCTGTCATGTAAAATCTGTTGTAGCGCAAATTCGCAATTTTACCATAAAGGTGACGATGTGTCTATGTGATCTATCATCGCACTGCCCAAACGACGACTTTTATGACGTAGGCATTCACTATAAAAGGATTTTTTGGAAATTTTACAAAAAATCGCAACTATTTATCACATAAATATGTAAAAAAAATCCAAAAATTCGCGGTTTTAATTTTTTATTGTCGTCCTGTAAAAATGCAGTTTTTGCTTAATGTCCGTTTTGTATTTAATGACGAAATGATTTAATGATTTAATGAGCGATTACAGCCTGTAATAAGTCCAATGCCGAACATAGGCTTGTCTTATAGATTGATGGCAACCGTATTTTTTCCTATCCTCTGTTTCATTTTCCTCTCTTGCCTCCGACACCCATGCTTGATATATTATACTTTTATACCTGTAAATACGTTCAACAACTCACCCATAACTAGCATTCGACTTTTGTTCGGTATGGAGTTGGAAGGTTCTATGAATTGAGCGCAGCAAAACTTTCAATTGCATTCTGTCCACAAGGGTAGCAAGAAAAATTAACATAGAAATTTAACACAATACTTAGTACCTTAGTTCATCTTATTTTTTATTTTTATTTTAAATAACACATACATTTGCAAGTCATGTAGTTTATGGTGCAAAATTTATTTTATTTCAATATTACTAACCTTTGAAACAATTTTTTCCGGATTATTACTTTTGAATTTAAAATATATATTGATGAATTATATTTATTTGTGTAATTCATAATTTTATTAACGGATTATCTTTTATTATTGAAAAACCTGTGATAAAAATAAAGTTTATAAATCAGTTAGTGTGATTTATTTATTTAAGTAACTCCAAATATTAAAGAATAATTAATAAGGTTTCTTGCGTTAAACAATAGACATTTTCAAACTTCGGCCATTGAGAAGGTTCATAAATATCAACCAACAGTTCATTAACGTAGTCAAATAATGTTTTCGTTGAAAATGTAAATTTTTACAACAATTTAAATACAATATCTAAGTAACTTGAATATAATGAATTAGCAATTTTGCAGAATTTACATATATTTGTAAATTAATAGAATGTAAAATATTAGAGTGTTGTGTTAAACTATAAATTCAATTTAGTATCGAGTATTGTTCCGTGTGTTCCACGTGCAGAGCAGTTCCTAAAGGAATTATTATATATGCAACTTTCGTCGCCGCTGGTGACAATAGCGCGTATTATTTTCTCGCTCAAAGGATTGAGTCACGCATACAATACCAATCATTTTATAAGAGTAGACTTGTGCCCATATATAGGAAGCAACTTAACTATTGACTATACTAAATTAATATTTTATAATAACAATAAACAAAATAAACATAAACAATAAACATAACATAAAATACGCAATAGTAACTTAAAAACTAAAACTAAACTTATCGTACAGTTCTACTTCCCACTGTAAAGTGCTAAGAACACTGGCGACGTTTCCTCGGTAAATGGCTATACTTATACATACACACATATATATATATATATATATATATATATATATATATACTAGCTGACTAGGCAGACGTTGTTCGGCCCTCTCCGAACAGCCTGTGTCCTATAAAAATTCTTAAATTCGTAATAAAAATATTGAGGGTCACTTATAGGGATTAAAACTGTCCTATCTCTCAAGTTGGACCAAACTGCACACATTGTGCAAAATGTCATTGCAATCAGTTTAGGAGTTCATCACGAACAAATAATGTGACACGTAATTTTTATATATAAAGATATTATATATATATATATATATATATATATATATATATATATATATATATATGTAAATAGCCCAACCAGATGAGAAAACTATATAGATACCCCTCATAATGATAACATTACAAGCTGCGATGAATTCCATCTTAGTCTTCAGGGGTGACAACGCATCTGTAGCTTTTTTGTATAAAGTTAGCTGCATTTATTTCTGGAATACATAGCCACTTACACATTAGGTGGACTGGAAGTTAGTTTTTTTTTTATAGAATAGGGTGACGAACGAGCACACAATCCACCAGATGGTAAGTGGTTGCTGTGGCCCATAGACATCTACACATATCTTCTTTTGCGAATTAAAATGCAGATGCGTTGTCAGCCGTAAGGACTAAGTTAGAATGCCTCTTTTCCAGTAAAAAGGGTCTCCGGGTCTCACCAAGGATTGAATACCGGTACCAATTTTGGTTCTGGTTCTTCATTTAGGTTCTTATAAAGGTTCCTCTTTTCGGTACGGTTCCAGTTCCGGTATCGGTTCCGGTTCGGGTTCCAATATACCGGTTCTAAATACCGGTTCCGAGAACCTATAATCAAATTTCTCCAAATCCGTAGATTGGTATAAAAAATTCTGTACAATTCCGTAGATGCTATTTCAAAATATCCGTTCCGTTGAGGATCGACAATATTTGTTTTTGAACTTAGTTGATAAATTCATTCTGTCATGGAAAATTCTTGTTGTAAGTTTAAATGTAGTATAACATCGAATCAAGCTACACATGTAAGAAAAATAAACCATAAAAAATTGATTATTATTAATTTTTTTTAATTATATAATATTTAGTAAACAATAAATAAAGTAACTATACACACTTTAATATTTGTGGATAGTTACATTAAAAAAATACGTTTCGACCTTGATTATAATGACTTATTAACATGGATTTTACGAGTATTTTCTGGTTTTTGTTAGTTTATTATTTGGTATATAACGGTGTTTCAGACTCGGGTGATTTGTCACAATGAAAAATTATAGCTGTGTAGTGGCGGTTAAGAATATCTGTAGGTGTCGTAAAAGGCGACAGTGGGATGCAGTCAGGAGTTGGGCAGCAGCATCTTCCTGATAACAGCAATATCACAATAAAAAACTGCGGTTGCCAACCTGCTCGCCAAGCGTTGCAACTATGGCAATTTACCCCCCAAAATAAATAAAGTTACTAAAAGACGGCCCCCAGTCCCCGTCGGCCCCGCTTTTCCTAGCTACGGTGGCGACCATGTTAACGGCGGGGCAGGGGTGCTAAGAATCTCCGGTGGAGGTTCGGTTGCCACCTACGACGACTCGACCTGGCAACATATAACGCACGCACCCTGAGGACTGACGAGAAGATCCTGGAGCTGGAAGAAGAGATAGACAAGTTGCGCTAGAATATTATAGGACTATCCGCGGTCCGAAGAGAGGTCAAGACACGGTAATCCTCGAATCCGGCAACTTGTTCTATCACTGGGAGGGCGACAACCCGTCCCAAGGAGGTGTCGGATTTATCGACCACAAGTTTCTCGTTAACATCGTTGTAAAGATTGGCAGTGTGTCAACGAGGGTCGCGTACCTTATACTCAGAATCACCAAACGGTATTCGCTGAATGTCATAAAGGTTTACGCTCCAACCTCGACACACCCCGATGACGAGGTGGAGGAAATGTATGAGGATATCTCTAGAGCTATGCATTCCTCCAAAACTCACTATACGGTGTTAATGGGAGACTTCAACGCAAAACTAGGCAAAAGAGAGAACGGAGAGCTGAAAGTAGGGAAATTTGGAATAGGGCAACGGAACCAAAGGGGCCTGCAGCTGGCAGAGTTCATGGAGAAAGAGATCTTTATGATGAACTCTTTCTTCCAGTAGCGGCCCCAGAGAAAAAAGACCTGGTCGAGCCCTGAAATTTCGACAAAAAATGAGATTAACTTCATTATGACAACCAGACGACAACTGTTCAGTGATGTCTCAGTGATCGCCGAGGGTGAAACCCGGCAGCAATCACCGAATGGCGACAAGCACACTGAACCTAAACGTTAAGTTGGAGAGGACACGTCTAATAAAGTCAACGCTCCGTCTCCCTCGTGCTCTACTCCAAAGTCCCGAAACCTTTCAGCTCGAGCTACGAAACCGTATTCAGTGCCTAGAAGATTGCAATGCAGTGGACGATATGAATGACAAACTCGTGAAAACTGTCCATGCGGTCGGAGCTAAGTTCTGCAAGACCCGCCGCAAAAGAACACAAAAAATCTCCGATCACACTCTTAGTATCATGGCTGTTAGACGGGATATGAAGCTGCAGTCTTCAGCAGATTTGACAGCATACAGGAAACTGAACGGACAGATCTCCAAATGCATGCGGCGGGACTTACGCAACTTTAATACTGTTCTTATTGAAGAAGCGATCGAGCGAAACCAGGGCTCCAAGGTCTTTGCTAGAGATCTGTCTGCCGGAAAGAGCCAACTGTCGAAGCTGAAGACCGAGTGTGGCAGCGCCGTTTCCGGGATACCTGAGATTTTGAGTGAGATTGAGAGGTTCTATGGGCAGCTGCACACATCATGTTTGGAGCCACACGAGTGAGTAACTATCCAAAAGCGAGTCTTATCTGACACTATTCCGATGATATCCCGGACGTCAGTCTGAGCGAGATTAGAATGGCTCTCCAGCACCTTAAAAACGGCAAGGTCCCAGGCGAGGATGGAATTACAGCGGAGCTTCTGAAAGCGGGTGGTAGACCGGTACTTGAAGTCCTTCAGAAGCTCTTTAATTCCGTCCTCCATGTTGGCATTACACCGGAGGCGTGGAGCAGAAGTGCGGTGGTCTTGTTCTTCAAGAAAGGTGTCAAGGCTCTCTTGAAGAACTAACTACAGACCGATTTCCCTTCTGAGCCGCGTCTACGTGCTGTTTTCGAGAGTCATTAGGAATCGTCTCGCGCGTGGAATTGATGACTTCCAGCCTCCTGAACAAGCCGGTTTCCGAAAGGGCTTTAGCACCATAGACCGCATACATACCCTTTGGCAAATTGTACAAAAGTCCGAAGAGTACAATTTGCCTTTGATTCAGTCGAAATTTGGGCGTTGCCGCAGTCCCTTCATCGGTGCCAAGTTCACTGTCGGTATATCGAAGTGCTGAAGTGCTTGTACAGTAGGGCTACGATGGCTATCCGAATACAGAACCAGAGTATGAAACCTATCCAATTGCAGAGAGGTGTAAGACAGGGTGACGTTATATTCCCGAAACTCTTCACCGCTGCATTGGAAGACGTTATCAAGCTTCTCGACTGAAAAGGATATGGTATTAACATCAATGGCGAGTACATCACTCACCTTCGATTTGCCAACGATATAGTCCTTATGGCAGAATCGCTGGAAGACCTTAGCACTATGCTAAATGACCTCAATAGTGTCTCACAACGGATAGGTATTAAGATGAACATGGGCAAAACAAAGATCATGTTTAACGTCCATGTCACACCTATGCCGGTAGTTGTTGGGAGCACTAAGCTCGAAGTTGTTGACGAGTATGTTTACCTGGGACAACTAGTCTGACTAGGTAAGTCCAACTTAGACCGAGAGGTCAATCGACGGATTCAACTCGGTTGGGCAGCGTTCGGGAAATTACGGCACATCTTCTCGTCAGGTATACCTCAAAACTTAAAAACGAGACTGTACAAACAGTGCGTGGTGCCAGCGATTACTTATGGAACTGAAACGTGGTCGTTCACTGCTGGCCGGATGAGAAAGCTCAAGGTCACTCAGCGAGCTATGGAGAGGGCTATGCTTGGAGTTTCAGTGCGTGATAAACTTAGAAATGAGGATATCCACAGTAGAACCAGAGTAACCGACATAGCCCTACTGATTAGTAAGCTGAGTGGCAATGGGCCAGCCATAAAGCTCGAAGAACCGACAACCGATTGGGAAAAAAGATTCTCGAGTGGCAACCTCGTACCGGTAGGCAAAGTGTAGGGTGATCCCCCACTAGATGGAGTGACGACCTGGTAAGACATGCAAGTTGTAAGTCGATGGATGCAGGTGGCTCAGGACCGTGATTTGTGGCATTCTTTGGGGGAGGCCTATGTTCAGCAGTGGACTTGTAAAGGGCTGTAATGATGATGATGATAAAAAACTATACAACTCAGATCTTTGAGAACATCTCGAACAAAAAGATCGAGGAAAAGCGAAGAAAAATCCGGCAGAATTTTTTTAATAATTATAAAAACAAATGGGATAGTATGGCTTAGAAAAATTTGAGATATAAGTGACAATTCAATCATCTATGAAAAGGTTATAAGCGGTTATTTTAACTGCCTTTTTTTCAAGAAGAAAGAAGAAACAAACGTACCTAATTTAATTCAAAATATCTAAGCTATTAACATTTGAAATCGATTAACGTCACAAAAAATTGATATTTATGAGTAAGAATGGTTTTGTTTTAATACTGATAGCATAGAATTAATTATTAAATATAATTTAATACAGAAAACATTAGAAGAAGAGAGAGAGAATGACATTGTCGGCAAGTTCACACTCATGATAATAAAAACCTGTTAAGTTTATAAAAATTCCGTTGATTGCAACGTCAAATTCCGTAGTTCCGTAGATGATGACAAATTTCCGTATATCTATAGAAAATCCGTAGAGTTGGCAACACTGCATTGATATGCAACATAAGATCTACAAATACAAATGTGATATTTTACAAACTCCCTCTTCTCACAATCCGCCGCCTCAAACAAGTTTGGACTCGCTTTCGCTTTACTTAGGAACAGGTAAAATAAAGGTTCTTAAAGGTTCTAATTTAGGTTCTGGTTCCTGTTCCAGTATAGGTACCGAAACCCTTAAATACCGGTACTATATCGGTATTTTGGGACCGTTTTCAATCCCTGCTATACACTCACCATACGAAACACAGCAGCATTAAGCTGCTATTTTACGCTGGTATTCTGTGAGAGCGTGGTCCTTCCCCGGTCAACTTTACTTTAATATTACTAGCGCGATACAAATCCTACGAGACGGACATCTTTTTCAAGCTGACATCACTTTTCACAATCACTTGACAGGCGGAATGGGGTTTACAATTAAATTTTAATGGCGATAATAAATTTAAATTGGTATTGTGATATCCATTACTTGTAGATAGTGGAATCAGTTTCAATTATAATTGCCTCGTGATTGACACTGATTTCCTGTTACCTAATGATTATACTAATGATTAAGGTCTAACATGAAATGTTACTACTTATGGAAAGTTTTCAGGTTTTCACTCATCATACTTCATACTGCATTGTCCTTCCTCTATCGAGCCGAAACAGTTAAATGAACAAGTCAAAACAGTCGTAATCCAGTTTGCCTCTAGTACCTACGTAAAATAATAAGAACATTGAATTGCACAATTCAATTAAACGATAGTCAAGGTTAATCTGAAAAAAAATATCTTAGGGATCCTTTATTGATAATTAATATGCAAATTTATTACGGCAATTTTAGTGGAACGGACTATTTAATGTTGCTGTAGGATCATCAAAGAGATTGGGGTAATAACCGCTTCAGAGTTATTTAACAAAGGATTAATATTTCCAATCTACAGTTTAAAATTACATTAAGAAATATTTGTTACAGAGTTATCAACAGGTGACATAATTAAATAAATAAAAAATAATATTGCATTTAATCAAATTTTAATCATGTCCCTCAGTCCACAGAATGTTGACCTTATGAAAAGTGCAGGGAGTTATAGTAAACAGGTGCCTCGGGACCTTGCTGTTTACCAGTTTTTGAGGATGGCTCTTATTCAATAAAAGACTTATGATGCACTCTAACTATGATAAAAATTACAATAATAATTTACTCAAAGTGAAGCTATCCTGTTCATGAAGGGTTATATTCAAGTATGAGATAAGTTTCATAAGAAATAAAAATCTTGTAGGCATGACCTATTTCTCTAACGCCTGGGTTCTTTACTCGTCATTACGAGAGACACAAATGTTATGTGTCATAAAAGAAACTTTACCTTAAACTTAACTCATTCATCTAAATTAGTATTTTATTTTTAACATGTTACAGATTTTTTTCTGGCTCGGCATATAATTAACGGCTCGCCTGTTTTAAAAAATTGTTGCCGTATTATTTGAAGCATGCTTCGGTTAATCGGTCTGTCAGACGAAAAATCCAATTTCAAAAACAAAATGAAGATTTTTATTGAATAAGGAAGATGATATTATTTTCTGATATATTTGGCATATTCTGTTCTTTATTGACACAGAGATTAAACCTGACACTAATTATAAACTACATTTTTAAAAATACTGTATACGCTAAGTATATTTTACTACCTTTATTTTATTAAAATATAAAGTCTTTTTTATATATTGCAACGAGATTCATAAACACAATAACAATTATGATCAGCATATTTATGTAATTTCTCTCGCACATCCTAAAACGACCAATTTTCAACATCAAAAAAAAACTAAAGACGAGATGTTCCCAAATGCGAAGTTTTATTTAACATTTTATACTCTTATTTAAAAAAATGATGTTATCGATTATAAGAACTAAAATATATGTTGTGTTAGAAATTTTTGTAGGATATCTACGTAAATGTACGTCAAATACAGATAGAAAAGTATTATTTTTATAATTCATCATTTAGGTAACAGGTAACTCATTGTTCGTTTCAAAGCTGATCGCTATGATGTCGTGTTTTTTCGATCGTGGTGGGATATCCAATGAAATAAAAACAAAATACTTTAAATTTGTGGTGACAAACTAGCACTCAGTCACTAGATGGTAAGTGGATGCTGAGACATTAAGAATCAAAACGCAGGTGCGTTTTTACCCCTGGGGAATAAGTTGGATTACCTAGTTTCGAGTAAAAAGGGTCTCCGTTTCTCTATACTCACCATATGAAAAAGAGCAGCATTAATCTGTTATTACTTTTATTATGTGATAGCGTGTTCCTACCTCGTACGAGCCGACGCAATCGTGTTAGAATCATTATATTATAGCTGCAATGTGGTTCTACCAAAATCATCGTGTTATCTGCGCTCAAGCTGCCCGGACGTGTCTTTTCGGTTAAGTCATAAAGTTTTTTTGTGCCAAGAACAGTGATAAGTCTATTTCTCGGAAGTATTTCTGTGGTGTTGTGCGTCATTTCTGCTGTCAGGTTGCACCGGATCGCCGGCCGTTAATTTTGTGTCGGCATTGTCCCTTTGTATTTGTGTTAGTGTAGTACCTTACGCTCTGCCAATTTCCAGTAAACTGTAAGTAGTTTATTACACTACTGCCTCAGAAGCGGCTATTATATTGCATTAATTTTTGTGTTCACTTGTCACTTTAGGCGACATCTGGGTACACATCCTAGCGTACCAACGCGCTAGGTGTATAGGTGTTCGTCTTAAGCATACACCTCCCCCCCTGGTGGGGTTCTTGGTACACAAGTGTTTTTAAGCCTTAACAATATGGTGGCTGTTATTATAGCCGAAGTCATCAACTTTCTAAGTCGCGTCTGCCCCGACGTTGGGCAATCTTTTTCGCGGGTGTACCAAAGCGCTGCGCAGGAAAAGGCACGGAAAATTTAGACTTGCGCGAATGAGCGGCTAGCGCCAGCAGGTTCCGTCTTCGCCAAACTTCCCCTCCAGTTGCACCAATCTCTGTGTTCCAACTAGCCCCCCCCCCCCCCCAGGCTGTTGCCAAACCTACCCCCGATAAAAGGGCTTCTGGACAAGATGTAAGCCCTTCGGTGATTTCAGCACCCAAATCGAATACATGGGTTTAAACCCACGGCGATCGTAAGCGCGGCCACCTCACGGTCAGTGCCTTCTCTTCAGGCTCAAAAGCCCAATACCACCCCTCAGGCATCTTCAATCTTCGCTGCTAACTTCTCGTTAAGTGGCAACGCTTTTATAGTCGACAAATGTGGGGTTACAGGCAAGACTTCTCTACCCTTCTCTTCCCCCTCCCCCGGCCGTAAAGCCACCAGAGCATGGTGGTATCAACGGAATTCAGATCTGCACAATGATGATGCCATCGTTCCACTATCTCCGAATACTTCAAGAAGATGTTTCAGCGCTATTTCGATAGCGTCGAAAACCATCCAAATCAGCTAGTGACAAACACAGCCCACAACGTCGCGATATCAAACGTAGCGCGGACCCTCCGTAGATCGCGTAACGTATTAATAGAACAACCACGCTCGCTCAATTCCGTCAATTCAAACATCACAGGCACATCATACACTGACACTACAGTCAGACATCCACACCAAATGGGAAAAACACAAATAGGATAACGGATGGGGCGCATCGAATCCGTAGGCGGGCACGACGCGTTCCAGCACACACCGCGTACACACCGTACACCCGTGTATCTCGTACATCCGTGTAGCTCATGCCGGTCGATGTTCTGGGCAGTTCTCACCGTCCAGAACATCGACCGGCACGAGTTAAGCAGTCAGAGGCGGAGGTACGCTCAACCTTACTTGGACGGCCGTTAGATAAACTCAACAGAGGGAACATGATGACTGGTAACAATACCAAATCATAAACCGTGATCATCCTCATCCTTATGCCGCCTTTCCCTTTTGTTTTAAACAGCTCTCACTGTGTCAAGAGGAAGCTATTATGTAAGAACCGCATAGGCTAACAACACTAACATCTCGAAAATAGCTGATGTTGTTCTACCACGTACCAAATATAATACTATAATGCTGTTATAATAGAATTACATATTTAACATCTATATTAAAATTTAAAAAATAAAAAATTGTTTATTAATGTATTAATTAAATATTTAAATATCAGGTTTGTGAAAATTTCAAAATTTGAAAATCGGGTAAACGAAATTACGTCAAACTTGCCACGTCGTGATTTCTTCATTCAAATAATATTACCACGTCATCAAAAACATAACTTTTAAAGAAAACAAGTCTCGCAACTCAGTTCTACCGGAACAAGTTGTGAGATCCATGTAATAACAAGTTGGTTAATTTATTCAGTCCCTACTGGAGGGTCCTTCTGTCTTAAGTTATTACGTAATTAACTAACCTAACAACATCTTATACTGACCATATCAATATTAAAAATCGTTTATGCTTTAAATAAATCGACCTGACAAAAAGTTTTTTTTAAGTAAGGAAAAATATAGTCAGTAGACTATTCCATCTGCAGACTGTTTTATTAATATGGTTATAATAACAACAACCTAGTATTAGAATATTATTTAATTAATTGTTTTTGAAATTAAGGGTGTCGCGAGGTGCGACAGAGAAAAATGACTTAAGAAATGGGTAGCAGCATCTTCCTAATACCCACCTCAATATAATAAAAATGTGGTTGCCAACTCGCCTGATAAGCATGGCAACAATATCAAATTCTTTAGGGGAGGATTTTGAAAGGCTGTAATGTTGATTGTGATGATGATGTAACATTGAACATGTGCATTATATTGCAAACATTGGAATGTCTAATTCACGTTATTTTTTTTTTTCATTTACGTCCATCCTCGATTAAGGATCTAAATGTAGAAGGACTAAGATGGAATACCTCGTTTCCAGTAAAAAAGGTCCCCGTATCACTACACTTACCATTCGAAACACAGCAATATTGAGCTGCTATTTAACGCTGGTATTCGGTGAAAGCGTGGTCCTATATCGGTCGAGCCGACACATTCGTGCTTCTACTATAAATTAATTGCAGCCTGGCTTTACGATGTCAGATCAATATAACGGTACAATATCCAATAACGCTGACTTCTGTTCCCTGTATAAGATATTGACCATAAATAAATTAATTATTTTTATAATTTTCATGCATGATGTGTGATCAGAATCGAAAGTAAATTAAGCTTATGTAATCAAAAAGCACAAAATAATCTGATCACTTTCTCAAGGTTTCCTACAATAGATTTTTAAATTATTGTGGTTAGTCTATAAGCATTTTGAATTTATTGATCGTTAATTGTAGGGATTATTATTATATAAATTCTAATTTTATCAATTTCAGATCACGTATTTGGACTGAATTAAGTTTTCACAATGAGAATTTTTCTGATTTAAATTAACGTTTATATTCTGTAACAATAACTTTCGCGATAACATATGTTATAAATCAATATTACGCGTGGAAATAATATCTGCAGAAGCAATAAATCATCAATATTAATATATAGTGTATAAAACAATCTCTTCCATAAAATAAAATTACATAACTATTTTTAGTTTTATTTTATACCACATACTCCTCTAAAGTAAATTCGAGTAATTTTGGTGCAACCTCTCAAATGTATAGGAATTCTAACAATAGGAGTGTGAGGGTCGAGCCAAAATTACTCAAATTTGGCTTAAATTAACAAAAAGTTTAAAAGTTACAGAATACAAGGTTTGAAATTCCCGCCAAAAGGTGAAAAGTACTCTAGTTTTTAATACCATTTTGTGTTCGCATTGAAGGGAAAGCAGGTGTTCGGTTTATTGTTAGCTTTCATGGTTATGCATGGTGGATTTTTATTTTATTTAACAAAATTATTTAAATTTACACTATTAATGTTTTACAGTCTGCCAAACTGCTCAGCAGTTTGTTGGCAGAAGAAGAAAATGCTCTCTTACTTCCTAACATGTAAAAACAAGGAAAAGCTTAATACAAATATATACTCTCAAATATAACAAATCAATAGTATCGATATATACATATACACATACACATATACATACGATGTACACACCTTTACATAATAACTACGGCTTAAATTGTTGTATAAATTGATCATCACGATACAAATGCCAAATTTTACTATTTATTAGTATGAACTTTTTAACTTATTTTTAAACTGTGTTTTTGTTTTATGCGTAAGGCATTCTACCGGTAAATTGTTGTAAATTTTCGATGTTAAGCATTGGAACGTTCTTTTGCCATAATAATTAGCACATTTATGTTGCAATGTTATTACGTTACGCGGTCTGCGTGTGTTCTTATTTATGGGCAAATAGCTACTCAATGCGTTACATACGAGTAAGATCGAATAATACTTCTAATCATATATATATAATAATCTAATCACAAATGATATTTTAATTTGCTTGTGTATCGGTATTAAATAACACTCCTGGAAGGGCTGCTCATAATTATCCCTAAATTTAGTTTTACTTTTAGGTTAGCCAATATTTTCATAAATCTAATTTGAAATTACTTTAATTTATCTATTTATGTTTTAAAAGTCCATCCACATTCTACTAATCCATATTGCAACGTTGACTCAACTAGTGCGTAATAAACAACATACAGTACGGCTATAGATGTTACTTTTTTCAAAAAATGGAATTTACTTAGTATGCCTCTTAATTTATTACACACCTGTTCTATATGGCTACTCCAGTTCATATTTCTATCTATTGTTATGCCTAGATATTTGAAATGTTTTACAAATTCTATAATTATACATTTACAATTAAGCATATTTTCGTGTATACATTGGTATGAATGATCAAGACATTAATCGCCTGGTAGATTCAAACCCACGGTGTTTAAATTTCGCAGTTCATGCCCTAAATTAGCAGGTAAGTGTCGCTTATTCTTTGTAACTTTCAAGTAAAATAAGATATTTAGACCGTTACACCGCCATTCCGTAAATCTCAACAGTTTATTAATGATCCCTCTCAGGATTTAAACCGCATTTAAAATTAACGACGCATGTTGCGGGATGTATGTCAAAATATAGTAGGCCTATTAAATTTAAATAACTCATATTGTAGTGTGATATAGCCCCCACGACTATATATATATATATATATATATATATATATATTAGAGTTAGTCTCAGCAACACGTCTTCTCTTTCATTAACACCTGCCGACATCACATGGCGACCCTGCCAGGCGGTGCGCTGCTACATTGCACGCGCACCGCCGGGCCTACATAAAGAGAAAAAAAAATTACAAAAGAAATGGAAATCATCATGGATTGACCATTTAAAAAGTAAATTATATTATAACAGAATGGACGCAATACCGGATGTGACGAAAAAAAAAAGGAATATGAATACAAGAAGAGGCCACAACAATAATTTTACAGAAGCTGACTGAAATATAAAAAGTATAATGAACATGAAGTAATATAATTTAAATGTATAATAGTACCTACTATGAAAGCAACTAAGAAATAATGAGGAAAATAAAAAGTGTTTTTTTTTTAAATATAATTACCAAAGAATAAAATTCAAGAAACGGCAGGTTATTTAAAAAGGAAAGAAACAGTTATTCTTTTGCAAGCTTCGTCCAGAAGAATGTGAAAATTGAGCCGAAAAGAACAAAGAAGAACTTAAGAGGTAAACTTCGCACCTGTATGATTTTAATTCCATTTAAAACTTTATTTATCAATTTGAGATTGTTTTTATATTTTTTTGCTATAATATTTGTTGAAGTTAAGTATTAAATATTCTATATTTAATACACGTATGTTTAAATTGAAATTATTTATCAGATAATTCACGATACAATTGATTTTTCAAAATTTTATCACTATTTATATATAAAAAAATGCAATCATAATACAATATCATAAATTGAGCACATTACATTTTAGGCACTTATGGCATTTGCATTAAGGCACAAGACAATTTATATTAAATTTTATTTAGTTATTGTTTATTCTTTTATGTTATTTTTATTACTGTGCAGGACACAATATAAAAACGAATGAAATAATATAGTACATTTTTACGTACTTAAATTTACCATAAATTAATTTTTCGTATAATTAAAATAATACTGATATATTGTTAAATATGATATATTTCGTAGTTTTTTTTCTGTAGTAAATTTTATTTAAAAACAATCCAGTATTGTTAATAAGTATTAGTTTTTTCTTTTCTTTTACAAAGGCAGTGAATCTTAAAGTTATACTTATACACATAAACCTACTTAAAAATTAAAATTGGTCTTTTGAATGCTTAAATAAATTAATGTTTTGTTGTGTAAAGTTGATATGTGTTACAGTGATTATTAAATTATTTTCTGTAAACGATATAGTAAATACCATACTTCTAGAAATCTTTTTCGATCGAAGCAAAAGTAATGTGTCTAAAATTCTGTGTAAATAAGGAATTCAAAACTATAATTTTACTTGTATCCACATATTATGTATGTAATAATAACATTGTATAAGTTACTTTTAAATCAGGTAGGTAATCA
The DNA here is from genome assembly GCA_033319125.1 of Parnassius glacialis. NCBI lineage: Eukaryota > Metazoa > Arthropoda > Insecta > Lepidoptera > Papilionidae > Parnassius > Parnassius glacialis. The sequence goes on along the minus strand of JAVANC010000027.1, from coordinate 13,093,272 downwards.
TAATACATTGTAATCGAAAACGTTGCCATATACGTACTTTGTTAATTAAAACAAAGGTGTCTCAAATCGCTTGCACTGCTAAGAGTGGAATTACAATTTGTATTTTGATCTGTCTGTCGTTATGCGATCATGTTATTGTTATTGAAAACTATTACGTTGCTTTGCTTCTTTGTTCTGTATCTTAATATGAAATGCAATTATCTATTTTTGATTTAATATTGATTAAACTTTCATATCATAAGGTTTTAACTATGATAATTCATTATTTTTTGGGATAACTGTTGGAATATCTAGCTTATTTGTGTGGATTACGAAAATAATAACTTCGTTTAATTCAATTTTGAAACTCTTTATATTATGTATATAATTAATTAATTTAAATTTTATTGTACCCATATTGTGAGCCTCAATCCCTAACTGACAATGATGTAACTAAATATTATACGAGACTATTTTATGATATAAATTTGTAAAACATGTGAGTAAATTTTGGCTAAGTTACGGAATACGTAATAATGAATAAAAAATGTGTGTACCTAAGTGTGAGAGTAAGGTAAAGAAAAATTATCGGAGGTTAGCATATCCACATACAATCAGCTTGATCAGCTGAGAGTTTGGAAAACCTACTCGTAATAAGCGATTAATTTTTAAGGGGTTCTGACACTATTAAATACGGAATAAGTTTTAATGTATTGTTAATGAGGTAAATTAGAATTTATTATGAATTGTATAAGAATATTATCCATAATATTAATCATGTATGTACGCGAGCCGTGTACGTGAAAATTATGGTTCAATTAAATAATGGTTAATAAATACTATAAATGTAAAGAAATAAATAAAAATAAAACAAAAGTTGACCTTGACAAATAAATAATGGAGAGATATGGGAACATCCATCACTGGTAAAGCATATAGTCCTCGAGCAGGGTATGTTTCCATGATTGGATGATAAAATCGGGAGTAACGGGTACTAGGGAACAATACCTTCTGTACAAGTGAGATGTGAACAAGTTTACTCATATTAGTACTGTTGGGGCAAGAGAAGTCTTAAATTTGTTACCCTTGATAATGGTACATAGAGGTCACATCCTTCATTGGATCATAGTGTGAACTTAGTTTTCCTCCGTGACAATTGTTGAAGTCCTTTTAAAATGACTTAAACGTTGACCTCGAGGTTATGCGCACAACCCAAGGTACAGTTTTACCTTGATATAGTATGATACAAAAAAAGTTTATGTACCAATAAATTGAAATGAATGTTATAAAAAGTAATATAATACCCAAGTAAATGGGGGGCCCATATTTATAAAGTACCCGCGTGATAAATATCACGAAATAAAATATAAACGAAATGAATTAATACTCCGATTCCCGGTATCTGAATAATAAATAAATAAATATATAAGTGAATGGAGAGAAATAAAGCTAGCTAAAGATCAAAAATATCAAGAAAAAAAAGTACGTGTACAAAAATTATGAAAAAAAAAGGTATTGAAAAGGCCTAACTCGAAAATAAGGAAGGAGATGAAAAAGTATGAATAAATAAATAAGACAAGAGTATTTTAAAATATAAATGAATGTACAACTATTCTAGAACTTCGCGAATTACCTAATTATGTCAAATAAGTATGTTGTATGTATGCATGATACATCATACCAATTCTATTGTGACCTTGAAATTACTACGGGGTAGAGGGATGTGGCCACCCGAACTACCCATAGAATATACCTATATTTTATTTTTGTATTTTATATTTAGGTCATTTAATATATAATTACATTGTATTTTTGTAATTTATATTAATAATAAACATATTTTATATTTATTTTTATAAGTTAAAAAAAAATCAAATGTATTCATTTACTTTTTATTTTTTTTGTCGGTGGGAGGTGTAGTGTGGTATAGCCCCCACGACTATATATATATATATATTAGAGTTAAGTTAAGCATAGGACAGTATAATTAAAGAATTAGTCTCAGCAACACGTCTTCTCTTTCATTAACACCTGCCGACATCACAATATTCACAATTACGTTTCTTAATTCCTTAACTTTCACTAAAAATACATAAACCTTATAAGAGCCTTTACTAGTAAAAATCATTACATCAAATATGCAACTTTTGATGGCCTCTAATGAATGATTTTTTCGGCGGGGATCGGACCCGGGTTACTTGCATACTGTTTACCCTTTTGCTACCAAGAGTTTATTGAAAAGATATGATGATGAATATATCATAGAAAAGAATATGGAATAACAGATGATACATTGATGAATTTAAGGTTTAGAAGAAAAAATTAGACATAGCCCATATCTGCACGGTTGAATTTCTACTTTACGTTTTTTAAGTAAGTAGTACATGATGCCTTAATTGGATTGGCTTAAAACGCATATAGCCATTTATTTGTGATTGAGATTTTTGATCATGACAATTGATAAAGAATTTATACATCACGTGGAGTAATTCAGTACGCATATTAAAATGAAGGAACTCTGTGAATTTTATTAAACAACTTAAAATGTCTATCTAGTTTGTGTTTCTTCTTTTTCGTCTATATTCATTAACTTTTCTTAGTTTTACTAGTTGTTATGACTCCTTTTTCTACTTAGGAGTCTTTGTGGATAGGTACCACTCTTTTACCTATTTCTGCCGTTATAGCAGAGCTTGCACTGCTGTAAGACATTCCATCTTAGTTCTCAGAGATGACAACCAATTTTTAGACTTCTTTGTTTGAAAATCCGCTGCAAAGGTCCGCAAAGTAACGCCTGATTATAATAATTTGTTTGCACTTTCAGTTTTATAAAAAAAAAATCTTGTAAACTGTTCACTACAGAACGCGCAAAGAAAACATATGTATACTCGTATAGTGGGCATCTAACATAGTATGAGATTTTCCGTAATTTCTATAGCATAGCATAATTCACATAGCTTTTTCAACGAATTGACTTAACATATTCAATACATACGACACACACGAGATGAATGGAGTGATATTATATTTGTATTTACCAACATTTCATTCTAAAAATAGTCAATTCCTGTGAAATTTAAAAAAGAAGAAATATTCGTAATATAATCTTACAGTATTACTTTTAAGTAACAGTTTACTTGTTTATACTGTATTAATATTTTATACCCTAGACGTGAAATGTTTCCACCATTCGATGTCAGCACATTGCAATCCAACTTTGTGTAGGAAATGACGCAGTTACTTGTTTTGTTTTTAATGAGGCAACTAGCTGGCCACAAATTTGAAGATTAACATCCAAACATTATTAATAAACATTAACTTAATCATGACGTAGATTTTTAATTCCATTTTTTGGTGATTATAACTATTGTAAATTCTAAATTTTAACATTCATCATTTAGACGATATAAGAATGTTGTTAATGTATAGGGAAGATAAATTATGAAGATGGGTATTATTCATGTTAATTTAAGTAATTTTTACGAGTAGACAAACAAAACTTTTCTAAAAAGACCAAGTTGAAATCAATAGATGACATCATTTTTTTATAGAATAAGGGTGACGAACGAGTACGCAGACCACCTGATGTAAGTGTTTGCTATGGCCCATAGACGTCTACATCTATCGTTGATTAGGAATCAAAATGCAGATACGATGTCACCCCTGAGGACTAAGATGTCTCGTTTCCAGTAAAAAGGGACTTAATTCATAAATTAAAATAATTATTGATTTTATATGTGTGTTTAATTTGATTAAGAAAATTGATATAAAGCTTTAAATATTTAAAAAAACGTTTGGAATCATTCACACATTTGATTATTAACAGAGGTCATATTCTAAATGACGAAAAATAGAAAAAAAAGATATTTCAATAAAAGACCCTAACGCATTACAGTAATATGAATAGCATCACTTTAATGTAAGCTATAGTATTAAATATCTAAAGTGTTATTAAAATGAAAACGACGGCCCTAAGAACTTGAGCAAGTTATAATTAAATACTCGAGAATTATGATTGCCAAGTCTTTAAAATAATTGTTAACATATTAATTTATTGTTAAAAAATTAATCGCGAATTAATTTGTAGTATAGGTACTTATAAGTATTAAACAAGAATAAGAAAACTTTAAGGTAATGGAATATTCGGGAAGGATGTTGGATAATGAAAGACAAAGAGGAGAAAAATAAACAAAGAGATAAGAGGCAATATATTTTGTTTCCCGTAATTTCGTTTATAAAATAGAAATCCTGTTTTAACTCAGACTTAAACAGGAGCTGGGAGTCTTTTTATCTTAGCCCTGTTTAATAATAAGCTACCGGTAGCTATGTCAGTCTAAGTAAGTTGTGTAAAGTAATATGATAATCTCTTCAAAACCGTAATACGATCACGTTGGCTGGTATCAACGGAGATCAGTCATCGCTCAGGTGAATAGGGTAAGAATACACGAGTGCATACTTTATTCCCTCCTTTTCATAGTGCAATGAGGCGGCAATACTAAACGACTATAGAAAGATAAGTAGCAGTACCGGCATTACATGTTTTAGGCAAGGCGGTGAAACACCGCCAATTTTCTAAATAAAAACGCGAATTTCTTAATAAAAACTCTATTACTGATTTTGTCAGCAAACGGGATTCGAACCCGGGACAACATGAGAAACAATTGTGCTTACGACTATTAAACCAACGAGGTAGTTCTCAATACAAGTAGATTAACTATTAGCTCGTTTGACATTGTAATGTTATAAATAACCTGTGGTGGTCTTGTCTGCTGCTGTTCAGAATTGAAGAATTCGCACAGGTAATCGCATATTTTACATGTACAATGACGATATACATTTGAAAATGCCTCACCAAAATCCAACTATATATAGTAATGGGGAGCATTACTAAAGCCGGAATATTGGCTTGCCAACCGCTTATAAACGAAGAGTTTAGAAAGTTGGCGCATTTTTGACAACACCCATCCAGCAGAGGATTAAGAAAAGTAATAAACTTGCTTACCAGTTTAAGTGACATACGTGAGAGTTTATGTATGATTTAGGAAAGCTGGCAAGGTAAAAATTCAAAGTTTATCCAACTATAGTGACTCTTATTTTATCATTTGATCTCCCTTTAGCAATCGAAAAGCAAAGTGCATTCTAGTATTTAGGAAAGCTGGCAAAGTAAAAATGCAAAGTTTATCCAACTATAGTGACACTTACTATATCGTTTGATCTCCCTTTCGCAAAGTGAATTCTAGTATTCAACAAGAAAGACACGAGCGTTGACAATGGTATCAAAGGGTAAAAATGAGCTGCAGCTATATTAGTAGTATAGTTGTAGCACGAATGGGTCGGCTTGACCGGGGAAAGACCACGCTCTCACAGAATACCAGCGTAAAATGGCAGCTTGACACTGCTATGTTTCGTATGGTGACTGTAGAGAACCGGAGACCCATTTTACTGGAAAAGAGGCATTCCATCTTATTCCTCACGGGTGAAGACGCATATGCATTTTGATTCTTTATTGAGGATAAATGTAGATGTCTTTGGGTCACAGCAACCACTTACCATCAGGTGGACTGTGTGCTTGTTTGTCACCCTATCCTATAAAAAAGCGTGTTACTACTAACTACCGAAAAAATAAATTCTGCAGTTACCAACCCGTCATCCAAGCGTGGCTACGCAAAAAAAAAATTGATAAAAACGTGGTAAAATCAACCTATAAGCGACATAGAACATTTTTGATACTCAACAATCACGGTATGTTAATTAAAAATCATTGAAGCTCCGACCGGCAAAGCCTCATAGTTCGGACTACAATTTAAAAAAAGTCGTGGGTGCGAATTTGCCATTCAAATATTGTTTTTGAACCACTTCTAGTACAAGCACAAATGCTTAATGGAAGAAAATATCCATTAAGTATTTGAAAAATAAATTTCCTTAGAAAATATTATGTGAAAATAATACATATAATGTGTAAATATTTATTAATTATCGGAACAAATGATATATTATGCGGTCAGTACAGCAATGCCTGCGCACTTGAGATAAGGGGTTCGTCTTTGTACAATTTTTAATGGTGGATTAGCACCGTGCACTCTGCTAACTGAGGGCTAAACGCTCGCCGTAAATTTTTCTGTTTGTGAGCAACCACCGGCTCCAATTAAATTGAAAATATTTTATTAGAGTTTTAAACTTTGGAACTCAGCTTTTTAGCCTTTGGGACGTGCTAATTCAGCTAAGCGCACACTTTGAAAACCATAACAATGGAATTGTTAACTGTCATTTAAAGTGCAACCGTGTGAAGGCGCTGTAATTACACTGCCTTCACAAGGAAGTAATGTTAAAAATACCATTGTATTTTAATTATATATTGTACTTTTAAACATTACTTCCAACAATTTTATGTATCTGAGCGTGACGGTCAGACGAGTTTAGTGCTTTTTCTCACAACCTGAAAGTTTTCGCTTCAATAATTTTCCAAAAAAAAGCAAATTTCGAGGACAGGTGAATTCCGTGGCAACGCGGCTGCTAATTTCTCCATAACCCTGTCAGAAACGAGAGCAGACATGTGTAGGTGTACTCTTATAAAGACTTTTGATATAATTTTAAAATCCTGCTAGGATAAATTAAAAAAAAAAACCAACGACGTCTCTGGCGACCGACAAATGGCACTATTCAAAAATTGCGTGATGTGTAAGAGTGGGTTTCACTGTGCAAAGTATCTCTAATATTTTATCCAATTTTATAAACAGCATACTATTTTACTTTACCCTTGTTTGATACTAAAAAAGTCTGACCCCAACTATTTTCATGAAAATAGCATGGGATGGGACAGACGTTCTTCTATTTACATGATCAGCATATTTAAGAAAATTACTTAGCGTAAAGGCAGCTAAGCGATTAAATAATTTTGTTTACTTTTAACTAGCTTTTACCCGTGACATCGTCCGCGTAGATATTATACTTTAAACTATAGTTGTTCCATCAATAATCGCACTTTAATAGTAAATTACATCGCCCTCTTAAGGGATGATTTCCGTGATCAAAGCTATGTTTCCTTCCCCGGGACTTAATCTATCTCGGTGCCTTCATCTAAATCGGTTCAGCGGCTTATACATGAAAAATTATTATTTATTAATTATAAAAAATGATTACAGACAGAATAACAATAATTGGATGAATAAAAAAATCCATACGGCATGCAACTATAGAGACAAATTATTTATAAAGTGGCTTAAAGATACAAATAATAAAATATTAAAATTGTAAAATATTTATGTAAGTAAAAAATGTACATATTATACATAAATATCGATGATATTCTATGTGTTATAATACTACATTATCAAAACGGATATTAACTAGCAACCATAGTACAGTTAAAATCTACCGCTTGTAAACATCCTGTGTACGTTCATTTGCTAGCCGGTTTTGTGCGTCTGAGTAATGACATATTTCTACTACCCGTGAATATATATCTTTAAGCCATTTTATAAATAATTTGTCTCTATAGACAAATTATTTATAAAATGGCTTAAAGATACAAATAATAAAATATTTTAATTGGAATACAATAAAGCTAGAAATTACGCTAATAAAATTATACAAGAATATAAAAACAAATATATAAAATCTGAAATTATTAACAACAAAAAGGATATAAGAAATCTGTGGGTCATTCTAAATAAAATTACAGACAAAGTCGTTGCTTCAGTAGATAACGTTATAAGAAATGCTATGGAAACGAACACCATAAAAACTGCTGAGATCGCAAATAATTTTGCGAAAACATTTAGTGATAGCGTAAAAAATATTACACCCAAATGTAACATTAATATTCTGGATTCAGCTAGTTACTGCCGTCTAGCTAACCTCTCTATTAGATTTCAAAAAGCTACTGCAGGATCTGTTAACAAAATTATCCATTCATTAAGCACTAAAAAAGCTCCTGGTTTTGATGAAATAAGAATTATTGATGTTAAAATTATAAGTGATAAAATTGCACCCATTATAGCTAATCTTATAAATATATCTGTGCAAAATGGTACATATCCAGCAGAGCTAAAAACAGGCATAGTACGTCCAATATATAAAAAAGGTAATCTTAAGGATTATGATAACTATCGTCCAATCACGATACTGCCAATAATTGATAAAATTATTGAAAAATATATCGCTCGACAAATACTAAACTTCTATTCAGACAACAGTATCATAACAGAAAAACAGTTTGGCTTCCAACCCAAAAAGAGCACTACACAACTTTTAAGTAAATTTTCAGATTCCATCTACACACATCTTAAAAATAAAAAACATGTCCTAGTTGTATTCGTCGATTACAGCAAGGCTTTTGATACCCTGCGGCACAGTACGCTTATAGAAAAACTTAATGACTGTGGAGTAAGAGGCCCTCTCAACAAATGGTGTCAGAATTATATGCAAGACAGAACCCTATATATCAAGGTTGGAGAGGAACTCAGCGTTATGGTGAGAGTATCAGAGGGCACAGCACAGGGCTCTGTTTTGGGGCCAGTGCACTACATCACATATGTTAACGATCTGAATAACCTGATTAACAACTGTGAAATCTATCAATTTGCAGACGACACATGTTTAGTATCCGCAGACGTTAACATAAATGTCGCACATCGGCTCCAAACGGACTTCACCCTTCTAACAAAGTGGTCCCATGATAGTGGGCTTGTTCTTAACGCCAACAAAACTAAGCTTATGTATATCAGCTCCAGCCAAAATAGGATTAATACAAGACCTCAATTAATCGTCCACGATCACGCTTGCCTTCACTCAGACCATATAAACTGCGCATGTGAACCCGTAGTAAAAACGCAAAAATATCTTGGACTAGTCATTGATGACCGTTTTAAATGGACCGATCACATTAACTCTGTTTGCGATAAATTGAGAGCAATTTTGGCAAAATTTCTACTAATTAAATGGAAAATACCCTTTTAAACGAAAATGCTGCTGTACAAAGCATTAGGAGAATCTGTCATATCCTACGGGCTGAGTAGTTATGGACGGACATACAAATCGCATCTAGACCTAATTTATCAACTCCAGCTAAGAATTCTTAAAGCCATCGTATCACCTCACGTAAAAGACGAGTACAGAAACAATTATGATGGTCTATTTAGTTACTGTAAAATTATTCCCGTCCATGAGAAAGTTAAATTAACTTTACTTGACGAACAGTATTTTAATAAAGATATACAACACTTAATTGATCATAAAAAACATACTCGCAGTGTGTCAAAGGCTTTGCTGACAATACCACGATCTCAAAATCATTACGGAAGACAACGACTTGCCTATATTATACCCAAACTAATAAATGAATTACACTTTACACTTAAAAATGACATTACTTTTTCAAAATATAAAAAGAAAATTAAAACTACATTATTTAGATGAAATAAAAAGCATCTTACTAAATAACTATATCATATTTATGTAAGTAAAAAATGTACATACTATACATAAATATCGATGATATTCTATGTGTTATAATACTACATTATCAAAACGGATATTAACTAGCAACCATAGTACAGTTAAAATCTACTGCTTGTAAACATCCTGTGTACGTTCATTTGCTAGCCGGTTTTGTGCGTCTGAGTAATGACATATTTCTACTACCCGTGAATATACGTATTGTGAGCGTGTGGATCTTCGCTACGATTTTAAAGCATGTTATAAGTATTTACTGTATTAAGTAAGAGACAATGTCCGTACGTAGGTTAAGCAGCACCGAGTGCCGTCGATGAAGCATGGTGTACAGGTAAACCTTGTTAGGTTTTTGCGACATCGTGTTTGATTAATTTAAGCTTTTTTTATGTTGATTTAATATATAAAAAAAATACATTTGCTCACGCAGCGATAAGCGATATTTTCTCCCACCTCACCCGCAGTACGACCAAATAATAGTACGTTAGAAGTACGTAGTTTAAAAGGCAAAGTTTATCTACTGTGAATATCAGAAGCGATAAAAGTATTTATTTTAATAAAATCAATTTGTTACTGCAAAATGTGCATTGGAAGTAAAGTATCAAATTTTATTGTACAAAATGTGCATTGGAAGTAAAGTATCAAATTTTATTGTATTTATGTGAACCTAATTTTGGTAATAATGGCTTATACTATATACTGTCGCGAACTTATTTGTAGAACTATTTTGGAGAAACAATTCCACCATACATTATATTTGTGTAACTCTTATAGTTTTTGCAACGCACGTCAAAATAGCTCGCAGATGACAGATTTTTTCCGACTAACTTAACACTTATCGTTATATTTTCACCAATTTACACAATATTTTTATTAATTACAGCCTATTTGATGTTCTGATATATGAGCTATATTATTGTAAAGTTTCATTAAAATAAATTCAATAGTATTTGCGTGGAAGAGCAACAAACATCCATACATTCAAACATCCTCACAAACTTTCACGTTTATAATATTATAGTAGGATTAGAATATTGTTGTGCGCCACTATTAATGTCTTGTACATGGCAACACTAGTTACAATAGCGCCCTCTAGTGTCGAGAAGCAGAACTAGGAGAGTCAAGATCCTTCCAGAAATTTCGGGACCGATATGTACTCGAACATTCTAGATGTCGCTACAGTAGAATATTCTGGAAACTATCTGAGGCGCTATATAAGGCTGGTATAGACCACGACCGAGTTAGTATTGAACTGGCGATACAAGAGAATACTTCGAAGCGAAATAACTGCGAACTAAAGTGATTGTGTTTTATTATTAGTGTGGTTTTAGATTGTAATTAGTGTTGTGTGATTAAAGTGTCAATTTTGGTAATTTAATCGTCAGTTTTTAATTGTCTCGAACCCCAAGCTCGTAACAATATCATTAAAATTGCTATTAACAATATCATTGGTGGTAGCGAGAATATAAATCGGTTTACTCACGTACTGTGACGTTTTAATTGTATTGTTCGATGTTTTTAAATTCAAACATTTATCATTATTTTAATAACATTTTTAGTGTGTATGAGTAGTTTTCTCCTCTTACTCTCGCGTTATTCTGTTTACGGATTCTATTTCTGGCACTAAACTGTAGTGATTCTACTACTATGCTTTTCAGTAAAGCTAATTTGGTGGTTTGTAAATCACTGCATCCTCGTTCCAAGAATTATCGTGCATCTTGCTTTCCCGGTGTTCCTGATGCTAAACGTTATGTAATTCTGTGTTGAAATGAGAGAACTGTGTCACCCCAAAAACGTAAGTTTAAAGTGAGGTTATCATCATCATTATAGCCATTCACAAGTCCAGTGCTGAACATAGGCCTCGCCCAAGGAATGCCTCAAAGCACAAAGCATAGTTGATGTACTAGGCTACTTTTATTTTAGAAACACATCTAGGATTACGCGCAAAAAAATCAAAACCCATAAATTCCACGCGGACGGAGTCGCAGGGAATAGCTAGTTTGTTATAAGTCGCTTATGTGTTCTTGCGTCCTTCATGCGCTACACGGGACTTAAGCCCATCGCAACCTGCTTAACTCTATGGAAAATAATAACTCTCACATTGCTACTACAGTTGCTTATACAACAAAAGGTAATATTTATTGGAAATTATGCGCCAAATACAAATCCACTGATCATTTCCAGCAACGTGGGTTAATGCCCGCTCCGTACCGTGCTTTGTGGCACGGTCCTGAGCCACCTGCATCCATCGACTTCCTGCATGTCTTACCAGGTCGTCACTCCATCTAGTGCGGGGGTCGCCCTACACTTCTCCTACCGGTACGATGCTGCCACTAGAGAACCTTTCTTCCCCGTCGGTTGTCGGTTCTTCGAGCTATATGACCGGCCCACTTCCACTTCAGCTTACTTATCCGTTGGACTATGTCGATTAGTCTAGTTCTACGGATATCCTCATTTCTAAGTTTATCACGCAGAGAAACTCCGAGCATAGCCCTCTCCATAGCTCGCTGAGTGACCTTGACCTTCCTCATACGGCCAGCAGTGAAGGGCCACGTCTCAGATCCGTAACTCATCACTGGCAACACGCACTGGTTGTACAATTTCGTTTATAGGTATTGAGGTATATCTAACGAGAAGGTGTGTCATAGTTTTTATGCATTTATTTGCATTATTCAAGTAATTAATATTAAGTAGTATTTTTTTGTTAAATAATCGAATTAAGTTATATTAAATTCAAATAAATTGAATAAGATTAAATTAAGTTAAAAATATTAGATTGAATTATATGAAATTAAATTAGATGAGATGAAATTAGATTTTTTTCTTATGTCACTTGTATGGACTCAGTCTGAAATAAATTGATTTTATTTTATTTTACATTACAGCATCATCATCATTACAGCCCTTCACAAATCCACTGCTAAACATAGGCCTCCTCTATGCAATGCCGGAAAACATGACAAGCTGACATAGGTCACCTGCATCCATCGACTTCCTGTATCTTACCCGGTCGTCACTCCATGTGGTGTCCTGCACCTCACTTGGTCAAAACTTTTCTTCGATGTGTTATTTAAATCCAACAGGTTTTTATTTTAATAATTTGTACTAACATATTTTACTAAAATTACAAGCAACTTTGATCATTATTGTAATTAGACTATTTATAAATCATCACAAATTTAAAAAGATTTAAAGTTCAATACTATGCCAAGATGAAAACTGGTTAAGTGCGAAGACTTTTAATAGTATTGTTGCATGGATAGGATTAAAAGTGTCTTAATCAATGTCTTTATTCTGTCCGTTGTGGTAATGCTTTTAGTACAGACCGAGAACATCATCTTGTTCGTTCTGTTGGTTTATATATATTTAATTAAATGTGGCGTTATCGTATAATTACGTCCATCACGTTATACTACTATATAATCACACAGTCGTGAAATGATCGGGATTTATTATGGTATGGTTTAATTGTAACTGCTCTACTATTCCGATTGCAAAGTTGTCTTATTGCTGATAATGATAAATAGCGTAAATAAGAGTACAAGTTGAATTTTTATGATGAATTATTACTATTATTATAAAAAATAACCCCGTCTTACTTCCTTAATGCTCATTGTCAGATTTCACAGGTAAAAAATATTCAATTTTTTTATCGTCTTGTTGAATTCCACTGCTACAAGTTAGTATATTCTATTGTAGAAACGATTTACTGTGAAGGACAAGCTTGGCAGGCGCAGCGATCACTCGGTGTATCCATCTGCAAAGACTTCTATGAATACTATAAGACCGACATTTCAGAACAAAAATTGTGAGGGCTATGAATCTCATGGGCACGGGCGTGAGCGCCGACTAGCCGGGTACCTGGCACGATAAATATGCCACTCAGTAGTATATTAATTTACGACAGTAACTGTTTCCAGTGAAATAAGTAACAACTTTACATACTTATCTGAAATAAACTCTAAATCACCTTAGCAAAGTGCGCACATAAAAATAATGACAGCGCTTTCCTAGTCACATTAAACAAGATCAGTGTTAGATTGTCGAAAACAATGTTTGCGGCTTATAACACATATAACTAGTCCCTTATTTGCTTGCAGTCGTCTTAAGGAATAAGGGAGAATTTACTGTAACTTAGTGCGCAATGTCTTAAGACTGCATACCCCGTCTAGTAGTATAGTAATATACAAGTCTTTGTCCGCCTCGATATTTCACGTCTGCCATATACGAAATAGTATGCTGCCGAATATTGAAAGCCATCAGTTCTTTCTGGCCTTACTCGTTGTCGTATTTAAGAAACCTTCAAAACGAAATGGGGTGATTGATTGTCTAATGCAGTAACACATGGCTGCAAACAGTGATGCAGTACCTACTTTTAGTGTTTTTTTGTGAATAAGAGTCTAGATTCTAGCTTTCTATCGTAATCGGATACTATCTTAGGAATTTTTTGTGTGAATTCAACTAGTATTTTTTTATGTGATAGAGCAATACTGCAGCTATATTAGTATTAAAGTTGTAGCACAAATGAGTCAGCTCGACTGGGTAAGGACCACGCTCTTATAGAACATCAGCGTAAAATAGCAGCTTAACGAAGCTGTGTTTCGTATGGTGAGTGTAGAGAACCGGAAACTATTTTTATTAAAAACAAGGCATTCCATCTTGGTCCTCACGGGTGGCAACGCATCTGCATTTTTATTCGTAATCGAGGATAGATGTATATATCTATGTGCCGCATCAACAACTTAAGAAGACTACAAGAGCCAAGTGACATCGAATGATGCACGCACACATTTACACAATCCATGTGAGCGCCATCTAACGATAGTGAGGTTTAATACTAACGGATTAGCGAGGTTACGCCGGAGTGTTATAATAGACGAAACGCAGGTAAGATAAAGATCTAACAAATAATTAATGAGACAACGAAATTATTTTGAATTTTAATTTAATATTACTTGAAAATTTAAGTATATGGGTGATTTTGAAATAAAACTGATTCGATGAAACTTAAATTATTTTTATTTATATAATATTAGTAATAAACTTTATTTATATAAAAGTGATTGTAGTGCATGGGTAGGACATTACATCGTTTGTACTAACTATAAAATATTATATTCAATCTAGTGGATGTAGCTCTGTTCTCCTAGCTAGGTTACAGAATAACCTGTGTTAAGGAGTAACAATCTTAATCCCAGTAATAGTAGGTATATAATAAATACATACTTACAGTTGTAAGTGCTACAATGATAACAAAATCTAGTTTTCAAATTATTAAACTTAAAATTGAGAAATATATGCACATGTATGTGTCTGTGTGTGCGTGTGTATTTGTGTGTGTTTGCGTGCACGTGTGTGTGTGTGTGTTTGTGGCTAGGCATGTTACATTACAACGTGCGGCTAATGTTATGAATATTACCTGAGTACTATAACAGGCTTCTTCCAGTACACGCTTTGATGGATAATATTTACTTATATCAATAACTTTACAATGATGATTTTCCTGTGGTACTGTTTCCAATATATGCAAAAAATGAATATTTCAAATTATGTAAATATGTCATTTCTAAATATTATAGTTCTATGGTTCATAAGATAGGTAATAAAAATTTGCATTTCGTTTATTTTTTGTATTTGCTTTTGAAAAATTGTTAAGCTACAAGTAAAATACCTAACACTCGTACATAATTATAATTCCTACTTATAAACAAAATCAATAAACCTAAACTCTTACAGATAATTCTATTATTTCGTCATGCCTATTTTTTAATTTATCAATAAGCTGCGGTCTTTTAACAAAAACATTAGGTATATTTAGTTTTTTTATTGTTATTATAGCTTAGAAAAGTTTTAGGTACTTACACATTAGTAATACTAACTTTCGTGTTGATATTTTCAACTTTCTCTCTCCTGTAAAAAAATAATTACATTTCAAACGTTTTTTTAGTTATTATTTATAAAAGTAATTAATAAATTTATCTAAACATGTAATAGGTACTTAAAATAAAAAAGGAAAAAGAAAATTTGACTTGAAATTCCTGGAATTGAACCCGGGCACTTTTGAGTGCAAACTGCAAATATAGGTTTATTGTTATAAAAATAAATATGTTTTTTTTGTTATTATTTATAAAAGTGTTTAATAAATTTGTCTAAATATGTAATACTTTAAATAAAAAAAAGAAAATTTAACTTCATATTCCTGGAATCGAACCCAAGTACTCCTGAGTGCAAACTGCAAATCCATAATTCTACAAAATGCACTACTGTAATACACTACGTTTCCTAAATTCATATGTTTATTGTTATAAAAATAAATATATATTTTTAGTTATTATTTAAAAAAAATTATAAATTTCTCTAAATACATAATACTTTAAATAAAAAATAAAATTTGATTTCATATTTCAGGTATACACTACGTTTCCAAATCATAAGTTTATTGTTATAAAAATAAATATTTAGTAATAATAAACTGTTCTTACATTTTAATATCGTTCATATGTTGGGCGTTTGAGTTATATGAACGTGTTTTAGTCTTCGTAACGGGTTTCACTTTTATTTCACATATATACCAGTTATAGTTATTAACTTAATTTAAATTAATCTAAATTAAAAAAAAATATATTAACACAAAAGAGGAATATTTATGAAAAGAAAAATATTTTTGAATATGAAACAATGAATTTAAAAATAAAATTATACAAAAACATTATGTAAACAATCTTTACGTAAATAATGCGGAAAAGAGAGCGACACGTCTATATAGCATCGGGCCTCGGCCAGCAGTGTCGGTAGTCGGTACTAGGCATGCTGATCTAAAATCCATTAATCGAAAAGTCGATTTTCTAGAGTAAAATAATCGATTTTGCAGATCGATTTGGAACACCGCATCGATTCGATGAATCGATCCAAAAACCCCTCGAATCGGACCGATTCATCTCATTCAAGAATTAACGATAAAGTTTCTAAACTGGCTGCGGTATCTTCGTTTTTGGGTTCCGTACCTCAAAAAGAAAAACCGGAACCCTTATAGGATCACTTTGTTGTCCATCTGTCTGTCTATCTGTCTGTCAAGACCTTTTTTCTCAGGAACACGTGGAGGTATCAAGCTGAAATTCATACCAAATACTCAAGTCTACTATCCCTTGGAGCTGTGAAAAAATCAAACTTCTAAGCCAACGCAATCAAATGATACAGTCGTTTATTCCGCAAATTTTCGACATTCGAAGGGAATTAAAACCTACAGGGTACTTCCCGTGAACTCAGGATCTTAAAATTTGGTACAAAGCAACGTTTTATAGTACAGATAAAGGAAAAATTGCAAAATTTAAATATGTTAAACTTATATACCTACGGATTTGTTCGGAACCCTCGGTGCGCGAGTCCGACTCGCACTTTGTCGGTTTTTTTTAATTTTTTGTTGGCGGACGCAAAAACAATCGGTTGTACTTGGTTCATAATTTGAACGCATAAAATAAATATTTATGAAATTGGTAAGAGGATCGTACCGGACTAATAAGCAAAAAGGAATCCTACCATCTAGTAAAATACTGATGTAGAAGACCAACACATTGACACAACATGAGGAGCTATTTTTCACGTAAAGGATTCAGCCTATTTGTTTATATCTAAACCAGTAAAGAACACTTGGTGGTTATCTTATAGTGTTAGAATCTTTTAGCTCCAAAACAGAAGAACCCCCTTTTAAATATTGGTGATCACAATATAATTGTTTTATCCAAACCCAACGGAAGTTTATTTCGGCTCCTCAAATCTTTATTTACATATTTTATTAGCGCCTTAAAATTTATATACTGTAGATACAATGATCTGCAAATGCATAATTATAAGTAATATAAACGTAAAATGTAATTATAAAAGTTCTATTTAAAAAAAAATCGCATGTTCTGGAAATTTAATGTTTAAAAATGTCGCGATTAATCGAAAATCGATCTTTTAATGCTCGATTTAATCGATAATGGATTCTAGTATGTTTGATTCGAATCGATTCAGAGATTGATTTTTTTAAAAGTGAATCGACATGCCTAGTCGGTACACATGCGTTTACGCACACATCCGTACATATTATTTCAGAAATAAGAAAATGCGATTTAAAGAAAAGCTATTAATTTTATTAAAAAATTAAAACACTATTACGTTAACATGTTGCTTGTAGAATAATCTGACAGAAAATCAAAATGATTGCATGTGTATAAGTATGGTTTTTACTCGTAATACGTTTTTTTAGAGGTGTCTTTATAATTTTTTTCTATCGTATCAAATCAGTAGTATCATGTTTTCATCACACATCTAACTAGCATATATACACAAAATTATCAAATATTTTTCTGATTTAGTTTACTGCATTGGATGATATACTTTAAGGCAATATAAAACTTGAACTCCTGTAGTCCCCTTGTGATCGTTTGTCACCGTTATCCTATAAAAAAGTTTTCTATTGGGATCGGTTTATCTAGAACTACTTCAAGATTATAACATTGAAAGAAGAATAAGAAATTAGTACAATAACCCCTTTCTAAAATATTTCCGTTGGGAAATAAAGCTAAGATGCTATTTCAACTACTAAAACAGTACGGCACAAAGTTACTTTCGTAAGTAGCAGAAACATCGTACGATTAAGCGGAAAAATCGGCCCTCGCGAAAGTATAAATGCGACAGTAACTGACAGTGTGTTCCAAAATATAAGCAATAGGAGATGTTCTTGAATTGAAGATATAATTGTACATTAAAAATAAGATTTGTGTTACCTTAATTATTTTACTGAATCTCAGAAGTGCAATTACTTATTTTGAATTTTTGTTTCAACTTAGCCACGCGGCAGCTTTTGCTGTCCCATGATGGGCCAGCTCGATCCGGGGTGGTACCACGACCTCACAGAATACCAGCGTGAAGTAGAGGTTTACCTCTGCGTTTCACTTGGTGAGTGCAGGTGTCCAGAGGCCCTTTTTACTGGAAATGAGGCATTCCATCTTAGTCCTCACGGGTGACAACGCATCTGCATTTTGATTTGTAATAGAGGATGGATGTAGATGTCTATGGGCCGCAGCAACCACTTACCATCAGGTGGACTGTGTGCTCGTTTGTCACCCTTATCCTATAAAAAAAACTTAAATTATGAAAACTTAGGAGGCAGGAGGGAGTAAAAAAAGAAGTAAAGGTGAAGTTATTATACGGGGTAGAGACATGTTGCAGCTATGTTATGGTTGTACTACGAATGGGTTTGCTCGACCGGGAAGGATCACGTTCTCAAAGAATACCCGCGCAAAATAGCAGCTCAATGTTGTTTTTTGTTTTGTAGGATGAGTGCAAAGAATCAGAGACCTTTTTTTGTAACCGAGGTATTCTATCTTAGTCTTCGGGGGCAAAATCGCAGCTGCATTTTGAATCATAATTGAGTATAGATGTAGATGTCTATGAGTCACAGTATCTACTTACCATCAGGTGGACTGTGTGCTCGTTTGTCACCCTAGGCTAGAAAAAATAAAAAAATAAAATGTTAAGGTGTTTTTTTCCCCGTTTATATATATTCTACTCGTATATCTATCATTCTACCATTGGACAGGGAACGTTGTACTTATAATCTGAGGTATAACATTGGTGGTTAGTTCACAAAGCAGCATACAATGCAATTAGTAAGCACTTAGCGAGCATTGACATTATACATTTATGATAAGCCATGAAGCCTCGCAGTTCAGTGGCCGTGTGTTATGTCGGAAATTAGGAAATTTGAAAGGATCATATAGGTTCGTGCCGCTTTTGCACTATCGCCTAACGCTTATGTGGTTCTTTAATTACTATCCAATAAAAGTACTGCGAATATTTCATTGCCGGATTTCCTGTTTATCCCTTTTAATATGCGCACTCTTATGTTAACGGAGTTCGCATAAGACACGCACAAGTAACGTGGAATTTTAAGGACCATGAAAGCATAGCTCAAGTTGTTTTCTATTACAGTTCGTGATACTTGAAAAAATTAACCGCAATTTCATTTTCTCATTGGTGCCTGCTTAGGATGGAATTAAGTGAATCCTTGAGTCATCAAAGTGTCCTATTATACAATTTAAGAGCTACAAATAGCTATTAACTACAAAGCTCCATAAGGATCCATTTACAACGGGAATATATGCGAGTAACTTGGGCAACAATCGACATCTTCGTCATGTCAAATGTATCAAGTAACATTATTATATCCATTATGATGATGTCACACATTCACTAACTTAATAATCGAAATACTTTTCTCAAAGACCAAATACAAACAGAATTGTAATGCATCGCAATAAAAATATTATTATGTACTAGCTTTTGGGCAAAATTCGAGTAATTGTTTGATTGAATTGTTTTGTATGGGAAATCGGGTACCTGAGATATGTTCACTTTATTTTACCTGAAACATTTTGTGCACTTCTACTATGGCGCAATATCTTTTGAATAATGTAAGTTTCATTACCCTCCTTCTGAAGTCTTTCTAGAATTAACAATAAAAGTACATACGATAGTTTTTGATCTTTTCGCATTAAAATAACTAATGAAATGACTCCTACAAATAAATAATTATATATACAATAATTATAGTGGGGGGACGCCCTACACTTCGTCCGCCGGTACGGGGCCGCCAATCGAGAACATTTTTTCCCCCATCGGTTGTCGGTTCTTCGAGCTATATGGCCGGTCCATTGCCACTTCAGCTTACTAATCCGTTGGGTTATGTCGGTCACTCTGGTTCTACTGCGGATATCCTCATTTCTAAGTTTATCACGCAGAGAAACTCCGAGCATAGCCCCTTCCTTAGCTCGCTGAGCAACCTTGAGCTTCCTCATCCGGCCAGCAGTAAAGGACCACGTTTCAGTTTCAAAGGTCATCACTGGCAACACACACTGGTTATTCAGTCTCGTTTCCAAGTTTTAAGGTATACCTGACGAAAAGTTTTGCCGTAATTTCCCGAACGCTGCCCAACCGAGTTGAATCCGTCGATTGACCTCTCGGTCGAAGTTGGAATTATCTAGTCGGCCTATTTGTTCCAGGTAAAATTACTCGTCAACAACTTTGAGCTTAGTGCTCCTAACAACTACCGGCATAGGTGTGACATGGACATTAAACATTATATTTGTTTTGTCCATGTTCATCTTAAGACCTATCCGTTGGGAGACAATATTGAGGTCATTGAGCATAGTGCTTCGGTCTTCCAGCATTATAGGAAGGATTAAGGACTTAAGGATTATATCGTCGGCAAATCGAAGGTGAGTGATGTACTCGCTATTGATGTTGATACCGTATCCTTTCCAGTTGAGTAGCTTGAAAACTTCTTCCAATGCAGCGGTGAAGAGTTTCGGGGATATAACGTCACTCTATCTTACACCTCTCTGCAGTCGGATAGGTTTCGAACCTCTGGCTCTGTACTCGGATAGCCATCGTAGCCCTAATGTACAAACACTTCAGCACTTCGATATACCGATAGTCAACTTGGCACCGCTGAACGTACTGTAGCACCGCCCAAATTTCGACGGAATTCAAAGGCTTTCTCATAGTGCACAAATGCTAGGCAAAGTGGCAGATTATACTCCTCAATCTTCTGTACAATTTGCCGAAGGGTGTTCGTAGTGACTCTCGAAAACTGCACAAAGACGCGGCTTAGAAGGGAAATCTGTCTGTAGTTCTTTAAGAGAGCGTTATCGTCTTTCTTGAAGAACAAGACCACCGCTCCTCTGCTCTACGCCTCCGGAGTTGTACCACCATGGACAAGTTAAGTAGTAAGTAAAAATAGTAAGTAATATAGCCTGCCCATTGTCTCTTCAGCTTATTGATCTGTTGCGCTATGTTGATAACTATAGTTTTACTTCTGATATTCTAATTTAGAAGTCTATCACGCAAAGAAAATCCTTGCATAGTGCTATCCATAGCTTGCTGAGTGACTTTGAACTTACTCATACGGCAGGTAGTGAAGGATCACGCTTCAGATCCAAATATTATCAACGTCTACATATTACAAACAAATATGACGTAGACATCTACGTCATATTTGTTTGTAATATCCATATGGCTTGAAAAACCGACAAATTGTGAGAAATAAAGGTTTTAGAATGACAGCCTTGTACCGGTAAACAAAATGTAGGGAGGTCTGCTACTATTTGGATTGATCCCAGATAGATATCATATGCCGTATGCAGGAAGTCGATGGACATAGATGGTTCAGGGCTGGCAAGGCTGGCATTCCTTAAGAGAGGCCAATATTTAGCAGTGGGTTTGGAGGCCCTAATAATTATTAAGTTGTAACAATAGCACTGAATATTGTGAAAAATCCTTTTAAAATTATTTTTAAAGAGTATGTGGTTGAAAGCTTTCTAATAATCCTAGGGATCTATAAAAACACGATCGTTTGAATATAAATGATAGGTGTAAATGGAGGTGTAAAATATAAATTATGAAATTTTACTTTGGATTAGAGGGATATTTTATTTACAATTTGGATCGTTTTTGGTTTGTATTTAGTTTCTAAATTCTAACGTATAAGAGGAACTTACATAGCTCCCCATGTGTGTTGAAGATATTAAATCTAAAAAAATATATGAAAAAAAAAACAATAGTATAAAACAGTTATCTGTTAAAATTAATAAAATCTATGTATATAGAAAATCGGCATTGTAACCATTTTATATAGGGAAATGCAAACAACTGTAAATTTATTATTTGATACTTTCTTATCTCAAAACTGAGGCTTAAGTAGAAATAATCCGCTACTAATTTTTTTATTAAATTCAATAAAAACAGTATTTTGTAATGTTTAGTCATTCTTTCCCTCTTGTCAAGTTTCAATATGCTACTTTAAAATATACTCCACTAGACATGTAATTAATTTGTAACGTCGAAAAATGCTTAGAAAATACGCTAAGTATTTTTTTGTTACAGCATCACTACATATTTTTTATTTCGTACTTAGGGTGAGATTTTTAAAGGACCTTTTAAACGTTGCATGGCGTTTTCAAGCGCAGCTTTGAGTTAATTTAATTCTATTTCTTAAAGAACGTACTTAGAATGTTAAGTAGAAGTGAAATTTCTTTACACGCAATAGAACAGTAAATAATTGTTCTTGAAATGTCAGAATACATAAAAAGTGTCCATTAATTTATTTCGTGTTCAACTTTATTTCAATATGCAAATACAAGGTTTTCTATGAATAAGGTGAGCTAAATGTTTTCATGCTAGTTTAAAGGTATGACGAAGATATCAACCTGAAAACACGAATGAGTAAGTACTATGCCCGTTGGGGTATTCTACTAGTGTAGGCAAGGTAGGTCTTGTTGCTAAGAGGCTACCCTGTGTACATTGAGATGGGTAGTGATGCTGTTGGTTTGCATACTTTGGTGTTATCATGTAATTGGTGTTCTTATAGTAAGCAGGGTTTGTTACCGAGTAGTGTTCTTTTATTTAAATACTTTTGAGGATAACTTCTAACATCAGAAGTAGCATACTATCTTTCATCAGAATTGGGATAAAGTCCCCGTTATCGTTCACATATAATCTTTGAATAGTGTAAGGGTTATTACGTTTGTGAAGGACTACGATGCGACTCGCGTATCATACATTTTATCGACTTAGTTTTTATGTTAAATGTCGTAACGAAATTTGCTGTTCTATTTACAACATTCACGTATCACAAAACTGTAAAGTAAAAGTATAAAGTGAAATGTTTTAAGCCAAAATTTAAATATTTTTGTTCGATTCATATTAAAAGTACCCGCGAGCACTTTCATTGCTTCTTAATGTACCTAAATATGTTAACAAATGTCAATAGAAATGACGGAGGTATAGGCAAGTTAAACTTTTGCATTCAGTGGACATATAACTTGCTCGAGTTTTGTTATAATTTGATAGTTCATGTGAAATATGATTTGCGTGTGCTACATTTTAAAGTTCAAAACGTATAGTGATGTACACCTATAAATAGATGTTTAACTTTAAGGTGCTGTGAATTTAAAATAATTAGCCTTTTTGTATTCTAACACGTCGATAAATGTTACAGTTTACTCCGAATATAAAGTAGTCTACAAACCATATACCATTTTATTTATATATGCCATTTTGTTAGTGAAATAAAAGACCTACATCCCGTTGACAATGAAACTATGGTCAGTTTTGATTTTAAGTCACTATTCACATGCTTAGCTATTGAAGACTGCATCTCAATTGTAACTAGGAAGTAAGAAGATAACAACATGCCTACAGAATATACAGTATTACTCAAACACTACCTCAAATCTGGCTATCTATTGTAGAAGGAAGAGTTCTACAAGCAAGTAGATGGTGTGGCGATGGGCTCACCTGTATATCTTGCAGTCGCCGATATTCATGGAGGACTTTGAGAAGGAAGCCCTTCATACTGCTCCTGTAAATCCAAGATACTACAAGCGGTGCGTAGACGATACTTTCACAATTTTACCATCTGACAAAGTAACTGCATTTTTAGACCACCTTAATTCTATAAACTCTAAAATACAATTCACAATGGAGCTAGATGCAAACAAGTCTTTAGCTTTCCTAGATGTTTTAGTCATCCAAAACCCTGATAATATTATTGGTCATACTGTGTATGGGAAAAATACCCATACCAATCGATATTTAAATGGTGAATCCAACCATCATCAACAAGCTTTTGTGAGACAACAAGTTTCGGGTCCCGCGCCTACATCACAGTGACCGAGTGAAGTCAACCGGCGTGTGCCTGCTGTTCTACCCTGTGTGAGAAGAGTCACAGACAAGGTTGGCTACATCTTGAAGCGAGCTTCCATTAAAACATACTTCATGTCGCCAAAGTAGATAAGTAAATTTTTACCATCCGTCAAGTGTCAGATCCCTCTACATGATGCAGGAGTGTACAAGCTGGATTGTGAATATGGCCTCTCTTACATAGGACAAACAAAGAGATCTATTAAAACCCACGTGAAAGAACATATAGCTAAGCATTGATGTTCCGGGAAGTCTGCAGTGTGTTTTTTTATAGGATAGGGTGATAAACGAGCACACAATCGACCTGATGGTAAGTGGTTGCTATGGCCCATAGACATCTCCATCTATCCTTGTTTGCGAATCAAAATGCAGATGCGTCAGAATGCCTCTTTTCCAGTTATTAGGGTCTCCGGTTCTCTACACTCAACATATGAAACACAGCAGTGTTAAGCTGCTATTTTGCGCTGGTATTCTGTGAGGGTGTGGTCCTTCCCCGGAAAGGCCGACCGATTCGTGCTACAACTATACTACTAATATAGCTGCAGTATGGCTCTACCACGTATAAAAAACATGACAACTTATACATGTTCAAGATCGTCCCAGCCATTACATTAGATTTGATAGACCACAAATCCTCGCAAAAGAACACGGATTCCTACCAAGGATGATTCGCGAGGCTACTGAAATTTAAAAAAAACATCCTAATTTCAATAGAGAAAATGGATGGGTGCTGCTATTTGCTTGGGATTCTATAATTAATAAAATTAAATCCAAACCCAATTATACCACTGCAAGACTTTAAGATATTGTAAGCTCAATTTGCGTAGATCGGACCAAAAATTAATATTGCAAAACTAAAGGAAGCCGGGCTAAATATGACATCGGGACGTCAAACACCTCAGTTCCGGAGACGTCAAAAATTTAAAAGTGAAATTAAGCGCTATAAAATCCGTAAAAGTTAGTTTCTCTTGGATGTACTGTTTGGTGCTGGCTGGTTTTAAAATCAAGACATATAGGACATTCATCATCATCATCATTAGAGCCTTTCATAAGTTCACTGCTGAACATAGGCCTCCCCCAAAGAATGCCACAAAGCACGTTCCTGAGCCACCTGCATCCATCGACTTTCTGCATGTCTTACCAGGTCGTCACTCCATCTAGTGGGGGGTCACCCTACACTTCGCCTACCGATACGAGGCTGCCACTCGAGAACCATTCTTCCCCATCGGTTGTCGGTTCTTCGAGTTATATGGCCGGCCCATTGCCACTTCAGCTTACTTATTCGTTGCGCTATGTCGGTCACTCTGGTTGTACTGCGGATATCCTCATTTCTGAGTTTATCACGCAGAGAAACTCCGAGCATATAGCCCTCTCCATAGCTCGCCGAGCTACCTTGAGCTTCCTCATCCGGCCAGCAGTGAAGGACCACGTCTCAGTTCCGTATGTCATCACTGGCAACACGCACTGGTTGTACAGTCTCGTTTTTAGATTTTGAGGTATACCTGATGAGAAGATGTGCCGTAATTTTCCGAACGCTTCCTAACCGAGTTGAATCCGTCGATTGACCTCTCGGTCGAAGTTGTACTTACCTAGTCGGACTATTTGTCCCAGGTAAACATACTCGTCAACAACTTCGAGCTTAGTGCTCCCAACAACTACCGGCATAGGTGTGACATGGACATTAAACATGATCTTTGTTTTGTCCATGTTCATCTTAAGACCTATTGTTGGGAAACACTATTGAGGTAATTGAGCATAGTGCTTAGGTCCTCCTGCAATTCTGCCATAAGGACTATGTCGTCGGCAAATCGAAGGTGAGTGATGTACTCGCCATTGATGTTGATACCATATCCTTTCCAGTCCAGAAGCTTGAAAGAAGCTTCGTCTTCCAATGCAGCGGTGAAGAGTTTCGGGGATATGACGTCACCCTGTCTTACACCTCTCTGCAATTGGATAGGTTTCGTACTCTGGTTCTGTACTCGGATAACCATCGTAGCCCTACTGTACAAGCACTTCAGCACTTCAATATACCGACAGTCAACTTTCAAATTATACCTTATATAAACTAACAATAATCATGTAACAAATAAACTTCGAAACACAAATGAAACAAAAAAATTAATTAAACATTTAAATAATTTTTACGCTTATATTATAATCAGTCTTAGATTAGGAACAAGCAAACATAACAAGAGCTAAAAAACTAAACCTCATGCAAAATCAATAACTTAATAAGTAATCTTTAATTAAATCAGCGATCCTTATTCATGGAATTCTTTGTAGCAATTTCTGTTTTTTGTAAAACATAAACTAACGTTGCATGTACTACATTTAGTGCGGGATTTATTGTTATGACAATGGCGACACCTGGCTTGCTTATTTTCAAATAAAGGCATATGTTTTGCTACCTGTTGACGTCGTTTTATCGATGGTAATGGTAGTGTAGGCTTCCCTTTTTACGTTTTGTAGGGACGTCAACTTCCTCTTCTGAATCTGCTGAAACCGTCTCCTCATTTGTATACATTTCAATAATGTTTTCGCCAAGATCCAGTTTGAAGAACCTCAGGTTGTATTTTTTAACGGTACTCGTTTATCTATTTGGTCTCTTTTGAATTGGAGCCATAATTTCGATACAGCCAAGTCCATCATGTGGGAAAAAAATCTTTGAGTCTATTTCTTCGTGCGATATCTGTTGGGACATACTGCCAACATTCTGTCGGCAAGGTCTACACCTACCATATATTTATTATAATTTCGCACCACGCTTGGTCTATTGACAGTCATATAATGCCTTTGTTTTGCACCATCTTTGGCAAACATCTACAGGTTCTTTTGCTTCAACTGTTGACAATAAAATGACAGGTTTATTATCATACCATTTGGTTATAGCAATCTGGTTGTCATCGCTTACAATAGCCTGAACACTTCCCCTACCTCTTCTCTGGAGTTCTTTATTATCTTTTAACACAAGTCGTGCAGCAGCTGGAATTCTGTTCTTCATGATATTGCCTGTGGAACCAATTCCTGTCTTTAGAAGTTTATTTGCCAGTTTTACTGAGATGAAGTATCAGTCGAAGTAAAGGGTGTATCCTGGGACAAGTGTATTAGCTAAAATGATTACAGGTTTCTCTCCCAATCCATGGGTTGAATTTTCTAACTCTTTGTAAGTGGTTGACCCTTGGTAGATATGAAAATCTGTCACTATTCCACTGGGATTTGCAAGAACAAAGGCTTTCATACCAGGGTTTGGTTTGCCGGGGCAATATTATTTAATTCCACATGCCCCACTAAAAGGCACTATCATTTCGTCAAGAGACATGTGCTTTTCTTTTTCTTGTACCCTACATCCTTCTTGAATTCGCTGTATCAAAGGTATGATTTTCCATAACTTATTTTCCGCACGTTCAGCTTGACTAACATTGTCATCAAATACAAATTTGATAGAGTTTCTGATTTGTACAAATCTGTAACGGTCCCGTTACAGATTTATACAATGGCAATAATTGCCATTGTCCATATACTTTTCCAGAACATTCTTATTACTGGATAGTTTACAGAAGCCATAACGAACGTAATCCCGATGTAAACATAAAATTCTTTCATATCTAAATTCATGCTTCTTCCATGAAATTTTACTGAAGTTTGGTTTGTTCTTTCAACGAGTAACTGTATAATTTTATCATCTGTATATTGTTCAAAATATTTTAGTTTTTCAAAAAAATTTGTACTCGGTTGATGACAGTGGGCGGTAATTTTGATGACTACATTATTCGTATTGGGTCGAAACGCATAAATTATTAAGTACTTCTCTGATCACATTGGGCCTTACGAGGCTATATACATACAGTGAATATGGAAAAAAGAATATACATACATTGTTTTATTACTATTATTTTTTGTTCAATTTTATTATGTAGTAAATAGTAGAGGTGCTAATCGCACCGAAAAAGATATTTATATAATAATTGTAGCCGAAAGACAAGAACAAAAACGTTAGTTTTGTTTCGTCTACATAAATACAAAAAGAATCTGTTTTTATATATACATTCATCATTTCTAAAAGTAATTATTAATGCCATTACTTGATTAGCCAGCATGAGCGATAGAAGCGTTTGTTAAATTATCTCGTGTCTTCAATTTCGTAACTTTTGCGCAGTATATTTCAATATCATTTTATTAAAATAATGGATATGCAAATTTGACTTGAGAATTCACTTCATAAATGAGCATGATCGAAAATTGAATATCATTAGTGATATTTCATTTTCGATCATTACAATTTGAATATAAAACTTTCTACTTGGAAATTATTGTAATGGATTTAAGGTTTAAAAGTTCAAATTTTAACATACCTCTTCATTTTAGTTATATGATTAGATTCTATGCTTATGTATAGGATAGTATTTATTACACATATGATAGGACGTTTGTGTAAAAAGTTTTACAATAACTTAACCCCTAAACTTGAGATTAAACATTGGCCTCGTGGCGATTTTACTAAAGAAATGTTGCTTTGAAGTAAAGCCACCTTATATCGGCGGCATCAAAGAATTTAATACTCCATGTCATCCCACGTTTGTCGTAAGAGAAGACAGGGGGAAATAAAACAGAAAATAACATTTTCATAATAACAACTCAAAGTAATAAAATATTTTGGTCGCCAAGTCCATATGCCACGCATAGCAATTATGAAAAATATTCCCCTTATAAGGCAATCTTTTGGGAAGGCCTATGTTAAGGCTGTAATAAACGATGAATAAAAATAAAAAAAACCTTAGCCATGTGATGGTGGATCAAGGAAATCTATGAACCCAGGTAACTATGTGAAATGCCAGGATGATCTCATTGTTTTTAACGGATGACTGTATAACCATCTCGTTAATGCTAATATGTGTTTTTTTATGTAATAAAAGTGACAAACTAGTCCACAGCATATTTGATAGTAAGTATTTGATAAGTAAAGTAGTAGTGAATTCTGTGGCTTATAGACCTACATTTACCCACGATTCAGAATCAAATTGTAGATTCGTTATCACTCCTGAGAGTTAAGATAATTTTTTTTAAAAAGAAAATATAGTTTTAAGGGTCTCCTGTTTTCTAAATATGGTGTCATATGAAACACAGCAGAATGAATCTGACATTTATTCGTACGCTGGTATTTTGTGAGAGCGAGCCTTCTCCCTTTGAGCCAAAACTTTCGTGCTACAACCATAATATAACTGCAGCGTGGCTCTTCCAAGTTAAAGATTATTTTAAATACTAGGAACAAACACTATTTGTTTTTTAGTTATTAGACAACACAGAATCATTAATTCTCAGTTAATATTTTTATTTTATTTCTTTGATCTATATTGCTACACCTATGTTAAATCCTCATCATCCCAAGGGTTGAATGATGGCGTTAAGTCCTTTCTGTTTTCTTTTGTAATAGGGAATGAATTAGATTAAATAAAAAAATTTTATTAATGGGGAAATGTATACGCTTTTACAACAAATTCACAGAAAAAGTTCAATGTTCGTTAATTAACTAGATTAAAAAAATATTAAAAAAAGTGAATAAAATGGGTTATTATTATAATACTAAAGAATAGATAAATAACCCCTTGGATTGGGGGATCTCTACCGTGCTGTTTCTATTATAATTCAAATAAATATTGTACAAAATAATTGTAAAAATATGCTAGGTTTCTTGGTGGTTTTTCCCGTTAAAGTTACAGCTTATCAACATTTAATTCATAGGACTTCCCAAAAATGAAAGATGAAGAAAGCCTTAAAGTTTGCCATATTTGCCACGTTTGGCAGGCGGGTCGGCAACCGCAATTTCTTATTTTTAGTAATTACTAGAAAGACACAGACACAGACGCAAACACAGTTGCACTCTTTATTTCCTCACTCTCAGTCCAATGAAACGGTAATTCCACACGACCGGAAAGAGTTAAGTACACAGGACCTACAGATTTACGTGCTTTACGAGACACTGGGATCAAAACGCTAACCTCCTGACTCCGGGCTGCTACCGAGACTTTCTTGGCAGAAAAACTCAATAACTGATTTTGGCCTGAACGGGGATTCGAACCCAGGATCTCATCATCAGCAATCGCGTTTACAATCACTAGAACAACAAGACAGTCAAATGCATTATAAATGCATCATATAAAAATTATATAAATTAATGCATCATATAAAATAAAAATTTATTTATTTAATGGGACAGCAGTCATTTACTATAAAAATTAAAACAAAAAAAACTTAATACAGAATGACTTAGTGCTTATTATATTATAACATTTTTTGTATAAGAGCCAAAAATATAATAATAGTGATATACAAAAATTTCGAACCCACTCCATCGCACACTTAGTGACTTTGAGCTTTCTCATACGGCCAGTTTTTCGGTTGCGTAAGTTATCGCTGACAACATGTAATGTAATATCTAAATTAGTAATGTTAATAATAGAGATATTGGTTACACCAATCGATACATAATTAATTTGTTCATTTCATAAATTACTTTGAACAAAAGCATTGTAAAATGTAATCAATAAGCGTCATCTATTGTTGTATTTGGTATTATGGCATCAAAGGATCCTTTGAGGAAGCCATTAAATGTATCGATTTACAATACTTGCTTTTGAAAAAATAAAAAACAAAGTTATATTTTTGTAAAAGAAAAATATTATTACGTAGCATTTTTTACCGTAATACAAACAGCATGAATGCTTCCACTATTAAGAGGATGCTCTTCTCGGAAAGGCGTAAAGCAAGAGTCTGTCACGCAGTTCCAAAGCGTGATGACAAATTTTATATAGAATAGAGAGGACACTCTTAAGGCCGGTGGATCCAGTGGCCTATAGACATCTACGTCTATCCTTGATTACGAGTCCAAATGTATATGCGTTGTCCATGACTTAGATGGAATGCCTAATTACTTATAAAAAAGAGTTATATCAGCGAAGTATTTTTTATAAAATACCGGCAACGCACTTACAATTTCTCTGGTGATCACTTTACGCTCACATGCACTACGCGGGTAACCGCAATGCGGCTAGCCGTCCGGCTGACCACAGGATACGGTTACCGCATTCGCAACTGCAACCTGTGATTGAAGAAACATTGCGAAACATCTCTATAGACATACGGAACAAAATAATAGGTCGGGAAAAAGTTTCTTTGTATTTAGTTTGTACAAATTTGAAGAAAAATCTCTTGGATGTACTGTTTGGTTCTGGCTGGTTTTAAAATCAAGACATATAGGACATTCATCATCATCATCATTACAGCCTTTTATAAGTTCACTGCTAAACATAGGTCTCCCCAAAGAATGCTACAAAGCACGTTCCCGAGCCACCTGCATCCATCGACTTTCTACATGTCTTACCAGGTGGTCACTCCATCTAGTGGGGGGTCGCCCTACACTTCGCCTACCAGTACGAGACTGCCACTCGAGAACCATTCTTCCCCATCGGTTGTCGGTTCTTCGAGCTATATGGCCGGCCCACTGCCACTTCAGCTTACTAATCCGTTGGGCTATGTCAGTTACTATGGTTCTATTGCGGATATACTCATTTCTAAGTGTATGACGCAGAGAAACCCCGAGCATAGCCCTCTCCATAGCTCGCTGAGCGACCTTGAGCTTCTTCATACGGCCAGCATTGAAGGACCACGTCTCAGATCCGTAAGTCATCACTGGCAACACACACTAGTTGTACAATTTCGTTTTCAGATTTTGAGGTATGCCTAACGAGAATTCTCGTCAGAATGAATGTTCGCCACCGTAGCCAGGAATAGCGGGGCCGCCGGGGACTGGGGGCCGTCTCTTTGTTACCTTCATAGGCGGGTAATTGCCATAGTTGCCACGCTGGCGAGCGGGTTGGCAACCGCAGTTTTTTTTTATTGTACTTTTGCTGTTATCAGGAAGATGCTGCTGCCCATCTCCTGTCTGTTTCCCTTTGTCACCTTTTACGACACCCACGGGAAGATATGGGCTAGTGGATATTCCTAACCGCCACTACACAGCAATATAGGACATTAAGAAAAAGAAAAATAAAAAGTAAAAAACATTTTCCTGCCATTTTTCAATTGTTTTTCTGTCCGCCAAAATGAGTGAATCTAATGGGAAAATTTCGTTATATTCTGAAATTTTATTACAAGAAGGGAAAAAATGCTACTAAAGCGGTGACAAAAATTAGTGACGTTTACGGACCTATGACCTAATATGTGTCAGTGTAAGTAAGAGTAGCACAAATTTGGTTCAAACGTTTTCAATCCGGGACTTTTGATGTCAAATATGCAGCTCGCTCTGGTCGCCCTCATACGGATAAAGTTGCTGCCATTTTTTAAAAAATGGAGCAAGATTGACATATTAGTAGTTACGACATAGCCGAGGAATTAAGGATTGACCACATAATAGTATTGATCCATTTGAAAAAGTCTAACTATACAAACAAGCTCGATATTTGGTTACCACAAGAGCTCGCTGAAAGAAACCTAATGAATCATTGTAACTTATGTATTCATTTGTGATTCTGTATTGAAAGCGAAGAAACAGAACCCTTTTTGAGAAGATTGATCACTGGTGATGCAAAGCGGATCACCTACGACAAGAACGTGTGAAAAAGATCATGGTTAAAGGGTAGTCAAGCTAAGGTGATGCTGTGTGAAGGGCATCGTTTATTTTGAGCTTTTACCGCCGGGCAAAAAAAGTCCTGACCTTGCACCCTCAGACAGTCAACTGTTTCGGTATCTTCAGAATTATTTGGATAATATTAGGTTAACATCAACAGAGGACTGACATAACTACTTGTCGCATTTTTTTGATAAAAAATCCCAAGTTGTCCATCTACAAGATAGCAACAAGTTATCAAACAAAATGTCACAGATATATTATAATTAAATGTAATTAAAATTTGAAAAACAAAACATATATTTATATATAAAATACGAAGAAACTTAGCCCGATCTTATAAACGATGACAACAACGAACACTTTTGAGTTTAGGTAAGGTAGCAAAGTCCGGGTTTTTTTTGAAGAAAGTGTATCTGCGCTAACAATTGTCAGATGTGACTGACTTATATGTAACACGTGAATTATATTCGCAAATGTAACACGTGACTTATATCCACTCCTCTATCAACAACATCAAAATAACAGCATATCACAGTAGGCCACAAAGCGTTGCTCTTATCCTGAGCCATCTGCGCTTATCGAGTTCTCGCATATTTCATCAGGGTGTCTTTCTCTTTAGTGGGAGTGCTCTTCACTGTGCTTGCAAGTACGAAAATCGAGAAAAAAATGCTGCAGGTATATTGGATTATGTAATTTTGATATATTATGTACATTATACCTTTTGTGCTATCTGATGGCAATAAAATACAACTTATAATAAATAAAGGTATCTAGGTAATAACTCATCTTCCAAAATTATCTCTTATATTATCGGTATAACTACACATTGAATTCAATTAATTTTACAGATATTAACGCATTTCATTTAAACTTTTTAATTCTCAGCGTTTCGGGAACTTTACAGGACCACTACACCTAACCTGTTAACACCTGTCTGCCGAGATCTATAGGTCAAGCAATAATTGCAAGAGAATAAACGTCATTTCCCGCGCCTTCACAGTGACAGAGTGAACCCCGCACAGTCAAGCGTGTGTCTACTGTGCTATAAGAATAAGTCAGAGGATATAGCGACATTATTGGCTACATATTGAAGCGGGCTTCCATAACATTTTCTTCCCAGACCAGAGGTTTTTTTGTCGAACCAGTGGTAAAAGCGTTAATGTCTCAACAAATATTTTGTAATCTATATTGATTTTTTTCCATTCTATTCTATTCTATAAACCACTTAAGAATATTAATCGGTTTTTATCAACCGTCATGTTTAACACCATTCTACGGAATGAATGATTATACAGGATAGGTTGATTGTAAGTGTGGTCACTTTTACATAAGACAAACAAAAATACGGATAAAGTCTACATAAAAAATTGACACATATCTAGCTAATTTGAAACGCCAACACTCCAAGAAGTCTACATTAGGTGAAGGTGTTGAGAATCATCCTCGCCATTAATTCAGAATTGATAATCCATAAATCCTTGCAAAATAACACCGATTCTTACCAAGTCTGATTAGCGAGGCTAAGAAAATGGCTGGGACTCTCTGCTTAGGATCCTATTTGAGTCACATTTAAATTTATAGGTTAGTGTTTAATTACTATTTTATTACTTTTTATTTATTTAAATACGGTGTCAAAATTGCACTGACGGTAGGCTGTTTAAAGGGAAAAGGGGGTTAAATATACATTTTAAATGATGCTATAGTACAAGTATTTCGGCTTTACAGCTTAACATAGAAATTTATGAAGCTATTAGTAATATCTCTCATGACACAAATTTTTCACTTTTTTTGGAACTATTGTACAATTATCATCGTAATGTAACCAGTAGTTAAAAGAATTTCCAGAGGTGCGAGGATGCAACTTGCTAAAGCATTGTCATGTACAATTCAAAATTGTTTTACTAATTGTGAAAAGAGTGGGCAAAATTATTTAATTACGCGTATTCCCATTTTAAGTTTAATAACAAAATAAATAAATCACTTACATCTCAACTAAAAGGACATCTTTTTAAAATTAAGTTTATCCAATTAAGATTTGTATATCTCAACGATATCCTAAATTTAATTAATGTAGTGGATGGTGACCTAAAAAATTCATTCCGTATTCTATTCTCAGACGACATTCCGGCTCCTCGTAATGTCGAAACTCTTGAAGGCCTTCGTCAGAAGCATCCTTCTGTCAATCCTTCTCAGAACGTGCCTTCAAAAAAAGTACAACTGTATCCGACCTATTGCCGTTGGTTCCACATTTCGACGCTTAACTTCAAGATTAGCTTACAGTCACATAATCTTAGAGATTAAGACAAAATTTCAGCCTACTCGACTAGGCTTTGGCACTAAAGGTGGCTGTGAGGCAGCGGTATATATTTAGTACTTTTGTAACAAATTCTAATGCACATGTTCTTGTGAAGGTTAACTTTAGGAATGCTTTTAACTCTTACGATAGGGTAACCGAACAGGGTTAAGAAGTGGCTAACACTACCCCCGAAATATAATGCTACAGTTAATGTTATAGCCAAAATTTGAACTTGTTTTATGAAAATCACATTATTGATACTACTGTCGGTGTTCAGTAGGGTGACGTACTAAGACCAGCTCATTTCAGTTTGGGACTTCAACCAATTATTTCAAATTTTAAATCCAAGCTGAATGTCTGGTACCTGGACGATGGTACACTGGGAGGTAAAGCAGATGACGTCCTCCGTAGTCTTACACATATTTTTTCAAAATATTAAAAATATTCCTCTTGAACCAAATAGTAATAAATGTAGAATATTTATTTCGAATAATTTATCTAGTTCTAACAGAGATAGTTTAATTTTAAATTTCAATCATATTTCTCCAAGAATAAAAACTGTCAGTGCGGAATTGCTGAACATGCTAGGTGCCCCGCTGTTTTTCGATAGTATTAAACCTGTTTTAGAAACAAAATTTAATCAGTTTTTAAACCACGTCGATAAATTGTATGCCATTAAAAACATAACTTATAAAAAAAGCCAAGTCTCGCAACTCAGTTCTTCTACCGTAAAAAGTTGTGAGATCCATGTAATACCAAGTCGGTTAATTTATTCAGTCCATAGATTGATACATAGATTGACTTGGCAATCGCATAAAAACAGAATATATCTCACAAGTAATACATATTATATTAAATTAGATTTTTTAGTGCGATTAAAATTCAGGCTTCTAGTTTTATCCACAACGAAGTTATAGGATTTCGGAAATGGCCTGAACTGCTTCGAGAAAAGGATGGTACGGCCGTGCCGCTTTTTTGCTCGACTTGGCGGGGGCACTACCGTGCCCCCAGATATTATCTTAAACCCCCACATCTCTCTTACTATTGTAAATTTTTGTCTTCTAACCTACCTATCTACCTAAATTTATATACCTACTACGCTCGAGTCTAGTCTGGAAATGTTTGGATATTTTAAAAGATATTGATAATTATCTTAAAATAGCCCTAGAAAAAATTCTAAATTTAACTTTAAATACAACAGCCTGGAATCAAGCTACTTTAATTATAAAATGTAGTGGTATTGTTTATTGGTCTTCCTCGTCATTATTTATACATTCGATGGATCAATGTGTCTCAGGAACTGTGCATTTCAGCATTACTGATGGTAAGGCTATGTCCAGTTAGTCCAGTTAACTTGTGAAGGGCTGTAATTATAATGATGATGATCCTTGTAAAAGCTATTTAATATAAAAGATTCATTGAAATTGGTTCATAAATGGCGAAGATATGGATACTTAAAATATGGTCGGTTACGATAGACGGTAGTATATAATATGTTAAAGATGCTGGTAAGCTCAGTTACATTTATTTAAAATAAAACAAATCTGTCACGCACAAGGTCTTTCAGTAATATTTATTACTGAGAACCAATAAAAA
Organism: Parnassius glacialis; assembly: GCA_033319125.1. Taxonomy (NCBI): domain Eukaryota; kingdom Metazoa; phylum Arthropoda; class Insecta; order Lepidoptera; family Papilionidae; genus Parnassius; species Parnassius glacialis. Next base: position 13,056,583 of record JAVANC010000027.1, on the reverse strand, counting down.
GCTGACCAATATCGAGCAGTATGCCTGGGGCAATAGGGAAGATTTATTGACTGTATATATTTTAAAAGGTAGAGTCACGCCTCTCCTCGTGAAAATAGTAACATAACCTTACGTACATAGAATTATTACGCATAGAAACGCAGTCCACTACAAAACACGAGCGTTAAAATGATGCAAAGTCATTATGTTAGTGGGCGCGAGTTGAATGTGCCTACGCTCGTCACACGCACACATACACGCCATTTAGTGATACCAGTTTCTGGCGTTTGCAATCAAATTGTGCAAATCACTATTTTTTGATAAATTTTAAAAAATCGATATAATAAAGATTACGTATTACGTACGAAGATTATTTAGTAGAAGTATTTTATGAGAATATAAAAATAAACACGATAATGATGTTACTAATATAACTTTATTTATACATATATTAATGGTTAAAAAATGCAGACGTAATAAAATTTAAGAATATTATTAAACACAATTAATTTGCTCGAATACAATAAGCACATAGTGTAATGTTTAATTTTAACCAACTTCAAAAAGGGAGGAGGTTATCTATTCGGTGAATTATTTAATGTTTTTTACCTCAGAATTCTACAATTTCTAAACCGATTTAGATTTTTTTATTTGAAAGGATATACACACAGATTGATACAATACACACGCTGAAATTTTAATGGTTGTTTTCCCGAAGTAAAATGATTTTGCCTTAGTAGTACAATAGATTTATTAAAATAAAATTATTAGGATGCAAAAATGGCAGATTTACAATCGAGAAAAACAAAACTCGAATGCGATCTCAAACCAATAGCAATATCTCGCAAGTAGGTCGGACGTACAGGCTAGCTTATACCGAATTACTATAATAAAGTCTGAAAAAAAATTCGCTGGACATAATGTAGTGTTACGTCTATCGCACGTGTTACCGCGCGCTTCCTACACAGTGAAGGGCCACTAATAATCGTTCATAACATGAACTCTCAAGCGTAGTGATACGACATAAACTAGTTTGGATGCCAAAATAGCTTGTGAGGTATTACTATTGTAAATCTGCCCTTTTTTAATTTTAATATTTTTTAATTTAATAAATTGACTCTACTATCGAGACAGTATAATTTGGCTGCGGGACAACAACCACTAAAATTTCAGCACGAATTGATCAAGCTTAAAAATCAGTGTACATACATATTGATAATCTTTCTTTTTGGGAGTCGGTTAAAATAGGCTATGTTTGGGTCTAATATAACATCTGGTTAATGTTTGGGTGTAAAGTGACATCTGGTTAGTAAAGGAGTTCTTATTCATTATCTCATGATGTTGTAAATATTTTTTTTAATTCTTTACTCTAAAACGTAACCTTGGTCAATAAAAAAAGCAATTAAAATAAAATAGTTGCGTTAAAATGGCGTCGACGAATCGCGATTAGCTGAACACTCCGTATTAGTATTAAATAGGCACCCATTGTTAATATAATGTTAACACTTAGAGAAGTAGGTATCTATATATAAACATTTAAGTTTTACACAGAGCGTTGCGATTAAACGTTTTAAACACAAAAAGAAAATAAATATTGTTGAGGACAGCTAGAGACCCGCCGCCCCATCGCCCCTTCGGACCCCGCTACCCCCCGCGCACCCCGCACACCGGCGCTGATCCAGTGATGTCAGCGACCAATCAGCGCGCGTGCGGCTTCATTTATCGTCGCACGGCACTACTCACAGACTGAGACACCTTCTTGCGAGATATAAGAAGGGCGTCTCGCTCTGTGAGCTGTTCATTTCACTTCGGAGCGGCACTCAAGAAGAAAACCTGAAGAAGACTCAAGACTCCAATTCAAGACCTCCCTCTGTACATAGTGTTAGATATAGTTATTCAGTGCCGAATCATTGTAAATAGTTAATACAGTATATTAAAAGTACCATCTTTTCTTCGAGCAGTCCCCTAGTATTGCTAACATCAGATCAGTCATTAATCAATCAATAGCATAAATAAATATACAGTCCACTTTTCATCCATTATATTCTTGGTCCATCGCCGCCGGATTCAAGCCAGAAGAAAGAAGCAAGAAGAAACAAGAAAGAAGCCAATTATAGAAGAAAGAACATAATTATAGAAGAAAGAACATAATTATAGAAGAGAGAAGATCATTATAGAAGATCTTCAAGGAAGAAAGAAGTTCGTCGACGAAGAGAGAAGATCGTCGGTACTAATTTCTTCCCTGTTTCTTGTTACGACTACGTCACATACGTCTATTGTCTGTTTCCAGACAATTTCTTGTTTCTTTAACCGCGTTTACGCGGCCAGGTGGTTGCTCCCTAACGGTGTCAAACTGTGACCATCTGGTAACGCCCTTGTGGCGGGAACGACATCCAATACGTGCGTCTTTTTGAAGACGATACGTACGTCTTTTTGAAGACGACCGGAGGTCGCAACGTGGGACAATGAGGAAGACACGAAGCCAGAAGACACGGAACGACGACGAAACGCCGGTAGGAATGCGTATATTCGAAGAAGCACCCGCGTCCCCGTCCGATTATCTCGCGATGGCACAAGCGCCCTCCGCCGCGCCCCAGGCCCCGCTCACGCCCGCATCTACGCCCGCGCCCGCGCCCCCGCCGCCGCGCCCCGCTATGTCCGTGTCTACGACCGATCGCTTGGGAGAGGTTAGCACATCCGCGCCGCGCACAGAGACACTCGCCGCGATTATTGAAGATCTTCCGTCTACAGAAACTAGTTCGATAGTACGTACCGTTGCGCCTGTAACAGACGTCGTACATAGGCCCGCACCTCGCGCTCCGTCGGTCCGCTCCGTTCGTTCAGCCCGGTCGACAGCTAGCGCGATAGCTAGGTTAAAACAAATTGAATATAACGCCGCGGAGGAACTAGCTGCAATTAGGAGGAAGCAATTGCAACTTGAAGAAGATCTTATTAAGAAGAAGTACGCTAGGGACGTCGCGCAACTGCAAGAAGAAACAGATAGGGAAAGTGTTAACGAAGACGAGTTAGTTGAAAATAGGGTACGCGTTGATAGGTGGTTAGAGAAAGTAGAGACTGTGCGGGGGGGAGTCGCCTTACCGCCCGTCTCAGCCCGCGCCCCGCATCGCGACAGAGCAAGCCCTACCGAATAGGGAAACCGGTTACGACCACGCTGAAGATGCCCAGGGGAGGACGGTAGCGAATGAGGTTCAACCACGTCGCGTAGAAACGATACAGAGGGATTGTGGAGTCGCCGTAGAAATGAACCAGGTGGATCGCCGTGTACGGGTTACGTCGCCGCCGCGCGTCCAATGCTGCACTCTATCGCCTACACATAGATCGCCACATCGCCACGCGGATCGTAGATCATCGTCGCCGTATTGGGATGTAGGTGTACATAGATCGCCATCGCCACATCGCCACGCGGATCGTAGATTATCGCCGTGTCATAGAGATGTAGGTGTACATAGGACGCCAGCGCCACGGCGTAGGCTAGAGCGAGATAGGGATAGAGATAGGTCGCTTACTCCGCGAGGGAAAGAGAGGGGTATAGAGCGACTAGCGGAAGCTCTAGAGAATATGATTAGAGTCAGGCCCGCTGCCGCGAAGCAGACGCAGGACTTGCCTATTTTTAACGGTTCGGCCGCGGAATGGTTAGCCTTCAAAGCCGCAATGAAAGAATCCACGCGTTTATATGGATACACAAATACGGAAAATATGGCAAGGTTAAGAAACTGTCTACGCGGTGAAGCTAGGGAGGTAGTATCGGCACTGCTGTTTACCGCGAAGGATCCAGCAGATATTATGCGAACATTAGAGCAGTGTTTCGGCCGCCCGGAAGTAATTATCGATCGAGCGTTAGAGGAACTGAAACGCCTTCCGCGCCCGGGTCAAACCGCTCAGGAATTGAATTTGTTCGCGATTAAGTTACAAAATATAGTATGTATTTTACAGAACGTCGACGGCAAAGGGTATTTACAAAATCCAATGCTGACTAGGGAAGTAACTAGTAAACTAAGCCCTCACTTACGGTCGCGTTGGTGCGATTATGCGGAGCACTCCGGAAGTGCAGACGAACCGGACATCGTTACACTGTCTAGGTTCATGATGAGAGAGGCTGACCGTGCGTTGAGTCATGCCTATACGTCCGTAGCGCAGACTAAGGAATCGCCCGTAGGACGAGAGGCGCCGCCGTCAAAACGATTTGTATTAACACGCCGCGTAGAGAATAGGGCCCGCGACGTAAAGACATTCACCGCCCAGGAGGACATCGGTAGTGCCTCTTGTATGTGTTGCGGGGGTGAACACGTGATCGCCAAGTGTAGAAAGTTAGCGCAAATGGGTGTGGACGACCGGTGGAATTGGGTAAAGGAAGAGGGGGTGTGTTTTCTCTGTTTGAATAGTGAACACCGACGGTTTAGATGTAAAGCCAAGAAATGCGGCGTCGACGGCTGCAACGCCCCCCACCATGCCCTCCTTCACACCCGCAAGACCCGCGCACCTGAGACATCGGCAAAACCGGATGAGACCGTGCTCGTCGCGTCTAACGTTGGTAGTAATGCGTCCGTATTATTGAAAGTGTGTCCCATTACGTTACGTGGACCACGCGGTAGGGAAATAGATACGTATGCGTTGCTTGACGAAGGCTCGACTATTTCGTTGATCGACGACGACTTAGCGCGCGAGTTAGGAGCGGAAGGACCAGTAAAGCCGCTGAATATTAGAGGCGTAAATAATAGCCAGCGCGAGGCGGATAGCAGGCTAGTTAACATAGGCATACGTGGCAAGACGCGCAGAGAGATGTATAGAATAAATGCGCGGACAATTGCAAATTTAAAGATAGGTTCGCAATCCGTAAGTAAGGAGTGTTTACGTTTAAAACACTTACGCGACCTACCGAGTTCGGTTTGTTATGATGACGCAAAACCGAGATTATTATTAGGCGACGACAACTGGCATTTAATAATCACCCGTAATTTAAGGATAGGACGTCGAAGGCAGCCTATAGCTGCACGTACGTTATTAGGGTGGGTAATACAGGGAACCGTGCCGCGATTCACGTGTAGGGAAGACGGTGAAACCGTATTACACGTCGTAAGCGTTAGCGGACGGTCAGATAGGGATATCCGAACGTTTGCCAGTCAAGACGAGGAGCTAACGGAACTCCTCAAACGGCAGTACGAGATCGATTCCATAGGTATCTCGCTAAAGAGTAGGCCGCGACGAGAAGAGGAACGTGCTGTCGAGATATTCCAGCGCACCGTCAATAAGGTCGGCGAGCAATACCAAGTTGGACTGCCATGGAAGGACGACAACGTGCGGATGCCACCCAGCCACGAGATGGCCGCTCGAAGACTGCGGACGATCGAGAGAAAAATGGACAAGTCGCCGGAGTTTCGAGACGCCTACACAGCCCAGATAGACAACCTCCTGGCGAAAGGATACGCAAGGGAAGCCGAGGGGACAGAGAGAGAGGACCCCAAGAGCTGGTACCTGCCTCACTTTGCCGTACGGAATCCGAACAAGCCGGGGGAGACAAGAGTGGTTTTCGACGCGGCAGCGCGTGCGTCCGGTAGATGTCTTAACGATTAGTTACTCGACGGCCCCGACTTGTTACGAAACCTACCGGGCATACTGTTTAGATTTAGGGAGAACGAAATAGCCGTGTCCGCGGATATTAGGGAGATGTTTTTACGTGTGAAGATCGACCGTCGCGACCAACCCGCGCAATTGTTTCTGTGGCGAGGTAACGAGCGATCCAGCCCACCGCGGGAGTATGTTATGACATCGATGATTTTCGGTGCGAGGAGCTCGCCGTTTCTCGCACATAGTGTTAGGGATCATAACGCGCGCGCACACGCAGAAACACATCCGTTGGCGCTTAACGCTATCGTACGTAGTCACTATATGGACGACTACTTAGACAGTTATGCTACGGTAGAGGAGGCGGTAAATACGGCAAGGCAGGTTATGGAAGTACACCAGCAGGCCGGCTTCACCTTAGCAGGCTGGAATTCGAACCACGCAGCCCTACTGGAAGACAAGCCGGAGGAATTACTAGCGATCAAGCCTAAGGAGGTAGGCTTGAGGCAAGACAGCCCAGGCAGAACCCTAGGGCTATTATGGATGGCCGATGAAGATGCCTTAACGTTCAACACATCCATGAACAGGGTACCGAACGAAGTGAAGACGCTGCAGAGGCCACCGACCAAGAGAGAGGCGTTAAGTGCAGTCATGTCGGTCTTCGACCCGCTTGGACTGCTGAGCTACCTCACCATTACCGCCAAGATCCTGCTACAAGACCTGTGGCGGATGAAGAAGGTCGGATGGGACGACGAACTACCCGAGGAGGCAGCTGAGGAATTTCAGAGGTGGCTGCGAGTCGTCGAGGAAGTATCACGACTGCGGCTGCCTAGGTGCTATGCTCCTACGGGGGGAGTGGTAGAGCGTCAGCTTCACGTGTTTAATGACGCAAGCGAACGTGCGTACGCATCCGCGGCGTATTGGCGTATACGATACCGCGACGGAACGGTTAAGGTAGGGTTAGTGGCGGTCAAGGCGAAAGTCGCCCCGATAAAGGCGCAAAGCATACCGCGGTTAGAATTGCAGGCGAATCTGATAGGCGCGCGACTCGCGGAATTCGTGCAAGGCGAGCACAGAGTGGTAGCCGATAGGGTAGTGTATTGGACAGACTCCACTACGGCGCTCCACTGGATACAGAACGATACGGCGCGTTACACCCCATACGTGGCTCATAGATTAGGGGAGATATCGGAGAAGACGTCACCCGAGCAATGGAGGTGGATACCAACCGCAGACAACATCGCGGATCAGGCAACGCGCATAAATTATACGTACAAGGAAGAGAGCGACAGATGGTTTACGGGACCGCCATTCCTGTACGAAGATGAAGATCGATGGCCTCGACGTCGGGAAAAGAAGGCAGGGGATGAAGATGACGAGCTGGAGGAAGTCGTGGCGCACCAGAGCGACACCAGGGACGCTCCACACCTGCCAGACATCGAGAGGTTCTCTTCTTACGAGAGATTGGTCAGGGCCACCGCTCGGATATTACAGTTCGTCGATGCCATGAGAGGAAAGGCGCACGGACTAACATTGGACCACATCCAGAGAACAGAGCGGATGTGGATAGAGCGCAGTCAACAAGAGAGCTTTGCTGAAGACATCAGTCGACTGCAGCAAGGAAAGAACTTGGTAACCGGCAGCGCGTTAAGGAAGCTCGACCCCATATTCGAAGATGGCATACTGCGAGCTAGAGGACGGATCGACGCAGCCGATGTGGACAGCCAAATGAAGAGGCCCATCATACTGAACGGACGCCACCAATTTGTAAAGCTGCTTGTTGAGAAGGCGCATAAGGAAGCAAGCCACGCCAACAGGGAACGGGTAGTGAACGACCTACGCACGAGATATCACATACTTCGACTACGACCGACCGTAAGAGAAGTGGAGCGGAGATGTCTGCGGTGCAGGGTACGCAAGGCGACACCACGGCCAGCGGTTATCGGAGATCTACCACCTGAACGGTTAGGGACATTCGCGCGACCATTCACCTACACCGGAATCGACTATTTCGGGCCTATAACGGTAACAATAGGACGTAGGCATGAAAAACGGTGGATAGCGTTATTCACTTGTTTGACGACGCGCGCGGTACATCTAGAAATAGTTTATTCCCTAACGACGGATTTGGCGATATCGGCATTGCGGCGCATGGCGGCTAGGCGTGGGTGGCCACGGGTCATCTACTGTGACAACGGAACAAATTTCCATGGGGCGGACACCGAACTACGACGGGCAATGGAGGAGTGGGCACCCCTGCTGAAGGACTACGCGTTGACTCGGCGGACAGACTGGTAGTTCATCTCGCCGGGCGCGCCGAACCAGGGAGGCGCATGGGAGCGTCTCGTGCGCTGAGTGAAGACCGCGCTCGAAGCCACTCTACACAAGAAGAGCCCGCGGGAGAAGACGTTGGTGACGCTCCTCACAGAAGCCGAGAACACGGTGAACTCTCGACTGTTGACACACGTACCGGTCGACATCGACGAGGAAGAGGCGCTGACACCCAACCACTTCCTGCTGCTGGGACCATAGAGCCTTCCAGTAACCGCGCCGTGCACGCCTAGTGATCGTCGGGCGTGGAGAGCGGCGCAAGGACTTGCCGACGAGTACTGGAAGCGCTGGATGAAGGAGTACCTGCCGACGCTGGTTGCGCGCGGGGACTCGCGGGATGTGCAGCAGCGACAGCTACAAGAAGGGGACCTCGTCATGGTGGCAGACTGTAGCCTGCCTAGGAACGTGTGGCCGCGTGGAATTGTAACACGGACCTTTCCCGGGCCAGACGGCGTGGTGCGCAACGTGGAGGTGCGGACCAGGGGCGAATTGCTGCGGCGGCCGGTCAGGAAGATCGCCGTCCTCCCAAAAGAAGATGGGGCTCGCGAGCTACGCCGGGGGGAGGATGTTGAGGACAGCTAGAGACCCGCCGCCCCGTCGCCCCCTTCGTACCCCGCTACCCCCCGCGCACCCCGCACACCGGCGCTGATCCAGTGATGTCAGCGACCAATCAGCGCGCGTGCGGCTTCATTTATCGTCGCACGGCACTACTCACAGACTGAGACACCTTCTTGCGAGATATAAGAAGGGCGTCTCGGTCTGTGAGCTGTTCATTTCACTTCGGAGCGGCACTCAAGAAGAAAACCTGAAGAAGACTCAAGACTCCAATTCAAGACCTCCCTCTGTACATAGTGTTAGATATGGTTATTCAGTGCCGAATCATTGTAAATAGTTAATACAGTATATTAAAAAGTACCATCTTTTCTTCGAGCAGTCCCCTAGTATAGCTAACCTCAGATCAGTCATTAATCAATCAATAGCATAAATAAATATACAGTCCACTTTTCATCCATTATAAATATTTTTAAAAGAAAATTGTGATTTTACCCCACAACTAGCAACATTTGTATTATGAGAGCCTAGGTAAGTATTTTTTTAGTTTTACGTACTTATAATGAATTAAATGTATAAACTTATATGTGAAATGTAATACCATCACTTCTTTTATGTTTATCATCACCATTGTGTCAGTATTTTACAACACAAACGGTAATTTTTACAATTTTTCGCGAGCTCTTCTCCGTAAGACGTGACGTTGCGCACTGACGCGTCGCCGAGTCAACTTACGCGGTTTCGCTTTAGTTTTACTTGCTTCACTTTCGGTTCGCGTACTAGTATTCTATGCGTAATAATTCTATGCTTACGTATTTTAAGTTCAAAAAGTAACTAAAATAAAATTAAAAAAACTATAAAATTTATTTAAATGTGTTGTTTTAAAAAATTTACAGTTAAATGATTAACAGAACTGCGCCAGTAATCTAAATACATATGTACATAGAAACAGCTTGATTTTTTTTTGCTGTTATATACGGCATATTCTACTGTACTTAAAGACTATTTTTTGTGATTATAAGCTAAGATAAAAAGCTATTTTGTTAATTGTGCAAAATTTGATAAAAATATTTAATTCATTGTTCACACATTTAAGTGATCTACAAATAGATTATATAATAATAACAGTTGTCACGTAATTAAGCTTAGCGGCCTCGCCACGTAATAAAGCTTAGCGGTTCAATAGCGTGTATTTTAACTGAATTAATTTATGTTTATTTGTGGGTAGATGTAAATAGTGTCACACTACGGTGGTTGTATAAGAAAATTCATTGCCCTATTTCGTCTTGTACGTGTGGTACTAAAAGACAACTATGGGAAATGCCAATAGTCCTTTTGGCTACAGTTAGACGGCGGTAAACCCATCTTCTTACAAAATACTTAGACTGGTGAAAGGGAGCAGCGAACGTCTAGTGTTCATCAATCCTCCTGTCAAGCGTTACGGTTAAGACGAATTCTCCCTATAACTGGAGGAACCCAAGCCAAGCATTTGAATTTTACGGACTGACGAATAATAAGATCACACATTTGACATGCGTCGCATTGTCTCGTATAAAGTTTACCGATCTATTCAATTAAAGACAAGGCTGACAATGAAGAAAAATATTGATATGTGTGTATAAATGACCTGATTAATATATTTACTCTAATTTTACTTAAGCACTTTTAGGTTCAGGGATGAGCGATGAAATGCATTCTGTACTCTGGTGCACAATTACAGTACTAAGACAAATCAAGTCAAATCAAGATGAGTCAAAACAAGTAAATTAAACAAAAATAATCAGTTAATTTGACATAAAAATATTACAATATAATATATAATATTATAGAATACAATAAGAAGTGAGAATGGGTTTAGTTCATCTTGTGTACTTAATTGTCTTGTGGCTATACATACATACAAGCGAGCACGCAAGTGCACAGTGCACGTGCACACGCACAAGGATGTAAAACATTTTTTTATTATTTCTTTCTATTAATATCTGAATAGTGAAAACTTATGAACAGTGTAAAGTAATTTGTAGGCAGTGCCTAATTACAATAGCCATTTTAACTTCATTTCATGTCAATTACCTATACTCTTGGTTAAATATTTAATACTCAATAGTTATGTTACTTTAACGATCTGCTCATTCCCGGTATCTAGGGGTATGCAGACGACAGCACAGTTATGGCGAGATACCAACTAAGTGCCCGGGCCAGTCGGGATCAAATCCAGTCTAAACGAGAGGCTATGGTTAAGCGTGTAAATCTCACACTACAGGCAGTCTCCAAATGGGGCGATGCCAATCTCGTGAGTTTCAACGCCTCCAAAACACAAGCGTGTCTTTTTACCGCTAAAAGGAGCCCGCTCTCCCTGGCTTCTACTTTCTGGAATGTATCCTTGAAGTACACTAATCGCCTTCATTTGTTAGGGTTTGAATTTTCTCCGAACCTCAACTATGGGCGGTTCATTGTGTCCAGAGAAACTTAGTGCCCTTGCAAGGTTGCGGTGGTACTTCACGCCGGGTCAGCTTCTTACCTTATATTAAGCGCAAGATCGGTCGTGTATGGAGTAGTGCTGTTACATATAGGCTGGAGCTACAAAATGCCATTTGGCAGCGTTGGACTTAGTGGAGAGACGTGCTAAGAGGCTCATTGGTGACCTTGATTTGGTAGAAACCAATCTTGTCAGCCTCAAGCACAGGCGCAGAGTAGCCAATCTCTCGGAATTCTATAGGATGCATTTCGGTGAGTGTGCGCAGGAATTACACGCGTTAATTCCTCTCTCTCTTTCCATTATCAGACGACCAGGCGGTCGGCGGTTCTTCACCCCTTTGTTGTCGACATTCCACGAATTAGAACCAAATGGCTTACTTCGAATTTTGTAATGCGTACAGCAAAGAAGTGGAATAATTTGCCGGCGTCTATCTTTCTTATTACTAAGGCGTTTGCTTAGGCATTTGTTTTGTAATCCATATTTTATTAAGTGAGAAACAAGCTTGTATTTAAAATCTTGTCAAAATGAATAAATTTATTAAATTTTAAAACTATATTGTGTTTGTGCGAATGTAAGGGCAGACTTCTACGTGATTTTTCTACGCGGTAAAGCCATGCTGCAGCTATATTAGTAGTATAGTTGTAGCATGAATAGGTCGGCTCGACCGGGGAAGGACCACGCTCTCACAGAATACCAGTGTAAAATAGCAGCCTAAAGCTGCTGTGTTTCGTATGATGAGTGTATAGAACTGGAGACCCATTTTACTGGAAAAGAGGCATTCCATCTTAGTCCTCACGGGTGACGACGCATCTGCATTTTGATTCTTTATTGAGGATAAATGTAGATGTCTATGGGTCACAGCAACCATTTATCATCAGGTGGACTGTGTGCTCGTTTGTCACCCCATTCTATAAAAAAAGACTAAATGCAAGTTGGTATTCTCTGCCATTCATACCTTGGTGTGGTGAAATGTAATAGCAGCTATCATAAAAAAAAAACATAAACACTCATGCCTGTTACCCAGAGGGGTAGGCAGAGACTAGGGACTTCCATTTGCACAATCCAGACACACCTCTCTTGCTTCCATATGGGTCCATATATCCATATGGGTCATAATCAGAACACGTGAAAAAAGTGTGCATTTCATATATTCATTCCAAAAAAATATTATTTCATAATAAATTCATTATGTATGTATAATAGAGCATCCTTAGAAATTTAAAATGTAAAGATCATCCACATAAATTACCTTACTATACTTTTAAAAAAATCAAAATCAGCCATTTCACACCCTTCCGTGGACCGTGTCCTTATGATGTTCGTGTGTTTGAGTGTAAGTTAAAAATACTACAAATTGAAGAAAAATATTTAAATATTTTCTGGATTATTATTTACATTTACTTATGTTAAAGTTTCAGAGCATGGCAATAAATAAAAACACATAAAGTAAAAGTCAGAAATCGATTAACGTGGTGTGTCAAATTGTGCGACGCCTCCCGTGGACCAACAAAAATATCATGTCACGGCTACGTAAAAAAAACTACCATTGAAGATTATTTTATTTCACTGGCAACATTTCTTGCTGTCATCTGAAGCAAAATTGGCAAAATGTACAACTATTGTCTTTTCTGTTGATTTTGTAAACTTTTCGGTGGACACAAAAATACCTTAAATGTGCTCTAGATTGACTTGACTTTAATTTCATCTCAGTTAACATTTTTGTATACTCTCTTTTGTACTTTAAAAATAAATATTGATTTTAAAAGAAATTCATGTAATTTTTTCTTTTTTTCTTTTCTAAAATTCGATTTGTTTATGACCTATATACCTACACATACACGCTCGTCGGTTAAAGGTACTGTTGATTTGGCCCATTTTCAATATATCGCCAATTTGGTCGATAAACTTTCACCTAGGGGGTCCCTTCCCGACTCTACCGTTCAGCAGCTATCGTATGTATAATAAATGTATACAGATATATACAGGTATATATATATATATATATATATATATATATATATATATATATATTTATATGAATAAAACTAGGTTTGGTCAATTGCTTTTGAGTAAAACTAAGTCTAATTGTGTAAATGTGTTATATTCTGTAAAGAGTAATTACGCTAAAATTGTTTGTATTGATAAAACTAATATTTTCCCAAAAGGTTTTAATAAATTAAAAATTACCCTGTATAAAAGGGCTATATAAAAAGTGTAACTAATGAAAATGATACAACTGATAATGTTCATCACTACGTGTTTGAATGTCTGCTACGAATTTTTACCTATTTAGTGTACGGATAAGTTATCTGACCACCGCGCCATCTAATTAGTATATACAAACCTCTGTTCTGATGTGACGGTATAATCGAAGTCAAGTAAGCCTAGTAACTATGTAGGATATTTATTATTTAAAGACTTCGTAAGACTTGCAGGAAGTCGATGCAGGTGGCTCAGGATCGTGTTTTGTATACTGCATTCCTTGGATACGCCCTATGTTCAACAGTTGACTTTGAAGGTCTATAATGATAATAATGACTTATTTATCATTATTAGAAACAATTGTGTAACAACACGAGTGGATCTTTTAATGTAGCGTAAGATACCCCGCAACAAAATTTATGATATTTATTTTATATGGTTTTGATGTTAGGGTTATGTTTTGTATTTTTATTTACCTAAACTATTTTTAAATACTAGCTGATTTTTTATAGTTATATTTTATGGAATAAGAGAAGATACAAACGAGTACACAGTCCTCGTAGATGCATCCATCTTAAATTAGAATCAACATATAAAAGCGTTGTTACCCTTAAGAACTAATATTGAATGATTCGCTTCCAGTAAAATGGGTCTCCAGTTCTCTACACCCATCATAAAAATGTACTAAATATATAAAAAATACAAACTTACAATTTTTATGCCATTCAAAGGAAAATTGTTTCTCCTTATTTTAAAGTTATAAGTACATGAAAATAGGGCAGTAGATGATATAAGTTTACGGTGTTCGCGTACACTGTAGTGTATACGGAACACGTAACAAACGTAAAAAAGCTGTGTAACATTATACTCTGTGACACATGGTCACGAGGTCTGACGTATTCGAAGTCCCAATGTCATAATCCATCATCATAATCATTACAGCCTTTCATAAGTCCACTGCTGAACATAGGCCTCCCCCAAGGAATGCCACAAAGCACGGTCCTGAGCCACCTGCATCCATCGACTTCCTGCATGTCTTACCAGGTCGTCACTCCATCTCGTGGGGGGGTCACCCTACACTTCGTCTACCAGTACGAGGCTGCCACTCAAGAAACTTTCTTTCCCATCGGTTGTCGGTTCTTCGAGCTATATGGCCGGCCCACTGCCACTTCAGCTTACTAATCCGTTGGGCTATGTCGGTTACTCTGGTTCTACTGCGGATATCCTCATTCCTAAGTTTATCCCGCAGAGAAACTTCGAGCATAGCCCTCTCCATAGCTCGCTGAGCGACCTTGAGCTTCCTCATACGGCCAGCAGTGAAGGACCACGTCTCAGATCCGTAAGTCATCACTGGCAACACGCGGTGGTTGTACAATTTCGTTTTAAGGTTTTAAGGTATGTCTGACGAGAAGATGTGTTGTAGCTTCCCGAACGCTGTCCAGCCGAGTTGAATCCGTCGATTGACCTCTCGGTTGTAGTTGGACTTACCTAGTCGGACTATTTGTCCCAGGTAAACATACTCGTCAACAACTTCGAGCTTAGTGCTCCCAACAACTACCGGCATAGGTGTGACATGGACATTAAACATAATCTTTGTTTTGTCCATGTTCATCTTAAAGACTTATCCGTTGACTTATCGTTGGCAAATCGAAGGTGAGTGATGTACTCGCCATTGATGTTAATACCGTATCTTTTCCAGTCCAGAAGCTTGAAAACGTCTTCCAATGCAGCGGTGAAGAGTTTCAGGGATATAACGTCACCCTGTCTTACACCTCCCTGCAATTGGATAGGTTTTGGTACTCTGGTTCTGTACTCGGATAGCCATCTAAGCTCTACTGTACAAGCACTTTAGCACTTCGATATACCGACAGTCAACTTGGCACTGCTGAAGGGACTGCAGCACCGCCAGAATTTCGACGGAATCAAAGGCTTTCTCATAGTCCACATACGCAAGGCATAGTGGCATATTGTACTTCTCGGACTTCTGTACAACTTGCCGAAGGGTATGTATGTGGTCTATGGTGCTAAAGCCCTTTCGGAAACTGGCTTGTTCGGAAGGCTGGAAGTCGTCAAGTCTGTGTGCGAGACGATTCGTAATGACTCTCAAAAACAGCACGTAGACGCGGCTCAGAAGGATAATTGGTCTGTAGTTCTTCAAGAGAGCATTGTCACCTTTCTTGAAGAACAAGACCACCGCACTTCTGCTCCATGCCTCCGGTATAATGCCACCATGAAGGACGGAATTAAAGAGCCTCTGAACAACTTCCAGTACCGGTTTTCCAGCCGATTTCAGAATCTTCGCTGTAATTCCAACCTCGCCTTCACCTTTGCCGTTTTTAAGGTGCTGGAGAGCTATTCTAAATTTGCTCAGACCGACGTCCGGGATATCTTCGGAATAGTGTCGAATATGACTCGCTCTTGGATCGTTACTCACACTTGCGTGTAGCTCCAACGATGAAGTGTACAGCTGCCCATAGAACCTCTCAATCTCACTCAAAATTTCAGGTGCCCCGGAAACGATGCTGCCACACTCGGACTTCACCTTTGACAGTTGGCTCTTTCTGGCAGACAGATCTCTGGTAAAGACTTTGGAGCCTTGATTCCGCTCGATCGCTTCTTCAATACAAGCTGTATTGAAGTTGCGTAAGTCCCGCCGCTTGCATTTGGAGATCTACCTGTTCAGTTTCCTGTATGCTGTCAATTCTGTTGAAGAGTGTAGCTTCATCTCCCGTCTAACAGCCATGAGATTAAGAGTGTGATCGGAGAGTTTTTGTGTTCTTCTGCGGCGGGTCTTGCAGAATTTAGCTCCGACCGCATGCATAGTTTTCACGAGCTTGTCATTCATATCGTCCACTTTGTTGTAGTCTTCTAGGCACTGAAAACGGTTTTATAACTCGAGCTGAAAGGTTTTGGGATTTGGAACAGATCAAGAGGGAGATGGAGCGTTGACTTCATTAGACGAGACCTCTCCAACTTAACGTTTAGGTTCAGTGTGCCTCTATCCATTCGGCTACCAGTTTTCACCCTCGCGATCACGGAGACATCACTGAATAGTGGTTTTCTGGTCGTCATAATGAAGTCAATCTAATTTTTTGTCAAACCTTCGGGGCTCGACCAGGTCCACTTCACGTGGGACCGCTTCTGGAAGAAAGAGTTCATCATAAAGAGTCCCTCTTTCTCTATGAAGTCGGCCAGCTGCTGGCCCCTTGGGTTCCGTTGCCCTATTCCGAATTTCCCTACTTTCAGCTCACCGTTTTCTCTTGTGCCTAGTTTTGCATTGAAGTCTCCCATTAACACCGAATATTGGGTTTTGGATGAATGCATAGCTCTAGAGATAAGGTGGCAACCGAACCTCCACCGGATATTCTTAGCATCCCCTGCCCCGCCGTTACCATGGTCGCCACCGTAGCCAGGAATAGCGGGGCCGCCGGGGACTGGGGGCCGTCTGCTTTTTGCTCTAATCATTGGAGGGTATTTGCCATAATTGCCACGCTTGGCGAGCGGGTTGGCAACCTCATTTTTTTATTATAATTTTGGTTATTATCAGGATGATGCTGCTGCCCATCTCCTGCCTGTTTCCCTTTGTCGCCTTTTACGACACCCACGGGAAGATATGGGGTAGTGGATATTCTTGACCGCCACTACACGGCAAATGTCATATGTCATAATTAACCACGACTAACTTCAGTTTAAAATTATTATACAGCGGCTACCTTTAGTTATAAATTTTATTAATATTTTCCAAATGCAAAAAAAAAACAGGATTTTACTATACTTAGAGATACTTTTACTTTCCACGACTAATGACAATAACACAGCTTTATAACTTAGTATTAATGGGATTTTTTACGTGGTACAGCCAAGCTTCAGCAATATTATGGTTGCAGCATGAATGGATCAACTCAACTGCAGTAGGACCACGTTTAGACAGAAAACCTGCATAAAATTGCAGCTTAATGCTGCTGCTTCGTATGGTGAGTGTAGAGAACCGGAGACCCTTTTTATTGGAAACGAGGCATTTCATGTTAATCCTCAGTAACAAAGCATCTAAGTTTTGATTCTTAATCGACTATAGATGTAAATGTTTATGGGCCACAGCATCCATTTACCATTATATGGACTGTGTGCTCGTCTGTCACCATTATTTTATAAAAAAATGTTAATCCATTCAAGTAAAGTCCAATCTTATGTTCAACAAAATCACACAATTGTGTAAGTATGTGGGTATTTTGAAAAGGAAAACGTTACAAATCTCCGATTACAACACAAGTGGATCTTTCAATACAGCGTAAGATACCCTGCAACAAAGTTTATGATATTTATTTTATATGGTTTAGATGTTAGGGTTTTGTTTTTTATTCTTATTTACCTAAGTCACACGGTCACTTCGGTTCTTATTCCCCAAGGAGACTTCTTTTTCATTCTCCTTGGGAGATTAGAAGTTCTATTCCTATATATATTATAAATATGTACTCAGTAAAAAAATCACAATTTTATAATTTATTTAAGATCCAATCCCGACCTCGGCAGTAGAAGTGAGCAAAAGGCAATCGACTTACGCTAAGATTGTAAGCTTAGGTGTATGTTTATGGTAAATTACTTCTATTTATGTAGTTTTTGTGACTACATAAAGTGTTTGTTTCAGGTCATATTTGAAGAAGACTGTCTCCGATTTAGAAAACTGTCTCGATACCGTTGAGTCAAACGACGAGGTGGATGTGGCAGACGAACAAATGGACGGGCTTACGTACATGACATTTGACGATAAACTGAAGCCAGCTCACATCTTCGAAGATATTGAGATATACTTGAGTACATGGCTGATAAACGATGACAAGGACTTTGACCGACTACTCACTGATGTGATTCCGACTAACCAATTGACGTTCGACTGGGAAAAAAATCACAACACTTAACGAGGGAAAAGTGAAAATTTTACTGGGATTGCATCCCTTTGCATTTTCTTTCGCTTTTACAACGGGGAGTACTCTGAGTAATTGTTTGGTTTAATCCCAGTTGCCAAATTTCACGAACGCACATCGCGGCGGAACTCCCGACACCATCCACACCATCTGAATGATTGGCGGTCCACCATTGTGCGATTAAGAAAATGTTTTCTTCCTCGCACAACTTCCTTATGGAATCGATTACCATCAGCGATTTTTCCGGACCAATACGACTTAGGGACCTTCAAGAGAAGAGCTTCCTTTTTAAAAGGCCGGCAACGCATCTGCAATTCCCTGGTTCCCCTGGTGTTGCGGATGTTCATGGGCGGCGGTAGTCACTTACCATCAGGTGACCCGCATGCTCGTGTGCCTCCTCTCCTATAATAAAAACCGACCTTCCCAATGACTAAGACACAACTCCATTAGAGATATTTTTAAACTTTTTTGAGGACGAGTTCTTTTACTTAATAATAATCCAGACGAATAAATACGCGACCCGATAGATTGACCAACACTTGACGCCTCATTTCAGACTTAACTTGTTCGTCAATGTCGACCGAGGTGAGATGATCAGATTCCTCGCAATTCTTATCCTGCAGGGCTAGTTACCAACTCCAGTCGAGGAAAGTTATTGGGGGAAAATGGCTATCTCTCTCTCACTTACTTCAAAAACATCATGACTTATAACCAATTCATTTCTATACGACTTCTGCATTTTAGCGACTCGACGGTCTATTAGACTTTATCGACAGACGAAAAAACAATTGCGGGAGTTAAAGCCTGTGCCGGATCTCTTGCAAAAGAAATTCAGCTCGCTGTATCTTCCACTAAAGGAAATTGTCGTGGACGAATCTCTCCTCAAATGCCAAGGCCTGTTGTCATTCGCACGAAGGATCGCAACGAAGGTTGCCAAAGTTGGCGTTAAGTCGTACGAGCTGTGCGAATCAGACATTTGCTATTTGTGGAGGTTTTTTGTCTTCACTGGCAAAACGGACGAAAAATCAGACAGAAAAGTACACAGGATAGCGATGGTTAATATCAAGGAGCGGTGTGTGTGACAGATAGCCTTTCTCCAAGTATTCGTGGATAACTGAGTCATACGTGGCTTAAAGATCAAGAACAGCTTCAAACGTCTTCTCCAACATCAAACAAATCTTCGAAGCGGTTTCAGAAGTATCACCAAGCGAAAATATATCATACCGAATGGGTAACGACACTATGTATCTGCCAGTTTCCTTGTTACGTTAAGAGGTTTCACGAAAGATGTTTGCATTCCATCTCAGCCGGAGACTGAATGGGCGGAGTTCTATGAGGAGATTCGTCTATTTGACAAAATCTTTTTATTAGCATATCTAGCGGGTCTTAATCTGCGGGTGCGGATAATGTACTACAACACGTTAAGGTTACCTTTACGCGAGTGTGAGGAGCGAACACAGTAACCATAGTTTATATAACGGGTGGTACAGCGGAATTATTTTGTATTATACCTGGTATTAAAAGTTGCGAAAACAAAGAAACACCGATCAAAACATCGATCTGTGATGGTTAAAAAATTTATCATCGGCCAACGGCAAACCTTGTAAAAAAGACATTGCGAAAATGTCGACAGGATTAGACGGCAAGTTATCCGTTATACGATCGACGACGAGTGACGAAAAATTGTACTTTACTTTAGCGTTAAACGAGAAGCAAACTGGAATGCAACAATTCCCTTTGCGTATTTTCGTAACCTTTTACTTTTATACTGATATTATTTACCGACAAGCCTAAACACTAGGTCTGACTAATCACTAATCACTGGTCACAACGTGCGCGGTGGTAGGTTTGAAAGTGTCAACGTTCAAATTTTACATTTAGAATTAGAGTTGCAAGTGCCTGGCTTATGTTTAACGCTCAAGCAATTTGCGCAAGTGTGTTGTTCTCGTATTTATAATCATCGTTTACTGTCATTTTACAAAACGCTGGACAATAACTTTTTTAAGGCGGTATGCAATATAATTAAATCAGTTAAATCTGGTAGCTTTAAGTTTTTAACGCGCTATTCAGGGTTATAAATGTAGATACATTTATAACCCTGAATGAAATGAAACATTTTTAAGTTTTAAGCGGAAAAGCTATAAATTAGTTTAAAGTCGAAAATTTTATT
The DNA here is from genome assembly GCA_033319125.1 of Parnassius glacialis. Taxonomy (NCBI): domain Eukaryota; kingdom Metazoa; phylum Arthropoda; class Insecta; order Lepidoptera; family Papilionidae; genus Parnassius; species Parnassius glacialis. The sequence goes on along the minus strand of JAVANC010000027.1, from coordinate 13,036,365 downwards.
AACATAAGTCGATGCTAGCATTACGCTTATCTTAGTACCTCTCTATAAGCGCGTTTAAGATAAGTTTGTAGTTCTCAGCACAAGAAGTAATACCGGCTAACACAGACTGCGTTTTGGTTGTTAATTTACCTAGCAAGTAATACAAATTATCGGCATCAGATAGGGATGGATTATCAAGCACAGTGGATTTAAAACTTGCGTAAAATAATAGCCACGAACGGATATCACCTTGATGACGCGAGTTCTATAGTTGGTAGCGATGGTAGCAGTTTTGGTGCGGACTTCGAACATTCATTTGTAATTCGGTTTGTAAGACGAGACATTATACTTTTTATATGACAGTATAATTCGAACGCGACCCATGACTGATATTTCATCTTTGCTCGTGGATATACTAGCATGTTTTATAAATTTTAATCGGTTAATACTTTTTCGTAATCACTGCGTAATGCATCAATCGAAGTCCTTCTCCTCTCACTTGTAGGGAGCGATCATAAATAGTTTGTAAGCGGTTAAATAAAGAATCACGCCTAGCCAAATACATTATAATACTAGCTTTTACCCGCGACTTTGCTCGCGTGCGCTAGAATTTAGGAACATCATTAAAAGCTGTTCCGTGCCAAATTTAGAAAAAATCGATCACTTTTAGAGTCACCTCGGTGTCTATGTCTCTGTCTGTCAAAGATTTTTTTCATTCTAAAATTCTATTAGACTTAGATGATTGGTAACATGCTACAGAAACACGTAAATATATACGAGTATGTCTAGAAACACCTACTATGTTTTATATCGGGCGTGTCTTCCAATTCCGATAAGCAAGGTAAATGGTCTTAAAATCAAAATGTATTATTATTATTTACATTTTACAGTTTTAACAAAGTAATATAATTTTTATTTGAGACATTTTATTCATATCATTAGTCCTATTTAATATTGTTTGGCACCATAAAATAGATGCAGATTTTTTTTTTACTTCGAGTAGACTTGAAAATTTCATAAATACAGTTCTGTAATAATGAATACTACACATCGACTAAAACTAATGTTACGTGTTTTTTTTACGCATCTTGGATGAAAGTTCCGAGTAAAAGAACATATCGTTGATGTGAAGCACCGAAGCTCCGGGAAGTCTAAAGTATGTCAACATGTTTTGTATCGTCCCAACCATTATATCGGATCTGATAGACAACAAATCCTTGCAATAGAACACCGAATCCTACCAATGATGATTCGCGAGGCTATTGAAATTAATAATATCCTAATTTTATTAGGGAAGATGGCTGAGTGCAACCCCATAGTTAATAAAATTAAATTCAAACTACTGCTGCATTTATTCTATTCTATTTTAACTACAACATCAGGTCGTCAAACACCTCAGTTCTCCCGCCACTCCCGTGACCATGGATTCTGTAAAGTGCCCAAAATATCGGGAATTTAAAAATTTAAAATTAAACGCGATAGAATCCTTAAAATTAGTTTTATTCCTTATAAATATTATTCACAGTGAACGTGAGGATCACTACACTCATGAACGGGAGTAGAAAAATGTTCGCCCTGTTGTGGCGGTGAAAGAAAACCCACCACCTCATATCGTCCCGTTGTAAGAGGCGATATAGGAAAACAAACCGGAGATGGGATGGGCTGCATCATTCATCTTGACAACAGATCAAAATAATAATAGCTGCGGTTGCCAACCCGCCTACAAAGCGTGGCAACTATAGCAAATATCCAGCTACTTGACAGTTTATGGGGGAGGCCTATATTCATTTCAGTGGACTTTTGACAGGCTGACGATTATGAGTTCTACTCATCTTTGCAACTCTTAATATTTACGGTAGAGTGAAAACAAAAAGTAACATACCCGAAAACACGAATAAAAACTGCATATATTGCCCCATGAAAAATAAAAAAATAGCAGCTTACATACATGTTATCAATGGGCACAGGCCGCAATTTTTGGCCAAAAAAGTGTTCGCTGCGCTGATTCCAACGCGGGATAAATGTAATGTTAATGATTTAATTATTTACATCGTATATTCAGTAGCATTGTATTATTTCATTTTATCAATGACTTGACATTTTAGTTTATTTAGAAGTAAGTAGGTGGCGCATGAAATAATGAAAGCCAAAACCATACCATCTAGTAATATTAGCAATAGAAGCGAACATTTATTTATTATATCAATAAGGGATAAAGTGATGTCAATTCTCTTAAAAGTTCTGTTTCTGTTAAAAAATACGCTATGAGCGCCGCTAGCGGTGAAAAACGATTTAATGATATCGTCATATGATCATATTACGAAATAGCAACGTTGTGTTCAGTTATTAATATCTTCAAACGATTTCTATTCATTGATTTGGTCAAGCTATATCATGACATGGTCAACAAATAGTGTTAAATATCATGAAATGACCACACCATTTCACGAAATGAAACTACTTTATGATATAGGTATGTTCAATTCTACGATCTGGCCACGACATATATAAAAATCTCTTGAATAAAATTAAAGTTAAAATGATAATGAAAATTTTGCAACAATTGCAGACAGACCAGTTTTAATCACTTTACATATATATTAGTAATTGCAATGCAATTACTAATATCTATGTAAATACCTTATCAATTTTCATATTTTTGATAGACGTCACTATTATCTATTAAAAGTATTTTACAATACGCTACACTTTTAAAATAAAACAACAAAAATACTAAAAAACTAAACGTTAGTTTTTTAATAATTTTAAAAGTCTAATCATTTAATCATATAAGTGCAAGTTATTTATATTATTTCATTTATTAGTAATTGAAGGCAAAATATACTTTTTTTTCCATTTGATGATAGATGGCGCTGTTTTGAATACCAGATCAGTGTAGTTTCAAATTATTTTACCAAGATTATATCTACTTATAGTTTAAACTTTATTTAAAAATATGATATTTATTTGAAAAACACCCGTCATTCCGCCTATAACCAAGATATAATAGAAAATTAACATCTAAAGGAAATAAAATACTTAACCCTCGTTTTTTGAAGTTCCGTAATCGGATAAAAAGTTACCTATAAGTTGCCCCGGATTACTCACTACCTACATACAAAATTTCATGTAAATCGGTTCAGTAGTTTTTGCGTGAATCCGGAATACACAGACAGACAGACAGACAGACAGAAAGACAGACAGACAGACAAAAATTCTAAAAACTACTAATCTGGCTTCAGAACCCTTTATTTAGTCCCCTGGACTTGTTTTTTCAAGAATATATTAGAATTACGGACATGACTTTTCTACAGATTTATTATATGTATAGATTATATATTCAATAACATTATTAATTTGGGATCTGCCGTTTCAGCCTTAGGTTCATTCCTTTTTGACGTGCAAGTTGTCGACATTTTCATAGTAAAAATATATACGAAATATTAGTTATAAGCGAAGTCTTAAATGTAATTAACGAATAAGGAACAAATACAAAATTTATAGAGACGGAGTAAATACTCTTCGATCGCGAAAATATCAGGTAGATTTATAAAAATTATCTAGCAGCGCTCGCTCGAAAGCAAGCAAGCAAATAAGTTAACGTAATTTTTTTTCTATATTCATTATTTTTATTAATCAAAGTAATCAAGTACTCATACAATCAATGCATCTTTGCTAAGACAGTGGCAGTTTATTGATGCTCTTCTTGAAGTAATCAGCTGGAAGGGAGGCAACAAATTCTACAAAGGCATATTGTACTGCCTTTCGGGTATTAAAATTTATTCCAGTCAAAAGTCCGACTTAAATCCGTCAATTGATCTCTCGGTCGAAGTTGGAATTACCTAGTCGGACTAATTGTCCCAGGAAAATATATTCGTCAACAACTTCGAGCTTAATGCTCCCAACAACTACCGGCAGGTGTGACATGGACGTTAGACATGATTTTTGTTTTTACCATGTTCATCTTAAGACCTATCCGTTGGAAGACACTATTTAGGTCATTGAGCATAGTGCTTAGGTCCTCCAGCGATACTGTCATAAGGACTATATCGTCGGCAAATCGAAGGTGAGTGATGTACTCGCCATTGATGTTAATATCGTATCCTTTCCAGTCCAGAAACTTGAAAACGTTTTCCAATGCAGCGATGAAGAGTTTCGGGGATATTACTTCACCCTATCTTACACCTCTCTGCAGTTGGATATGTTTCGTACTCTGAATATGTACTCGGATAGCCATTGTAGCCCTACCGTACAAACACTTCAGCACTTTGATATACCGACAGTCCACTTGGCACCGTTGGAGGGATTGCAGCACCGCCCAAATTTTGACGGAATCAAAGGCTTTCTCATAGTCCACATACGCAAGACAAAGTAGCAGATTGTACTCTTAGTTCTTCTATAAAATTTGTTAAAGGGTATGTATGTGGTCTATGGTGCTCCAGCCTTTTCGGAATCCGGCTTGTCCGGGAGGCTGGAAGTCGTCGAGTCTGCATGCGAGATGATTCATAATGACTCTCGAAAACAACACGTAGACGCAGCTCAAAAGGGAAATCAGTCTGTAGTTCTTCAAGAAAGCATTGTCGCCTTTCTTGAAAATCAAGACCACCACACATCTGCTTCACGCCTCCGGAGTGGTGCCGCCATGGAGGATGGAATTATAGAGCTTCTGAAGGACTTTATGTACCGGTTGTCGATCCGCTTTCAGAAGCTCTGCTGTTATTCCATCCTCGCCCGGGGACTTGCCGTTTTTAAGGTAATTGAGAGCTATTCTAATTCTAATCTCGCTAAGACTGACGTCCGTGATATCATCGGAATAGTGTCGGATAAGACTTGCTCTTGGATCGCTACTCACACTTACGTGAGACTTCAACGATGACGTGTACATCTGCCCACAGAACATCCTAATCTCACTCAGAATCTCAAGTGTCTCGAAAATCTCTAGAAAAGATTTGGAGCCCTGGTTTCGCACGATTGCTTTTTCAATACGAACAGTATTAAAGTTGCGTGTATGCTAGCAAACTACTGAAGACTGCAGCTTTATTTCCCGTCTAACAGCCATGAGATTAATAATGTGATCGGAGAGTTTTTGTGTTCTTCTGCGGCGGGTCTTGCAAAAGTTAGCTCTGACCGTATGGACAGTTTCCACTAGCTTCTTATTTATATCGTCCACTGCATTGCTATATTCTAGGCACTGAAAACGGTTTTTTAATCAAGCAGACTCGGTCATCGCTCCGTCCCCGATCTTCATTAGACGAGAACTCTCCAAATTAACGTTTAGGTTCAGGGTGCCTCTATGCCGGTGATCGCTACCAGTTTTCACCCTCGCGATCACTGAGAATTCACTGAATAGCCATTCGGTCATCATAATGAAGTCAATCTTATTTTTTGTCGAACCGTTCGGTCTCAACCAGGTCCACTTCCTTTTAGAAGAAAGTGTTCATTATAAAGAGTCCCTCTTTATCTTTCTTTTTTCCTCATTATTTTTTTTCTTTGGCGTCCCTTATTATACCGCACAATGAAAAACATGAAATATCGGTATATTTACGAGTACGAGTTCTAACGTGGCACCAGTGCTGCAGAAACAGCTCGCATTAATGATGTGCACGGCGCTGGTGTCGCAAAAGAAAGCACGGTACGTTTTTGGTTTCAACGTTTTCGTTCTGGAATTTCGACCTTCAGAACCAACTCCGTGGACGGCCGGAGACCAAAGTGGAAAATGAAGAATTAAAGGTTATTATGGAAGCGGGTCCATCACAAAGCACTTCAGAGATAGCTGCAGGCTTCGGAGTAAGTGATGAAACTATACTAATCCACTTGAAGCAAATCGGGAAAGTAAAAAAACTTGAACGATGGGTGCCTCATAAATTGAGTGAATCGAACTTGCAAACACGCGTCGACTGCTGTGTTTCTCTTCTCAACCGACACAATAATGAAGGGATTTTAATTCGAATCATTACTAGTGATGAAAAGTGGATGCTGTACCATAATCGGAACCGCTCGTCGCAATGGCTGAACCCTGGAGACCTAGCCAAACCCTGTCCTAAACGAAAATTGACTCAGTAAAAGTTACTTGTGAGCGTTTGGTGGACTAGCGCCGCTGTCGTTCACTACAGCTTTCTAAAATCTGGCCAAACGATTACAACAGATATCTATTGTCAGCAGTTGCACACCATGAAGGAAGAACTCGCTGCTAAACAACCGAGATTGGTCAATCGCTCTAGGCCACTGCTGCTTCACAACAATGCAAGACAACACACTGCACAACAAACAACCACTTACTTAGATGAGCTACAATTGGAATGTCTGCGAAATTCACCGTACTCCCCGGACCTTGCTCCAACAGATTGCAATTTTTTCCGGAATTTGGACAACTTCTTCAAGGAGGAAATCAAGGAAAAAAAAATTCAACTCCGATGCGCCAGTCCAAACCGCCTTCAAAGAGTTTATGGATTCTCGCCCCCATTATTTTTTAAGTAAAGGGATCAATGAATTACCTATGAGGTGGCAAAAGTGCAAAGATAACAACGGTGCATATTTAATTTTTTATTTATTATCTTAGATTAATTAAATATATTTTACAAAAAAAAATTGCCTTTATATTCCTCCCGTACAATACGCCAACTTTATGTGAATGGATCTAATATATAACACATAAGGAAAATAAAACAAACAATAGACAAAGATATTATTTTCTAGTGTCCTTAGTGCACATTTCATTGAGGTTGTCTATTTCGTTCATATTCAATGTAGGATTAAACTTTGTTTAATTGAGTATTCTCGGTAGATCATTCCATAATATCAAAACCCACTCATAACATTAAAAAGTATTTTATCAAAATAATTGAATCTATATATTCAAAATTTTCCATCTGAATTCATAGCAACTTTCGTTTTGAAGTGGAAATTCGATTACAATGTAGGCTGTATTTGAATTTCGTTTGGAACAGAATGAAATCGTCGAATGGATTTGGTTGGATAAAATAAAGATTTATTTTTAATTATTTGTCGTTATATACGGACAGAAGTGCAATGGTAAACGAAAGCAACAATTTTGATGCATATAAACAAAACAATTTTTTACACTCAATATTTATTTACGGCAGGGCTACACTCTAAGGATTGTAAACTCCTCGATAGTGGTGTTTGATGATTATCTTAAAAAATAACTGTTACCGTTATCGTTACAGACTATGAAAATTCACTGTCGAATATAGGCCTCGTAGGGGATATACTATATTTTCCATAGTTGCCACACTTGGCAAACGGGTTGGCAGCCGCAGTTTTTTAATTTTAGTCGTTATTATGACGACGCTGCTGCCCATGTCATAATTAGTTTTCCCACGCGGTAACAAATATAGATAACGCTGCATTAATACCCAGGTGAAGCCAGAGCGCGTCATTAGTTTTATAATAAAATTCGATAAAAAATTATAAATGATGTTGTGTATGTGTTTGACAAAAAACTTACCCCTATTAGAATTTTCTCCTGTAATCAGACAGGCGGTTATTATACATAAATTGTACAAGGACACATACAGACCCCGACCAATTATTTGTTCACCGCTTATATTACGCATTTCTGTAAACAGCAACTGTCCTACCGAGCCGTCATATGTTCGTCGGTTAATATATCCACTACCCCAAATTATAATCCCGTGGGTATTGTAAGAGGCAACAGAGGAAAACTGATTCAGGAGATGGACAGCTGCATCTTCTTGATAAAACCCAGATTCCAAGCGTGCCAGTTAATGCTAATGTGAGGAAATTATGGTGGGGACCAGTGTTATGCAGTATACTTTTGATAAGCTGTAATAAATGAATGAATACTGTCATTTCTTTACAGAATAAGGGTAAACATTTTATTTCTTTATTTACAATTATAATCAGGTTAAATTAGCACACAGTTCACCCGATTATAAATGAATGCTGTGGCCCTTAGACATCTACATTTATCCTTGATTAAAATATTAAGACGTGGATGCGTTATTACCCCTAGGATTAAGACGGAATCCTTGTTTCCCGTAAAAAGGGTGGCCATTTCGTCATCATCATTATCACCAGCATGCGGTAACCGAGCTTGACATAGGCTTCTCTTAAGGCGCACCGCTTACTCTTACCGGTCTTCGGGTATACGCATCCAGCTCCTACCACAAATTATCGCTCCATCTAGGCGTGGGGGGTCTCACACTATGAAGCAGACGTCTGGTTCATAGCAGCATTAAGCTGCTATTTGACGCTGTTATTCTGTGAGAGCGTGGTCCCTCCCCGGTCAAACCGATCCCTAATATGTCTGGAGCATTTATCTATAACGTAGAATAGATTACGCGATTATTTGGTAGCTGTTGCTCGTTTTATTGATTAACAATTATACTTTCACCTAAACTCATATTTATACCAGATATAAAATATAAAGACAGGATTTATTTTTGAGAGTGTGCGCAGGAATTACATAACATAATTTTCTATCCCTTTCACCGTCGGATGACCAGACGCTTAGCCAGAATTCAACCGTTCGTTGTTGACTTACCACGCATTTGAACCAAATGTTTTGTAGTTAATCAAGCGCCCAGCAAAGGAGTAGAATAATTCGCCAGCATGTGTCTTTACATCCGACTACAATGTGGGTGTCTTCAAGGCAAGAGTAAATAGGCTTTTCTTGAGGTAAATCAGTGCGCTATAACATCTTCAGCTGCATCACCACTTACAATGAGGTGCAGTAATAGTCAAATACTGACTTAAAATTGTTTAAAAGGCTGGCATCAGGGAGCAGCATCAAAGGTGCAAGAAATCGCGTGCCGCGATCGCAAATCCGTATGGCGATTATAGCAAATCCACACAAAATGCCGTGGCGTTTACCTACAAGCTGATGAGGATGAGGAATAAATTATAATTTGTTATTTAATTATTTTATAAATATTTTAAAATAATTTAAGTAATTAATAAAGTAAATTAAGTTGACAAAAAAACTTTAATACCCTCTATTATTGCAAAAAAAAAATACTTGCCCGTTCTTTACTCGGTACGTAGTTGTTTTTAATCAGACTTCAACCTTGTTATGCTAGAATCTTCTGAAGAACCGCTCTTAGAATTTTCGAATTAATGTGTTTCATTTAAGTTTTTCTTCATATAATGTATTTTACCTAATTATGTTTAATTCAAAATGTTCATTAATTTTGCTACTCTTTAAATAGATATCAAGTTAACATTTCTTTAAATATAGAATAAGGGTGACAAACGAGCACACAGTCCACCTGATGGTAAATGGAAATACTGTGGCCCACAGACATTTACATTTATCCTTGATTAAGAATCAAAATGCTGATGCGTTTCAAACCTGAGGACTAAGATCCGGTCCTCTACACTCACCATAAGAAACACAGTAGTATTATACTGCTATTTTACGCTGGTATTCTGTGAGAGCAAGGTTCTACATCGGTCGAGCCGACCCATTCGTGCTACTACTATAACATAGCTGCAGCTTGGCTCTACCGCGTAAAGAACAAAATTATCTAAATCTTTAATATTTTAGCATATATGATGTGTGAGTTTGTGTGTGTGTGTGTGTGTGTGTGTGTGTGTGTATGTGTGTGTGTGTGTGTGTGGTGTGCGTGTGTGCAGATTTTACTGAACGTTACTTCATCTTCTTTCTCATTCTCATGAAATTTTTTGAAATAAATTTCATAGTTGCAACTTATGAAATTAATTTCAAAAAATATTTAAAAAAAAACACAATAATAAGTGAAATCAACGAATACTACAACTAAAATTCAAACAGGGAAGTATGTTGCTATACCCATGCTAAGTAACCAAACTGCCTGTCACATATGTGGATTTTTAGTCAAGTTTATTACCTATCAAAATAATTATATGCTATATTAAAAACAAAAGAGCTAACTTAATGTTTAAGAATACCTTATAAGAACATCAAATACCTGCTAAAGTCTTTAAATCCAAGAGGATACCCTCTTAAAACCAAATTATCTGAGAGTTTAATTAAGCTCAAATATTATGAGGCAAATACAGTAATGTAACAATTTGGTATAAATCACAAACGAACGCGGTTGGTAAACATAGTTGCATTATTTGAGTAATGGCTATTAAATATTTATAAATTGATTATTTTACTTTATTATTGAATGATATGCAATTATATATAGTTTAAGCTACTTGCCCAAAAACATGAGTATAATTTTTTATTTCAATATTTTTATTCTGATTAAACATTGAATGAAAAATAAAAACTTAGTACGTGATAGAGCAAAGCTGAAGCTGTATTATAGCTGTAGTACAGGGTTAATTCGACCCTTTAAGGATCACGCTGTCACAGAGTACCTACACTAAAGAGCAGCATTAAACTAATGCTTTTCTTGTGGTGAGTAAATCTGGAGATCCCTTTAATTGATAACGGGGCAATTCATCGTATTATTCAACCTTGCACCGTACCGTAATTATTGCCATTTATATTTGAATTTTAATTCTTATTTCTCTGTTAATATCTATGGACTTCTACTTATCTATTCACTTACGGTCAGGTGGACTTTGTGCACGTTTGTCGCCTTTACTTCTAATTAAAAGAATCAGGCGTTACTTTGCAGAAATCCATTATATAAAAGATTTTAAAAATTTACTTCGCAGACATCCGCGCTATAAAATAAAATTATGTGTCTTACCTAGTATGAAGAGCACCTCCCGCCCTCCCTCAACTGCGTGCACTATCCCCGTCACCACTACTCCCAGCACCGCTACTCCCAACACCACTACACTAGGCAAGACACACAACTGACGACAATACGACACGTGTTTCGTCTCTACACGAGGCATCCCCAGGTGATGTAGACTCTACCGTGGCTGTCCGTAGAGTCTACATCACCTTTAATTCTATAAAAAATATTGCCTAGTGTTCAATCTCTTGATTTGACTTAAATATGACAGTAAATTTCTTTATATTTTTTTGTTATTTCACTATCAATCACAGATTAGATTTGATAGCTCACTTAATCACTTAGTTTTATTAAACAAATCTCTTTAAAAATTAAAGATTTTTTGTTTTATTTGTAATTATTACAGAACTCCGCTGGTAAAAAGCTACTTCAGTTCATGAATACCTGCAATCAGTTTAAAGCAAACTAGGCTACTAATGTGTTAGAAGACTAAGACAAAAGCGTCATCCCTAAAGACTTTTTAAAACGTTACCCCCGCACAGTAGGATTTTCTCCTATATCGTGAACTCCCTTCACGATACAGGAAACTACGAACTACGAACATAAATTGCACAAGGCAGACACCATAGTCCGGAACAATTGTTTGTAGGCCATACAAATATTTGCCCGAGTGGGATTTGAACCCACGGCCCGCAGCACTGCAACTCAAGCAAAGCCACTGCGCCAGGGAGCCAGAAGGTTAAGTTAATCTTTTCTTCGTTATAATAATGTATTGTAATTTTCAAATAACATTTATGCTAGTTTAAATTGATTATTTTAAACAGTGGTAGAGCCACGTGGCAGCTTTTACTGACGCACGGATGGGTCGGCTCGATCCGAGGTGGTACCACGACCTCACAGAATACCAGCGTGAAGTAGAGGTTTACTTCTGCGTTTCGCTTGGTGAGTGCAGGTGGCCGGAGGGCCTCTTTACTGAAAATGAGGCATTCCATCTTAGTCGTCACGGGTGACAACGCATCTGCATTTTGATTCGCAAACGAGGATAGATGTAGATGTCTATGGGCCGCAGCAACCACTTACCATCAGGTGGATTGTGTGCTCGTTTGTCACCCTTATCGTATAAAAAAAAATCTGATCTTAAAAACACTTATAAATTTTTAAAAGAACAATAAGAATCTCTTATATGAAAAAATATTTTAATAAAATGTTCTGTTAGTAGAATAAAATAAAACGAAAAATCTAAAATGTTTTAAATAAATGTCTCAAATAAAGCAAAATTTTCGGCCAAATTTTCTCTTAATTTGTACCGTAGGTTCAGCTTCCGTCATGAAAATTAACTTGGATTTCATAGCCAGTGCATTCATAACACAAAGTTCGCGATTCATGAGTGTATTTGTTTTAAGTTACTTTACTTAAATTCAGAACGTAGTTACATTTTTGACGTGTTCGAGTTTAGATATTCGAATTGCAAGTTGACTTACGCAGTTTTCCGCTATATTTTATATATTGTACCTAAATAACTCGATACTTGACCAGACCACCAAAGGAAAAAAGACGGAGCGCTGCGGATATTTAAGTGAAGCTGAAACCATGCTCAACTTCTTGACTCTCGCATACATCTTTTTTCTTTTTTTCTATATGAGCCCGTAAAAGTTTACTGATGGATGCACACGTGGATTCACCTAAAACCATGTCAATGGTTGCAAATTATTTTAAATGCTTACATGTATCTGAATGCATGTTCTTGCAATAAGATGAGCATAGTTTTGGCTTGGTTTTTGCATCACTTGAAATCCACGCAGTGCTCCGTTGTTCTTTCTATGTTGATATGAGGATACTTGAAGTATTATTAATTTTACAAGTATTAAATAAAGTTAGCTGGCGAAACTGGTACGAGTTCAGCATTATTAAATAATAATTTTGTATAGGACGCCACGAACACGAGTGGGCTTACAGCTGTTTAACCATACATGAACCGATTGTTTGTGCATATGTGATTGAAAAATTTATTTATAAACATTTAAAAACACATGTAAATGTATGCTTTTACACGTTATTACATCGGTATGTTTTTATTCGTATGTGAGCTATGATATCTTAGACTCCTATATATCGTATATCAACTAGCTCTACAGGTAAGCAGTTATTGTAGAATTTAACTAAAAGACCCTCCACGATTTTCTTCAAGAACTGGTCGTCTCTTTTTATGAATTTAAATTTAATTTTACCGTCGGCTATTCACAGCCAAATATACTCATATTTTAACCAGTTCGTAATTGGCCCTGAACTTGGTAGAACCATATGCTTTTTGTATTGACTGTGTAAACGTCAGATTTATACAACCAAAAGTCAATTTTCTGTTGTTTGATTGCTTTTTCGGGTTCCATGTTATAATAAATCAAATCATTAAATCAATAAATAATCAAATCATGGACATTTCACCTTCAGCAAACCAGGTTCATATCTGTCGTCTGGATTAGTACTCAGAAATGAATATTTGAGATATAATGAAAAAATTAGTTATGTATTTTAACATTTAAAGCACTTTCTGATTCTCGGGAGGTTTTGCGCTTGTTTTTCTTGCTATTTTTTAGAGATGTCACATTGTTTAAAGCGTAATCACACAGTAATTGCTTACCAAGGAGAGCAGAGTAGGTATTTTCAAGCCGCTTGCAAAGTTTTCAAATCATAAAGCCGTCAACTTTTCTTTTACTTCTCAAGAGCGAGTTTGCACTCTGTAAAACAGTGCTGCTTTCCATAAAAAAATAGGTACGTGGCCTGACAAAGACCTTTTTACCAGTTGAACCCATAAAATTTCTTGAATGTCATATGATCTGGGGGCTCAATTCCTTTATTTCCTGATCGGGAACATGTGATAGAATATAAATTTTTCAACCGACAGTACGTGACTACTTTGCTGTGCTGGTCACCAAATGTCGCTGCGTTGGAGGAAGCATCGTAGCTTTTGCCGTATGAACGTTTACTCAACATCCGTCTGCAATTACGGATATCATTGATATTCCTTGAGACGACATATTTCAGATGAGTTTTACATGCTCCACCTCTTCTTTCCTAACCTCAACCATACGATGCTCCCCCCTTTGTTCCCACCAATGGCGAACTTAATTACGCGGTGCTGCATACAACTACTATACATGGTAGAGCCATGCTGCAGCAATATTATGGTTGTAGCACCAATGGGTCAGCTCGAACGGAGAAGGACCACGCTCTCACAGAATACCAGCTTAAAATAACAGCTTAATGCTGCTGTGTTTCGTATGGTGAGTGAAAAGAACCGGAGACACTTTTTACTGGCAACGAGGCATTCCATCTTAGTCCTCACGGGTGACAACGCATCTGAATTTTAATCCGTAATCTAAGATAGATGAAGATGTCTATGGGCCATAGCAAACACTTACCACCAGGTGGACTGTGTGCTCTATTGACACCCTTATCAGTTATGGCAGGTGAAAGGAAAAGGGGAGATATCCCGCCGGGCAAGGTGTTCTGCCCGGGAAGCGGCCAACGCTCCGAGTGGTAGTTTGGAGCTATTCTATATATACTGTTTCAATTTCGGAATTTTGTTAGCGCGATTTAGGCTTCGATGTGTTTTCGCTTGTGGCGCGACGACAGCGCCGCCACATCACCCCCCTGCTCAGACCAGAGGTCGATAGTGCAGTCTAGATGTCGACGAATTTGCAAGTGCCAGTTGCCTTGTAAGTCTGCAGTGAGTCGAGAAGAAGGCAAGTAATCTGCGAGACCGCCGTGAAGCAGAGGCGAGCAGTAAGGCTCAGAGCCGTGCCGAACACTGTATCGCAGAGAGTAGCTTGAAGGAGAAGGAAGCATTATTATTTCAGTGCTGCATTGAACCTTTGTAAAGCTAGATGGCTTGCAGAATGTGAAGACTGCAGACAATATCTGCTCGGGAGCGAAGGACGAGGACGATGACGAAGATTTTGGAAGTTGTAGTTTCCGAAGGTTGTTAGTTGCGTGTTCATATCACGTCGGGGTCACCAATGTGGCGGATGGAAGGAATAGGGGAGATCTCCCGCCGGGCAAGGTGTTCTGCCCGGGGAGCGGCCAACGCTCCGAGTGGTAATTCGGAGCTATTCTATATATACTGTTTTAATTTCGGAATTTTGTTAGCGCGATTTAGGCTTCGATGTGTTTTCACTTGTGGCGCGACGAGAGCGCCGCCACACAGTAAAAACACTGAAGCGGTACTGTGGAATGTTTCTATAGAAAGAAATAATATAAAGCTGCATAAGTAGATATATGTAGGTAATTACTGCTATAACTTCCTGATTTATGCCCATTTTAGTATCGTCTAAGCGCATTTTTTCGAGCTTTAAATTCTCAACACACATTTTGCAAAGAATTTTATCACTTTAACGAAGGTAATTTTTTTGCGTGCTTTACGTGGTAGAGCCTTGCTTTTTTTATAGGAGAGGGGGCAAACGAACATGCGGCTCACCTGATGGTAAATGACTACCTTCGCCTATGAACAACCGCAACACCCGGGGAATTGCAGATGCGTTGCCGGCCTTTTAAAAAGGAGTAGGCTCTTTTCTTGATGGTCCCTAAGTCGTATCGGTCCGGAAATATCGCTGATGGTAAAATATTCCACAAGGAAGTTGTGCGAGGAAGAAAACATCTTCTAAATCGCACAGTGGTGGACCGCCAATCATCCAGATGGTTTGGATGATATCGAGAGTTCAGCTGCAATTTGCGTTCGTGAAATTTGGCGGCTGGGATTAATTAGAACAATTCCTCAGAGCACTCCCCGTGATAAATGCGATAAAATACGCAAAGAGATGCAACATCTGTACGCAGTGCCAGTGTATCGAGCCGATCAGAAAGAACTCGGTCGTCGACGATTCGAACCGCTTTGCGCTGGATGCGGTCAAGTGGAAGGAGCTGGCACTGGGGTGCCCCGGCCCAGAGATGAGAACAGTATTCCATGTGGGGCCGAACTTGCGCTTTGTAAAGTTGCAAGCGATGTGCCGGCATGAAATACTGTCTCGCTCTACTGAGCACGCCAAGCTTTTTAGAGGCCAATTTGGCCTTCCCTTCCAAGTGACCACGAAACTGCACACTATTCGATATGTCGACGCCAAGGATTCCGATACTGGCTGAGGCAGTAAGGGGAGTGCCTTGAAACTGAGGAGATACGACAAAGGTGTTCTTTTTAGCGGTAAACGCGCAAACTTGTGTCTTCTGGGGATTGAACTGGACTAGATTTAGTTGGCCCAAATCCGAGACTTTGTTAAGCAAAGACTCGACTTCAGACACAAGTTTGTCCCGGTACTCGGCGACGTTTTCCCGAGAAATATTGGCACGGCCGGTATATAAGGCATCACCAGTGCTGTCGTCCGCATAGCAATGAATGCTACCAGTTAGCAACATATCATTGATATGCAGGAGAAACAGCGTTGGTGATAGCACGCAGCCTTGTGGAACACCAGGGTTGATTGGCTTGAGATCAGAGCATGCACCGTCTACTACGACCTTGATGCTCCGATCATCAAGGAAACTGGTGATCCATTTGCACAATTTCTCGGGAAGCCCATAGGAATGAAGCTTCGAAAGAAGCGCTTTGTGCCAGACCCGATCAAAGGCCTTCGCTACGTCCAAACTAACGGCTAATGCCTCCTCCTTGGACTGTACTGCCTCCGCCCATCTATGAGTTAAGTAGACTAGAAGATCACCAGCTGATCGACCCCGACGAAAACCGTACTGGCGGTCACTAATAAGCTGGTGATCCTCAAGGTACCTCATGAGCTGGCAGTTTATAATGGCTTCCATTATTCTGGAGAACAAGGAGGTGATGGCGATAGGCCTGTAGTTGGACGGGTCTGAGCGGTCGCCTTTTTTGGGGATCGGGTGCACCAAAGCTGTCTTCCATGAGTTCGGGACTACGCCTTGGGAGTAGGAGTATCGGAAAAGACGCGTTAAAACCGGTGCCAACTCCGGAGCACACGTCTTCAGCACAATGGGAGGGACTCCATCAGGCCCACTCGACTTGCTGACGTTTAGGGAGAAGAGTGCTTTGTAGACCGAGCGCTGTGTAAATCGCACATCCGGCATGGAGCACTCACATCGTGGGATGGTCGGCGGTGTCTTCCACCCGTCATCTAGAGTCGAGTTGGACGCAAAAATAGAGCTCAACAGATCGGCTTTCTCCTTTGCGGCATGGGTCAGTGAGTCGTCCTCTCTGTGCAGAGATGGAAGAGATGGCTGACAGAAGTTCCCTTGGACAGCCTTGGCGAGAGACCAGAATGCACGGGTTCCCGAAGGAAGGCGAACTAGCTTCTCGCCAATTCTGCCGATGTGCTCAGACCTTGCCTTGGCAATGACGCTTTTGAAGGACCTGGAGGCGGAATTATACTTCTTTTTAAGTGCGCTGGTGTTTACATCCCGAGACGTTGATGCGTCAGCCCAGGCCTGGTAGCACTCCTGCTTATAGCGTGATGCTATTTTGCAGGAGCTACCAAACCATGGCTGGGATCTGCCTCCGATGGGCACCACAGAGGATGGAATAAAAGGTTCCATACCCTGAAGTACCACATCAGCAACAGAATCGGCAACAACGCTGGGATCTTCCGGCGAGAAGCAAACTCGCCCCCAAGGGTAGGATGCAAAAAAAGACCGCATCCCGTCCCAATCAGCTGACCTATAGTGCCAAACAGGGCGGCAAGCTGTAGATCGCAACTGCGATTGGAGCGTGAGTGGCACCGTACTCCGGATCAGACAATGGTCCGAACAGCCCAGAGGGGCATCGACGGAGACCTGATATCCGTCCGGATGAGAGGTTAGCAGAAGGTCCAACAGGGAAGGTACATGATCTTCCACATCTGGGATCCGCGTAGGCGAAGTAACCAGTTGTGTTAGACCATATGCCAAAGCAAAGTCATAGACAGATCTACCTGCATGATCGGTTAAACAAGAACCAAGCCATTCAGCGTGGTGGGCGTTGAAATCACCGAGTATCACGATCTCTGCGGATGGGACCTGTTGTAGCACGGAGTCTGCAGCCATTTGGACGTGGTCGATGAGTCGGTCTGTGACGGCATTACCGCTATGGGACCTATAGAGGCACCCGTAGACACGGGGATGGTCGTCGCTGTCTACGCGCAGCCATAGGATGGACAGGTCCGTACCTTCAAGACTGCCGAGGCGTCGAAAACAGATGTCCTCTCTGACATACACGCAAACTTCAGCCCGGGGCACAAACGAGTGTTCTAATTTGTATTCCGGGTAGGAGAGATACGAAGTATCAGCCGGAGAGGACACCTGTGTCTCGGTTAGAAAGAGCAAGGCCGGCTTAGCTATCTCCAGATAGTAGTGGACGGCGTTAAGGTTTGAATGAAGTCCCCTGATATTGCAGAAATCCACGGTAAGCATGGCAGGGGTTGCCTTTGTCTTCTTGCTCCGCTTGCCCCGAGCATGTTTCGTCTTGAGTGGAATTTCGCCCCCCCCCCCCCCCAGAATACGCGGGGCAGCCTGAGCACCCACGCCCAGGAGTGGAGTAGTTTGGTCGTGGATGCTCAGCGAGGGATTCTCCAGGGGTGCTGGTACCCTACTGGGGTAGTCTTTTATTTAATTTCACTACCATGTTGATGGGGGGGGGGGGAATGGGGCCTCCGGCCACCTGCACTCACCAAGCGCAACGCAGAGGTAAACCTCTACTTCACGCTGGTATTCTGTGAGGTCGTGGTACCACCCCAGTTCGAGCTGGTCCATCCGTGCGACAGCAAAAGCTACCGCTTAGCTCTACCACTGTTAATGGCATGAAATACTGTCCCGCTCTGCTGAGCACGCCTAGCATTTTAGAGGCCAATCTGGCCTTCTCTTCCAAGTGACCACGAAACTGCACGCCACTCGATATGTCGACGCCGAGGATTCAGATACAGGCCGAGGCAAGAAGGGGAGCACACAGCCTTGTGGAACAGCAGCGTAAATAGGCTTGTAGTCGGAGCATGCACCGTCTACAACGACCTTGATGCTTCGATCTGCAAGAAAGCTGGTGATCCATTTGCATAATTTCTCTGGAAGCCCATAGGAAGGGAGCTCCTAAAGAAGCGCTTTGTGCCAAACCCGATCGAAGGCCTTCGCAATGTCCAAACTAACGGCCAACGCCTCCCCCGTGGACTCTACTGACTCCGCCGGTACTCAGGTAGACCAGAAGATCACTAGCTGATCGACCCCGACGAAAACCGTTTTGGCGGTCACTAATCAGTTAGTGATCCGCAAGGTACCGCATGAGGTGGCAGTTTATAACGGATTTCATTATTTTGGAGAATAAGGGGGTGATGGCGATAGGCCTGTAGTTGGACGGGTTTGAACGGTCGCCTTTTTTAGGGATCGGGTGGACAAAAACTGTCTTCCATGATTTCAGGACTACGCCTAGGGGAGTAGAAGAACCGGAAAAGACGCGCTAGGACCGGTGCCAACTCCGGAGCACACGTCCTCAGCACAATTGGGGGGATTCCGTCAGGCCCACTCGACTTCTGGATGTTCAGGGAGAGGAGTGCTCTGTGAACCGAGCGCTGTGAGAACAGCACATCTGGCATGGAGCACTCACACCGCGGGATGGTCAGCGGTGTGTTTCCCCCGTCATCAACAGTCGAGTTGGACGCAAAAAGGGAGCTTAAAAGGTCAGCTTTCTCTTTTGCGTCGTGGGCCAGTGAGCCGTCCTCCCTGTGCAGAGATGGTAGCGATGGCTTACAGAAATTCCCTTGGACAGCCTTAGCGAGACCAGAATGCACGTGTTCCCGAAGGAAAACGAACTAGTTTCTCGCCAATTCTGCCTATGTGCTCTGATTTTGCCTTGGCAATAACTCTTTTGAAGGACCTGGAGGCGAAGTTATACTTCTTTTTGCTGGTGTTTACATCCCGAGTTCCCGAAGCCGCAGCCCAGGCTTGATAACACTCCTGCTTATTGCGTAATGCAGTCTTACAGGAGCGACCAAACCAAGGCTGAGATCTGCCTCCGATTGGTTTTTTATATGATAAGGGTGACAAACGAGCACACAGTCCAGCCGATGGTAA
This sequence comes from Parnassius glacialis, assembly GCA_033319125.1. Classification (NCBI taxonomy): domain Eukaryota; kingdom Metazoa; phylum Arthropoda; class Insecta; order Lepidoptera; family Papilionidae; genus Parnassius; species Parnassius glacialis. The sequence goes on along the minus strand of JAVANC010000027.1, from coordinate 13,016,674 downwards.
GTGGTAGCTGCGGCCCATGGACATCTACATCTATCCTCTATTACAAATCAAAATGTAGATGCGTTGTCACCCATGACTAAGATGAAATGCCTCTTTTCCAGTAAAAATCGTACCACAGATGATGGAATTTTAACGAGAAAGAATATAATATAGAAACGAGGCATTCCATCTTAGTCCTCACGGGTGACAACGCATCTGTAGTTTGATTCATAATCGAAGATAGATGTAGATGTCTATGGACCACAGCAACTACTTACCATCAGGTGGACTGTGTGCTCGCTTGTCACCCTATCCTATATATAATTCCATAGAGTACTGTCAAAAGATATCGTTAAATATTTTAAAGCTATTGATGTTAAGAAAACGGCAGATTTATGGGGGATTTCCGTTAAAGTTGTTTTATCTATAATAGATATATTAGCACCTTATCTAGCCACTATATTTAATATAAGCGTCGAATCTGGTGTGTTTCCTGATTTAATGAAACATAGTAAAGTCATGCCTATATTTAAATCTGGTAGTACAATAGACCCCGCCAATTTTAGACCAATTTCTGTACTACCAACATTAAGTAAAATTTTTGAAAAAATTATTTTAGATCAGATGTTAAGTTTCTTTAATATTAATAAATTGCTACATAAAAATCAATTCGGTTTTACAAGGGGTCACTCGACAACTGACGCTGGAGTTGAGCTTATTAAACATATTTTTTGTGCATGGGAGAATTCAGAGGATGCTTTGGGTATATTTTGTGACCTTTCCAAGGCCTTCGACTGTGTTCACCATGAGTTCACCTTGTACAGCTCGAGGACCCTCTTAAGTTATATGAGACACCGAGTCGAATGCCTTTTTGTAGTCTATCCAGGCGGCGGAGAGGTTCCGACGGTTGCGTTTAACCACCTTGCCAATGACCGCGTCAATAAGGAGTGGTTCCTTGGTTCCACGACCACCACCCCGACATCCATTTTGAGCGCGCGACATCACCTGATTAAAGTTCAGGTGACGAGTAATTCTCGCGCTCAAAATGGATGTTAGTGTCTTATATATCGTGGGTAGACACGTGGTGGGGCGGTATTTTCTCGGGTCTGTGGTATCCCGGTCTTTAGAAACCAAATGAGTGATCCCAGTAGTGAAGAGGCTCGGGAGCGACTTTTGGTCGAGAGCCTCCTGAAATTGTCGGGCGAGCACAGCGTGACACACCACAAACCCCTTCAGCCAGTAGTGATGCAGCCCGTCGAGCCCCGGACTTTTCCAGTTCGGGCCCTTCGGACCGCCTCAGCTACATCGTCCGGCGTTATAATGACGGGGTCCATGGGCGTAAGATTCGCACACTGACTCAACACAACTTCAGTCCAAGAGCCCTCGCTGTGGTTTACGGGCTCTGACCACAGGCCGCGCCAAAATATGACAGTATCGGCCTGATTCGGTGCTTGGCCCGTTCCACGTACCATCGGTCGCTCCAATGATTTATAGAGCCTCTTCTGATCACTCGGGAAGAGACGATTCTGGTTGAATCGTCTCGACCTTTCGGTTTATCGCCGAATCCGCTTTCCTCAAGCAGCGATTCTCTGCTTCAGGTCGTCTATGCGCTCCGTCAGCTTTTGCGTAATATCCGGCTGGGACAAACTTATATTTGTCCCAACAAACGCCATCCTGACGGTGCGCACAATTCTCAGTTTATTATTATCCGACCTGAAGCTTGTCAGTCTGCCGATTAGGGCTCTTGCCTTTGCGATACGGTCCTCAATTCTTTTTTCCAGGCTGGGATGGCGCTACTTTGTCTAGTAGCGCGTCAAGCCGTGGGAAGTTTGGCGCCGATAATACGGCAGACTGCCAGTGCGGCGCCAAAAAGAATTGAGTCCGTATCGCAAAGTTCCTGGCTGGCTTCCAAATAGGTCACCAGCATTGGGTTGAGAGCCCTCACGACAGCCCGATTCCGCTTGCTTAAGGGTATGCGGGGAAGTCGCTGTCGATTTTCGAGAGGCGTTTTGCGCGTTTCCAAAATAGCCTCTTCCAATATACTCCTCATTTGCTCTACTTTGTGGGAGACTATTTCATCATCGTCTGAATGAACTACAACTGGAATATCCACGGCGGTATCCACGTGTGCAGGTTGCTCTGCAATTATTAGCGCCGCATTACCAGCTGTAGCATTTTCATCCGATGAGGGAACAGCCTCACGTCGTAGTCGTTCGAGTTCGGCGTCGCCAAATATGTCGAGCGCAGGATACACCGAACTCGGTCTGCCAGTTTTTGCTCCGTTACATGAACCGATGGCTCCAGTTTTGCGAAAAAGCGATCCATCCGAGCCCGATACGCCAACATTCCAGTTTCTTTCCCTTTCGCCCTAAAGTACGCTCGCAATGCGTTTGTGTTCATTATTTCCGTCCAACGCATGTGACGTTTTCCACCAGTGGCGGATGCCGCTTGCTGAGTCTGAGAAGACTCGGCCGACATCAAGCCCTCTGGTGGAGATGATGGATGCGGGCCGCTGCTAGGTGGTCATGCAGCCCTCCGCGCTCGGCTGGTGGCCCGCATGCTGTCGCGTCCAGCGCCAGCTCCAGACGCGCCCTGGCGACCTCCAGTCAGCGGCCCTATGCGCACTCTTCTTTTTTCCATCACCCATTAAATGGTCGTCAATTAACGGGAGACGCCCAGGACCGGCACCGTTTCATGGTGTGGCCGTAAGCACAAACGAGCCTTTGCACCCTCAGTTCTGCCGAGGCACGGCGCTCACACCTATTGGCAAGGCGCTGACTGACTGCGCTGACATAGCAGTTTTTGATTGTTGAACTTATTATTATTTTTAAATCGGTTAATTGCTATTTTGACATAAAAGTGTTTAGTGGCTTACGGTGTAGATTTATCAAGTCCGCGTGGAGGGGTAATCACGATAACTTTTAAAAATATCAATTGTTTAACTCAATCTATTTTTTAATCTCTTCATCTATCACGTGAGAAGCCATGAAATGTAAATGGCAGTTTAATTTTGTTTTATTTAGTTATATTTTTTGGGTAGAGAAAGCCTTGTAATGATTTATTTTACTCAATACATTTTGCTTTGCCTCACTCCTATTATATAGTATTTTTTGCTTATATCAGCGGTATTAGGCAGCAAAAATATCGCTGTAGAAATACAAAATATTCCAAAAACCAAATTTAATTCATACTTCACCAAGGCTATAATTTTTATAATCACAGATTTTTATTGCAATATTTTGTTTCGCCAAAAGTACGCAGGATTTATTTAGAAATATACTTACATGTACCGGCAGGCAAAGTGTAGGGCGTCCCCCCGCTAGATGGAGTGACTACCTGGTAATATATGCAGGAAGTCAATGGATGCAGGTGGATCGTGCCCGTGCTTTGTGGCATTTCTTGGAAGGGGCCTATGTTCAGCAGTGGACTTGTAAAGAGCTGAGAAAAGCAGATGATGATGATGATGATGATTTGTCTTGGACTTTAGAGAGTGGTCTGAAGTTCTTATCATTTTCTTTCTTTATGCGAATTTCTTTATGCAAATTAGTTAATAACAACCCCATTAGATGCATCAGTAAAAATAGCCATCTCAGCATCAGGTTATGGATATGAGAGCATAGTAAAAGCCTTTGATAGGCTATCAAATGCCTTTGTCATTTCTGGGGTCATCACTATGCTCTATGATTTTTTGATTTTAAGGCCATTTAAGACGATATTCAGTGGCGCCTGCAGTTCATCTGCTCCGGGTACGAAACGGCGGTAAAAATTGTACATACCCAAGAATCTCCGCATTGTTTTTGGAATTGGGTAGCCCTGTATCACTTGAACTTTGTCTGGACGAGAACAAATGCCATCAGCTGATACGTCATGTCCAAGGAAGGTGAAGACAAGCATGCCGTAGTCTGTCAATCATTTAAAAAGCTGCCCAAATTGATGGATGTGTTCAGATTCATTCCTAGAGAAGATAACGATATCATCCAAGAATCCATATGCAAACGTATTTTTTTTATAGTAGAGATTATTTTTTATATATTATTTTTTGTATAGAGCATCACCAGTGCTGACATCCGCATAGCAATGAATGTTACCAGTTAACAACATATCATTAATATGCAGAAGAAACAGCGTTGGTGATAGCACACAGCCGTGTGGAACAGCAGCGTATATAGGCTTGTAGTCGGAGCATGCACCGTCTACAACGACCTTGATGCTCCGATCTGCAAGGAAGCTGGTTATCCAATCGCACAATTTCTCGGGGAGCCCATGGGAAGGGAGCTTTGAAAGAAGCGCTTTGTGCCAAACCCGATCAAAGGCCTTCGCAATATCCGAACTAACGGCCAACGCCTCCCCCTTGGACTCTACTGCCTCCGCCCATCTATGCGTCAGGTAGACCAGAAGATCACCAGCTGATCGACCCCGAAGAAAACCGTATTGGCGGTCACTAATCAGCTGGTGATCCTCAAGGTACCGCATGAGCTGGCAGTTAACAATGGATTTCATTATTTTGGAGAACAAGGAGGCGATGCCGATAGGCCTATAGTTGGACGGGTCTGAGCGGTCACCTTTTTTAGAGATCGGGTTGACAAAAGCTGTCTTCCATGAATTTGGCACTACGCCTTGGGAGTAGGAGTACCGAAAAAGACGCGTTAGGACCGCTGCCAACTCCGGAGCACACGTCCCCAGCACAATTGAGGGGATTCCGTCAGGCCCACTCGACTTCTGGATGTCCAGGGAGAGGAGTGCTTTGCAAACCGGGCGCTGTGAGAACAGAACATCCGGCATGGAGCACTCACACCGCAAATGGTCGGCGGTGTGTTCTCTCCGTCATCAAGAGCCGAGTTGGACGCAAAAAGGGAGCCTTAAAGGTCGGCTTTGTCTTTTGCGGCTTGAGCCAGTGAGTCGTCCTCCCTGTGCAGAGATGGTAGTGATGGCTTGCAGAAATTCCCTTGGACAGCCTAGACGAGAGACCAGAATGCACGGGTTTTGATCGAGATCTGCCTCCGATGGATAACCGCTGGAAATTTTGAGGTGCGTTTCTTAATTCAAACATCATGAAATTAAATTCAAATAACTAAAATGGTGTAGTAATCGCAGTTTTAGGTATATCTTCAGGATTAGGTATCTAAATAAAAGCTTAAAGCAAATCAATTTTGGAATACACCGTTGTACCAGCCAGAGCATGTGAGAAGTCCTGAATGTGTCGGATAGGATATTTATCCGGAATGGTACGGGCGTTAAGAGCACAGTAGTCGCCACACAGTCTCCAAATTTTATCATTTTTGCGTGCAAGATGGAGAGCTGATGACCATGCGCTTTCAAACCTATGAGCGGTACCATTAGCGAGCATATCCTAGAAATCTTTCATGGCTATTTTAGTCGATCTGGTCGTAAGCGTCTTGGACAGCTTTTAACAGGAGGACCAGGTGTCGTACGGATATGGTGCACAGTACTGTGCTTTATTACACGTTGAGTTTCTGCAGGGCGAGAAATATCAGGGCACTCACGGATAAGTAGGTGGCAAATAGTGTCCCCGGACACAGCCTTAACTGATGCAATGTCATTTGCTTGGGCCGCAGATTTTGCTACTAAAGAGATATTCATCAGGCAAATTATAAAATTTGAGAAAATCAGCACCAATAATTGCCTTTGAAACGTCAACGACAACAAATCTCCAGGTATAGGCACGGCGGAGACTAATGTTGAGCTGCAGATAGATGTACACGTACGTTGCTATCGGAGTGCCATTTGCAGCATATAGCTGGTATTCCATCTCCGAGCGGTTCTGCCTGATCGCTGATCATGGGTACACGCAAATAATCGCGCAACTAACAGCACCAACAAAGCTAAAGTGAATGCTTATCATTTTTTAATTTGTCTATACATATAAATGAGTGAGATTAATACTTGAGAATACCCTTTAGTTCATTCAGAATCGAATTAAATAGTTTCTAATTGAAAATATGCTGTCGTTCTATATTTGTTAAGATGAAAATAGCAGCGCGGTATAGCTGCATGCCTGTGGTACTCAACGATCACTTAATAGATGCATGAATTCATGCCGCAATAATGGAAGGGTTAAGAAAAAGAAAAAGTAAAAAATAATTTCCCGATCTATTTTTTGTGTACATGCTAAACTTACAGGAGATTTTTAGAAGAAAAATAAATACGGGAGATATATTATTGCAGGTCAGCACCGGAAGCAGCAACTCAAAAAGGACCAGCAACAAAATAAAATCGATCGATGAGCTGCACCAAATAATGAGTTATTATATAAATAGTCATTTTTTGTATACATGCTTGCATTACAGGAAAAATTAGAAAATAAGATAGCAGATATTTTGTTGCTGTTCAGCTATGGAAGCACAAATCATAAAGAGCCAACATTAAAATAAAATCGATATTTGAGTTGCACTTAGTAATTAGTTAGTAATTACTTGTGTACATGCTATATTTATCTAAGAATTTTAGAAAAAAAAATAGCAGATATTTTGTTGATGTCCAGTTATAGAAACAACAAGTCATAAAGAGCCAGCAACAAAATAAAATCGATCGATAAACTATACACCAAGTAGTTAGTTAGTAATTTTTGTGTACATGCTAAATTTACAGATGAATTTTAGAAAAAAAAAATACGGCAGACATATTGTTGCTGATCAGTAACGTAGTCAGCAAGTTACAAAGAGCCCGCAACAAAATAAAATCCATCAATGAGCTGCACGATCAATAAGTCTACGAACGTCCACATTGCATCACCGCGTCACGCATATTGGTGTAAGGGTAAGGGTCACTTGCATTGTCGCAGCAGGTGGAACGCGACTGTCTATAGTGGTGCAAAGTAACTTGCATCAGTGTAGAGAGTCACTTGGCTTAAAATGATGTCACTTGCATCAGTATACAAGTTTTTATCTTCAAAAATATTTAATATTTTACAACAAATTTGACAGGTCGCAAAATATAGATTATTCTAAGGTGATTCATATCTGATGTGAAAAAATGGTTTCTGCAAATTTGCGGGTTGCACCAGTCCGCCCCGGCTTTGCATGGGTGATTTCTGAATCTCGACAACAGCTCAAAAAATGAGTTTTATTTACAGAATGATTAATTTTTAATTGCTTTTTTTATTTGATTTTTAAACTATAGTACTAGTACTATTTCTCCTTATCAACAAAATAATGATAAAAGTAGTTGATTTCCTATGCCTTTTTATGTCATACTTAACCTATTCTTACTGCCCGCCCGTCCCCAATATATCAAGTGTACAAATGTATTATGCGATATGTGTATGAAAAGTTTCTTTATACTAGTGCTCGAACTGAGGGTTTAACAATGGTAATACTCTAATTGCAGGTACAAAATATAAATTCAGCAATATTTTGTATCGACGTCATTTCATAATGCATTATATACGTCGCGTATTTTTTCAAGCATAAAAGAAATTATTTTTTCACTCTATCGTATCCAATTGTGAATCGAAATTATCCAGGGCACCAGTCAAACATATATAAAACATTTCTTCAAAATCGCCGTCGCTTATTGTGCATCGCATAAAAGCAATATTTTTTTCTATTTGAAGAAGATTTTTTTCTGAAATAAAACAATTGATTTTAATGCCCAGAAGACAAAAGAAACGCTTTTGTTAAAATCCTATTGTCTTCAATCTTAAATGCAAAATGTATAGAGTTAGTGCATGCATAATTAAGACATTAAACATAAAATTTATTTAAAAGGAGTTTTTATAAGAAATATAATAAGCATCACATTTTATTATACAAGAAATTTATAATATTACTTTAATTATTATAGTTATAAACTAGCATCAATTCTGGTGGCACGTGGTTATTATGGTTATTCAGTCAAAAAGGCTACATCGCCTGATGTGTGTTGGAATATCTCAAAGCCTGAGCAGTACAAATACTATATCATCAACGAAACTTAAATCGCGTATCGACGTTTCTAAACTACTTTAATTATTTCTTATGTCAAAAAAAATTGTTTAGGTAAATATTAAAGCCATACAATATATTTTCTGTTTCTCTTTATGAGTATAAAATAAAATGTAGGTAATTTAGTCTTTGTTAACTATGTCATGCCTGAGAAAACCAGGTATATCATAAAGGCATACAAGTAAAGATTTAGATAACCAGTCTAAATAATAAGGTAATATGATCACACATAAGATAACTCTTATGCTGAATAGGCATTCTTTTTTTATAGTAGAGGGGGCAAATGAGCATGCGCCTCACCTGATGGTAAGTGACTACCGCCGGCCATAAACAACTGCAACACCAGGGCGGGAATTGCAGATGCGTTGCCGGCCTTTTAAAAAGGAGTACGCTCTTTTCTTGAAGGTCCCTAAGTCATATCGGTCCGGAAAAATCGCTGATGATAATCGATTCCACAAGGAAGTCGTGCGAGGAAGAAAACATCTTCTAAATCGCACAGGGGTGGACCGCCAATCATCCAGATGGTGTGGATGGTATTGGAAGTTCTGCCGCGATGTGCGCTTGTGAAATTTGGCGGCTGGGATTAATCCGAACAATTCCTCAGAGTACTCCCCATGGTAGATGCGAAAGAAAATGCAAAGGGATGCAACATCTCTTCGTAGTGCCAATGAATCGAGCCAATCAGTAAGGGCTCGGTCGTCGACGATTCGAGCCGCTCTGCGCTGGATGCGGTCAAGTGGAAGGAGCTGGCACTGGGGAGCCCCTGCCCAGAGATAGGAACAGTATTCCATATGAGGCCGAACCTGCACCTTGTAAAGTTGCACGCGGTATGGCGGCATGAAATACTGTCCCGCTCTGCTGAGCACGCCAAGCTTTTTAGAGGCCAATTTGGCCTTCTCTTCAAAGTGACCACGAAACTGCACGTCACTCGATATGTCGACGCCGAGGATTCCGATACTGGCTGAGGCAACTAGGGGAGTGCCTTGAAACTGAGGAGATACGACAAAGGGGTTCTTTTTAGCGATAAACGCGCAAAGTTGTGTCTTCTGAGGATTAAACTGGACTAGATTTAGTCGCCCCCAGTACGAGGCTTTGTCCAGTAAAGACTCGACTTCAGACACAGTTTGTTGCGGTACTCAGCGAGTTAGCGAGCGGTCGCCTTTTTTAGGGATCGCGTGGACAAAAGCTGTCTTCCATGAATTCAGGACTACGCCTTGGGAGTAGGAGTACCGGAAAAGATGCGTTAGGACCGGTGCAAACCCCGCAGCACACGTCCTCAGCACAATTGGGGGGATTCCGTCAGGCCCACTCGACTTCTGGATATCCAGGGAGAGAAGTGCTTTGTGAACCGAGCGTTGTGAAAACAGCACATCCGGCATGGAGCACTCACACCGCGAGATGGTCGGCGGTGTTTTCCCCCCGTCATTAAGAGTCGAGTTGGACGCAAAAAGGGAGCCTAAAAGGTCGGCTTTGTCTTTTGCGTCTTGGGCCAGTGAGTCGTCCTTCCTGTGCAGAGATGGTAGTGATGGCTTACAGAAATTCCCTTGGACAGCCTTGGCGAGAGTCCAGAATGCACGGGTTCCCGAAGGAAAGCGAACTAGTTTCTCGCCAATTCTGCCTATGTGCTCTGACTTTGCCTTGTCAATAACTCTTTTGAAGGACCTGGAGGCGAAGTTATACTTCTTTTTAAGTATGCTGGTGCTTACATCCCGAGTCGCCAAAGCCGCAGCCCAGGCTTGATAACACTCCTGCTTACTGCGTTATGCAGTCTTACAGGAGCGACCAAACCAAGACTGAGATCTGCCTCCGATGGGTACTACAGATGATGGAATAAATAGTTCCATTCCCTGTAGCGCCACATCAGTGACATTCTATATAGTGACATTCTATTCAGAGGTCGGCGACACTAGACATCTGTGGCTAATACTTTTTAACAGCGTATGAGAATAGAAAGATTACAAGATGAGGGTGTGAAAGAGAAGTATCGATGTAAACGAAATAAGAGAGAATGTAATGATTTCGATGAATTGTGTATGTTAATTTTGGACTTGGAGAATGTGTGTGATAAAGCTAAGAGTGGTATAGTGAAGCATCGACCGAAGTATTTGATATGAGTACGAGAAGTAATGACAAGAATAATACATCATGGTGGGATAAAGAGGTACGGATGGAAATAGTAGCAAAGAAGAGAACATGGCTAATTATGTATGTATGATGAGTAGAAGGAAAGGAATACCGTAGTAAAAATAATTTAAAATTAAAAATTTTGTACAACCGACTTCAATATATATTATTAATAATAACTCAAAAAATATTAGTCAGACCTTGATCAAATTTATATGGGACCACGTGTGAAGCACCAGCTTTCAAATAAAAAAGAATCATTGAAATCGGTATATCCAGTTAAAAGTTATGAGGTAACAAACATAAAAAAAACATACAGTCAAATTGAGTACCGTCTCCTTTTAGAAGTCGATAGTATTCATCTGGAAAAATAAAACGCAAGTTTGAGAGAAACTTGATAGACTGAAATTAATAGACCAAAAATGACAATATATTGATCCTAGGCCAAAGTAAGTTCCCTTATCCAAAAGAGAATGTATGCGTAAACATATAAACAACAGTTCTTTTTTAATGAGTCTTTTGGTAAAACGGAATAATAGTTAAAACAAAATCAAAATTTAAACAAAAAGGCAAGCAAAAATTAATCATTATGTTATAAAATTTATTTTTTGTAATCATGCAATATCTGCTTTGTCTAATCTGGGCGGGCAAACGGAATTTGTTCGGCGGGAAAAACGATTAGAAGCTAATAATCATCATTCAATCAAAGCAATCGTCACAAAACTATGATCCTAGACCATATTTTTGAAGAGGAACATACTCCGTTTGTCCGCTTTCGGCATGTGTTGCACTGGGTCCAGTATTCCAAGGCAAAACATATTTTTATTTACACACAGTGCAGAATTAATCCTGCTCTGGCTCTGTACGGACCCTTTGCTTAGTTAGGGATTTTTCCCCTTAATCTGGGGTGGTCCAGGCATATTGTCTAGCTCAAAAGACAATTTATTCCTAGCAGAGGCTACATCATGCTTTCTTTTTTGCTTAAACATTGCAGGAGTGCTGGTCAGTATTTCTGCCTTTTGTTTGTCCTCTGTTATTCCTCTTTTTTCTTCTTTCGGGAATGACCTTATATTTTGAAGAAAATCCAGATTTGATACATCCGCCTATGCAGAACCATTTGTATTTTCCAGTTCTTCTTCAGAGGCTTTAGGAGACTGTTCAATGCGTCATGTTTCTGCAATAAAAAGCTCATTTTCTTTCGAATAGCTCTCGGAGTTTTTTTGTGGTACATCGTTTTGCACAACTATTACTACACTTGTTTGATCATTCCTAGTTTTTGAGCTACCTGTATATATTTGACAGTGCATTATGTTCTTTACAAACCACTTGTTTATTAAATGGATACCACTGGCACGAGAGCTGCTGATTGCGTTTGGTGGTGTTGCTCCTTTCAAATGTACCTTTGTGAAATCGATTAATAACTCCATATCATATATATTAATAATTCGTCCTGGGTGGCCTTTCTGAAATGTATTAATTTTAATCTCAAAGAATTTTTAATAGGCCCATAGACAGGTACGTCTTGTGGTTTAAACCATTGAGACATTGTGGTGGAATAGAAAGAAATATTACGTTGGGTTTTAACGCGTCCTTTAGGGCAATGTAGCTTTTGTGGCTTTCATGATTATCCAAATCAAAAGTGCTTTCCTATTTTCAGTGGCACGAAGATATTCTACAAAACTCCAAAGCCAGTTTTAAAATCTTTCAGAAGTAATCCATTCACTGTCTGAAATAAATGCTTTTGAACCTGAACGAGATCTAGTTTAGTTTAGTTTAATTTACGACGGATTGTTTTCCGCAACTCCACGTCTATGCGCGTATTTTGCGTGTGGGCAGGAATAATGTGATTATTCGAGCCATGAGATCTCCCCGAAGAAGTTCAACAGTCCCTTGATGTTGCATGCAACTTCGGGGAGTGATCCCGGCGTGCTGAGATGTTTAGCCCTGTACGTAGCGACCTCCGGACATTTCAGTAGCACGTGGGCCGCCGTTTCTTCCTCCCCCATACATGCCCTGCACAGGGGAGTATCTGTAACACCTATAGTAAATAAACGTTTGTTAAAGGTGCCGCGTCCTGTGATAGCACTTGTTACTATCCTAATCTGCGGCTTGTGCGGCCTGTAGGATTTAGGGTCAGTGTAGTCGCTCTTACCTGGTTTGGGTATGAATGTAACTTTCACTTCCCTCCATCCCCTAGGAACATATTTAAGAGCCAGACAGGCTCGCATTATGGCAACAAGTCTGACTATTAGGGCTTTAACCCCCCCCCCCCCCATTGTAGGAGTGCCGGGAATATGCCGTCAGGTCCTGTCGCCTTATAGGGGAGGAAACTGTGAATGGCCCAATGGATTTTGTCCATCGTTACCACTCTCTGTGCTAAATTCCAGTCTTCTGCTGTTGGTGTCAGTATGTCGTCATGCCGGTTTGCCTCCTGGGTTACGCAGCAACCTGGGAAGTGCGTTTCAATTAGGATGCGTTGGGCTTCATCCGGCGATGTTGAGTAGCTACCGTCGGGTTTCTTTAGAGACATGGATCCCGACGTGTTAATTTTAGCTAGAATATTCCTTATCCTATTTGCTTGTTCGTAGGTTTCTATGTTGCCACAGAATTTACGCCACCCAGTTGAGCGTCGATACATGATACATTTTTTGTATTCAGACTTAGCTTTCTTATATAGTAGCCAGTCTTCATCCATTGAGGTATCCATGGCCCTATTTAGGGCTTTTCTTACCTTCTTACGTTTCCTATCGAGTACTTTACCCCACCACGGTTGCTTTACCTCGCCATGTCTTGGTGGAGTGATTTCTGGACATGATTCATGGTAGCTGTCTATCATGGCCTTAGTAACAGCTGCTACCTGTTCTTCTAGGAGCGACTGATCTGCTATAGTATTTATCCCCTCAAAATCCGCGAGCGAAGACGTCAGCCTATTTAGGTATTTTGTTTTATCCGTCTTGCGGGGATTTCTCCATGGTGGTGTAGAGGGGATATCGACCTGTAGTGCAAAGCAGATCCATCTATGGTCTGAGCATGAGGCATCTTTCGACACATGCCATCCCGTAATTAGTTTGGCTGCTCCTTCTGTTGCAAGTGTGAGGTCGAAAATGAACGAGATCTATTCAGCAGTCTATAATCTAATTTCTTTGTTTTATAAATGAAAAGTGGAGGCAGAAATAACCCCGTGAAACTGTAGCAACAGATGACCGTAGTAAGTATCCCTCATATTCATAAGTAGAAACTACACCGAATTTCTTTTTTCCGTATATTGATAAAACTTTTGGTGGTTTGTTAGAAGTCGTCGTTTCTCCTGTTTCATCCATATTAAAAGTCATATCTGGACGAAAATTGTGTCGTGTTACTGTCTCCTCTAATAAGGATTAAAACCACTCCATTACTTTTCTGTTAAAACCTTTGACTCTTGCAATCGCTGTTGGTTCAGATTTTCTTAAAGTCAAATAGGAATATCTCATCTAACAGTTATGAAACCAACCTTTGCCAGCAATATTTACAGGGAATTAATGTTCTTGTCATATTTCAAACCGAAGAAATTAGATTTATTTATTTAATTCATACACTTGTGGCTTACAGAAAATCCAACACGCGCACAAGGTTAAATTTTACATGCAAAAATTTTTTTTTCAAAAATTGTATCCATCCATAACAACAAAAATTAATAATCACAAACTAATTAATTATAAAATAATAGTAATATAAAATCTCGAAGCTTTTGGCAGCCCGTGTCAGCAATTAAAATGGTAATAAAGCCAATTAAAACAATAAAGTGTTAATAATTATACAATGAAATATTTTGTCATATCAATTTATAATGCAATGTCAATAAATCTAATAACAAGCCTAATATTTGCATAATTAAAATTACATCTTAAATATAAAGTATAAATAGTACATAGTCAACGAAATTATATTGTCGAATTATTAATTGTCATATCATCAATAATTTTGTAAAAAAGAGTCAGCAGACGTGTTATACTGTCTGCAAATAGGTCAATTTCATCGTGCTGAGTGAGTATGTCCCCTATAAGTATTAATGCTCGATTTGTTGGTGCAAAAGCAGCACGTTTGGTACGCGTAACTGGTCTATCTAGAAGACGCGGCCTACGGCGCGGAGCCACCGTCCCTACATTATCTCTCTGCAGGTACCTGGGCACCAAAAAAAGAAATTCTCTCCATAACTGACTGGCAATCCAACTTGTGGTAAATTATAAAAAGATAGTGCCTAATAGTTGACATCATCCTCCTAAGCATTAGAGTTTCAAAATCAACCATACCCAAGACGAATAAAGAAGGATATAAATAAGGGTAGTACCCATGATTTTTCTTATAAAGCCAACGAGCAAATTTACGTTGTATCCTCTCTAACAAGAGAGTATACTTTTTCTCGTAAGGATTCCAGGCCACAGATGCATACTCTAGTTTGCTACGAACATACGCATTATACAAAGTTTTAGGCACCCTAATATCATCAAAGTCAGCAGCAGTCCTCATCACAAAACCCAAATTCTTACTAGCTAACTTGCAAATGGATGTCATATGATTGTGAAAAGTCAATTTAGTATCTAATATTAAACCTAAGTCACGTATGTCATATACTCTTACCAAAGGCGCGTCGTATAAGTTATAATTAATAATGACAGGATTCTGTTTTAATGCAAAAGTGATAACCTTGCATTTAGTCACATTAAGAGGAAGATGGTTCAGTTCACTCCATTTCGATACCGCATCTATGTCCTGTTGAAGAGCCTGTGCATCAGCAGCACTACTAATCTCCAAACTTAATTTTAGATCATCTGCGAATAACAGACACTTCGCAGATTTAACTTTGGTAGGCAAGTCATTTATAAAAATTAAGAAAAGCGTAGGGCCAAGAGTAACTACCCTGACTCACCCCAGATCTAGTGAAATAATTAGCTGATTCGAAACTACTCACTCTAACAAATTGACGTCGATTATCCAAATAGCTAGCAAAGAGTTGAAGAAGTTTCGGAGTAAAACCCAACTTAGCTAGCTTCTGTAACAGTATGTTATTACTCACCAGGTCAAAAGCCTTTTTAAAATCGAAATAGGCGGCGTCTACCTGTCTTCTAGAATCCATCTCAGCACAGACGTAGTCCGCGTGCGCTATCAAGTTAGTAGTTGTTGAACGATTCTTTCGAAACCCATGTTGACTCTCATGCAAAATGTTATCTACCTGATTCCTAATGCGAAAGTCCAACATGGTTTCAAATATCTTCGCCAGAACCGAAAGCACCGCAATAGGTCTAAAAGCAGAAACATCTTTTCCAGGTTCGTCCTTTGGAACAGGTGTCACCCTAGATAGTTTCCATTGTTCTGGATATTTAGCCTGTCTAAGGGACAGATTAAAAATAAACAAGAGCGGTGAACGAAGAGCTGGTGCACAATCCTTAACCAGAAAAGCGGGAATGCGATCAGGGCCACCAGCGGATCGTGGCTTTAGGCATCTTATTGCCAATCTAAAATCACTTTCGTCTACTTGCCTGACTGAGATGGGCATCACGTTAATTTGTGAGTTAGCCGCATTTTCGGCATCTACATAATTTAATAGGGGCTTTTCATGATGGAATACTGAGCTAAAATATTCAGCAAAGGCATTAGCCGCGTCTTGACCTGTTACTTCTGCACCTTTATAACTATACGTTTCAGTATGTTGTCTATCTTTCTTTTTATCACTAACATATTTCCAAAAGAATACCGGATCGTCAATTATACTTTTCTGTATCAACTTAAGGTGCTTCTTATATGCATTGTCAATTAAGGGTTTAACTCTCCATCGATAAAAGCTAAACAGTTCTTTGTTAAATAATTTGCCTTCTAGCTTAAATCTCTTAAGATGATAATATTTTTTTTTAATATTTTCTATGATCTCAGGTGTGAATCACTTGGGATAGACATACTGACGACGATTTGGGAAAAGATTTTTATTTGGTACATATAAATTAATAATCTCTTTCAATTTTTTGTAAAAAAAAGTTACGGCCGAATTTACGTCTGTAAAAGTCATTAACTCGGACCAATCTAATTCAGCTAACGCAGTATATAGACCTTGAAAGTCTGCCGAAATCTTATCAGGCGAAGACCACAGCCCAGGCAGGAACTCCCCGTATGAAAGATTGATTTTGACGTCCAACGAAGGGTGATATTCATCTATTGGCACGAGTGGATCCAATCCAGGCGACACCTTCAGTTGGTTACGGTCGTAGTCACTCAACACGAGATCTAACAAGCCACCGCGAGTATTAAGTACCTTATTATGTTGCTATAGATTACAGAAGTCACAAAAAATATTAAATTGAATTTTAACATTAGTGCTGCAAGAATTAAGATTAAAATCCCCTAATACTAATACATTCAAATTTGAATAAGTACACAAAGCATTTTCTATGCAGGTCAGAACATCAATATACTGATCGTCCCAATAATTTGGTGGTAGGTACACCACACAACATAAAACTTTACATTTTTGCAGGTCACAAGAGCGAATATTAGTTCCTTATCAGGTGTCATACCGTCAATATCCGAGATCACCCGAACCACAGTATAAATACGAACAGTATGGAAACTAAGCCTAGTTGAGGATATAATTACCTACGCTCCATTGAAGCAATAGGGTTGTAACTTTTAATGTTTTGATATTGCTTTTTTTATCAATCAATCGAATTTAAATAAGTAGCTTACAATTTAAATAGGTAACCTCAGCAAAAAACGATAGTTTAAACACGGAAAACAATATCTTTAACTTTGTCATTACGCCGTAACCTTTTGAAAGTTTCGGCGGGAACGTACGGGATGAAAACCTACCTTTATTCTTCACTAGTTGTTCCCTGCGATTTCGCTCGCGTGTTAGTGTTTTTATTTTTTATCGCGGAACCCTAATTATTTTTCTAAAATAAAAGTAACCTAAGTTACTCCTTATAACATCTGCTATCTGCCAGTGAAAGTGCCGTCAAAATCGGTCCAGCCGTTTCGAAGATTAGCCGGAAAAATTGATACCTATTGCAGCCGCCTTCTTGGATTTACATTTCAACAGCACTATTAGCTTCAACATACTCAAAAACTATGAAAATGACACCCATGACCAAAAAATTGATACCTATTGCAGCCGCCATCTTGGATTTATATTTCGACAGCACTATCGGCTTCGACACCCCCGAAAACCATGAAAATGACACCCATGTTTTTTTATTAGTGATCGATGCACCCATGACGAAATAATTGATACCTATTGCAGCCGCCATCTTGGATTTACATTTCAACAGCACTATCGGTTTCAACATACTCAAAAACTATGAAAATGACACTTCTACCCATTCCCCTGCCTGCTCAACATTCAAGGCAGTGTCATTCACGGAGGCATTAGTTGATCGATCGACCCCCGAGCTCAGAGGAGTGATAACTGACCCATTGGAGGCCTTAAAATCTTGCTTGGCATTATTCCACTTCTTTTCATTTTGTTGGCCTTTTGGGGTATTGGTGGGAGCTAACGGAGGGACGGTGGGTAATGATGCACTTGTACTAGTTTCCTCGCCGCTGTTTTTAGATGGAGACGATTTAGTCATCATTTCAATTTTATTTTCTAATTCAGTAATTCTACCTGTTAACCTAGTCATCATTTTAAAAAGTTTAGTTTTGAACGTGATAAATTGTTCATTAATCAAATTACTAACTTTAGTAGTCAAATTTTGTTCAAAACTCTCCTGCATTTCTTTTAATTCATGCACAACAGAAACCCGGATTTTCTCCATCAAACTACTAGAGTACTCGTTTTGTCTGGAAGTTTGTGGTGCATAGCGAGCCCCAGTACGAATAGTTACATTGTCCGGGCTATTAATAGATATATCGGGGCAATCACTAACAATACTCATATCATGCGTTAATTGTTGACGAATTGGTGTGTGAGAGTTATCACCTTTAGGTACTTTACAACGGCATTCAACGCAAATCCAAGAGGTTTTCAAATAAGAAGAGAGCGTAGCGTACATATGTGCAGTTAAATTTGCACATAACAAGTCAAAGTACTGTTTACATTTGACACATCTCATAAACGGGTTACCTTCGATAATTACGTTGAGACATCCCGCACAATTAACTCTTCTAGGTGACATTGTAATACAGTCGACAATCACGCGCTACGTACACGCCGGTCGTAGGCACGATGACTCACTCCAACAGGCGGGTCAAGCTTGTCGTAGGAACACAACAGTTATTTAAATTTTTTGAAATATTTTCAATTATAACTTGAGAACTACTTTACAGATTTTGATTCTGAATGTACCACTAGTGAGTTTGTTTTACAAGCTAAAAGGGTAATATAATTTTAACACCAAACGTCAACTTTAAACCACTAATTAAGATTGATTATTACGGAGCAAAATAAAACAGATGTTAACCGGTAAGGCGTATCACGCGGAAATGATAATGAATGAAATAAAATGAATAGATAGGTTTGAGACCGTAGAAAATCCATTCGCTGTACATATTGCACTAAATCGTTTTCTTCGTCTGGGGTAAAGTAAGATACAAATCAGCCTTACTTCTTTATAGTTTTGTCAGATTACAAATGCTGGTACTAAGTTCAATATGGAATGCCATATTTTATGCTAGCATCTTGAACCCGATTATGCTGTAAGCAAAGCTTTCGCAGACTTTCTTCAGACCAGTTTGCACGGTCACTCTTCCTCTTATAGTTATATATCATCTGAATTATATAAAAATAGAAGAAACTCAATTAGCTGATGCGCAAAACGTGTACTATTAAATTTGCCCAGTTTTGTCATGCCCGCCCATACTTTTGAAATCAAAATACTCATCTATATTTACGTGAATATAGTAAAATAATGTATTACTACGGAAATGAACATTATAAATCGTATGCAGAAACTGGAAAACATAACAACACTATTAAATTAGTAACAGTTGAATAATTTATTAAATTGATTTATAAAATTGAAAAATTAATCTTTCTTTTTTTACAAAAAATACAATTCGGTTCGCACAGCACTCGTTGCGCTTGTTCCGCAGTCGACAGGTCACTAATTTTCATTCAATTCGGTAATGTTCATCACGTGATCCTTGGTGTCTCTCTTCCTAACAATGTGACAATAAATTAGACTCATTATTCTTTTTGCCCTTCCTCTCCGAGATAACCGTCCGTCCTCTTTTCATTATTTTAACGCATGATTGGTCACATAACGACTTTTTCCTAAACAAGTTAAGGTTGCAGACGAGCTCATAGTTTATCAACAACTACATCTATTCTGGATTAAAAATCGTCCAGATTAATAGTTGTCATTTCAGCGGACTAAGCTAGAATGAAATGTTTTATTACTAGTGAAATGGTCTCCTGAACTCATCACTCACCAAACGAAAGACAGTAGCGTTATTTCGATATTTCATGCTGGTTTTGAACTTTTTCTGATCAATTTCACGCATTTATTACTTATATGACAGCTGCAGAACTCCGCTACCTCATGAAAAAGTAGATAAGAAGAGGTTATATGCGCTTATACCAGTTGTGGCATTTTATTGTTCTTATACGCTGTAGCGTTGTGCGATGTTTAAGTTTTTATTCCGTAATTAGCTCATCATCATCATTCATCATTCCAGCCTAACAATTCCACAACTGAACATAAATTTCCCTCATATAGGCTCTTAAGATAATATTTGCTAAAGTTGCCACTCTTGGATTAGCTAAAGTTTCCATACTTTTCAGGCGGTAAGTAGTTTGAGCTGTTATCAGGAAGATGTTGCTTCCTATCTGTTTTGATTGATTTCTGTTTTTGTCTGTTGCCTCTCACGACACCCAAGGGATGATATGGGGTAGTAAAATCTCTTAAGAAACCATTATACGGCGAATTAGCTCATTAGGTATAATAAATCTAAGAAATAATAAAGAAATAAGTTATGGAAACTACTATTATTATAACCAACATTACATTTAATTTATTATTTATTGTTTAAACATGAATTTTCTTTAAAGTTGTTTCGTCTGTGCATAGGAGATAATCTAGTTATTTTTTTATAAAACTGAAAGCCAAACGAAACGAATACTTTACAGCCTGTAATTGTACTGACTCTCTATACTCTTCATATTGACCCTCTGTATTTAGCTACAGAAATATGTAAGGCAGTGGTACTTAACCAGACGTACTACTAGGTAAACAAGTTGCGAATTTAAAAATTTTGTATAACCGACTTCAATATAAATAATTTGAGAACATCATCAATGTGGTCCAAGTCAATTAGATACGCATTATTATGAATAAATCAAAAAGTACTACTATATGGGACCACATGAGAAGCATCAGCATTCAATTAAAAAAGAATCGTCAAAATCGGTCCACCTAAAAATAGGTCCTGAGGCAACACACATTAAAAATATAGTCGAATTTACCTCCTAATTTTTTTAAAGTCGTGGGAAAAGAAGTCCTATCACAATGTAAAAATATGTTTCAATTAAAGACTAGTAGAATAGAATATAATTATTTTTATTCAGTATTGATTACAAGTAATTCTTATTGAAAGTAATTTTTTTACTTTACCACTGGTTCCAAAAAAATCTATGAAGAACCAGCAAGAAACCCAGCGGGACGTTTTAAAAAAAAATTACAATATAAATAATTAATAATTATTTACAAAATTTATTTTAGAAACAGCTTGGAAGCAATCACCTCATTCCCAAGGGTGATTATCAACCATGTATTCATTTATATTATAAAAACTCTTTTTGTACAGTTTTGTTTAATTAAATATTTAAATTTGGTAATAGAGATACCTTGTATGTTTTGTATGTTTTCTGGGACATTGTTGTAATAGAGTATACATTGCCCCAAGATTGAATTACTAAATATGTGGAGTCGACAGACTGGTATCACTAGGCTGTGTTTTTTCCTAGTGTTTACGGAGTGTACATAACTTTTTGTTACTAAAACTATTTTTGTTTTTGTGAACATAGATTAAATTTTTGTAAAAATACTGAGAGGCCACAATTAATATATTTATTTCTTTAAATTTATCTCTAAGAGACTTTCTCGGTTTAAGGTTATTATTACTTATGGCCTTTGTCTGCAAAACAAAAGTAGTTTCTTAATCAGCCGCATTTCCCCATAGCAAAATCCCATAAGATATTATGCTATGGAAAAAGTTTAAATAATTTAGCTATCTCGAAACTAGTGAAATCTCTAAACTTTTTTACAGCATAATCTGCAGAGCTAAGTCTGCTTGCTTTATGAAGCTTTGCGTCGAGAGTGATGCCAAGTAAAACAGAGGATTCAATAGGGCTCAGTTCTTCCCCATTTAAAAACAGATTGATATTCAGATTTTTTTTACATTCGTTGTTGTAAATTTAATTTGATTGCCGTTTAAATGAAGATTATTAACGTTAAACCAATGAAATAATTATAAGATAGACGTTTATGTTTAAAAATCAAGGATGTATGATAATACTGTGGTATAATCATGTGTGAGATAATCATAATATAGTGTTATTTGCTGATGAGTAAATAATACTATATCATTATTATCCCCTACAAGAGAAGGTAAGTCACTAAAAATAGGAGGAGGCCAAGAATCGAGCCCTGAGGGACACCCATTTTTACGGACGACACAGAAGAACTTTTACCATGAATATTAACTTTCTGCATTCTATTATTTAAACGTGAAATAATACATTTAAGCGCTATATTCTTGACACCATTGTATTGTAGTTTCCTGATTAGTGTCTCATGGTGAACACAGTCGACGTCCTTGGAATTATATTAAAAAATCTTAATATCTGATCTAAAATAATTTTTTCAAAAATTTTACTTAGTGTATGCAGTACATAAATTGGTCTAAAATTAGCTGGGTCTAATGTACTACCAGATTTTAATAAAGGTATGACCTTACCATGTTTTATTTAATCAGGAAAAACATCAAATTTGACGCTTGTATTAAAAATTGTGGCTAGATAAGATGCTATAATATCTATTAGAGGTGCAATAACTTTAACGAAATCCTCCATAAGTCTGGCGCTTTCTTAACATTTATAGTTTTAAAATATTTAACGATATCTTTTAGCAACACTCTATGGAATTTAAAAGTATTTGAACAAGGCTACACGTTTTGTTTAACAAGCAATGATTCGGCGACAGTAGGAGAAGAATTTAATGATTTTTTCAAACAAGGAACATCAGTAAAATCTTTTACAAAATTTATAGCAACTTCTTGATCTTAAATAATTGTTAATATTCAAGTGAAAATCCGAGTTTTGTGGTCTTACCTTGCCCGTTTCACTATTAATCATACTCCATGTTAATTTAATTTTATCAGATGCAGTTTTAATTTTGTTGCTTAAGTAAAGCCTTAGCTATGGAGCATACTTTTTTTAAAGTTCTAGATTATGTTTTTACATATTCTCTCAATTTAACATTATGATTATATGATCTTTCATTATAAAGCTCCTATAACTTTCGTCTACTTTTGTAAATTCCTACTGTCGCCATTCATTAAATGTTTTGCGACTGTTTATAGAGAAAGTTTTAGAAGTAAATATTTTAATAGTTATAATTTTAAATAATGAACCATACAAATAATCAGCATTATTTATAAATGAAAGTGATGGAAGTCTTTTTACCATGTTACTTCGAAACCTCTCAAAATGTTGTTCGTTTATGTATGTAAGACAATGAGACCAACTGTCCACAGTGATATGAACTTAAATTCTGAATGATTAATTAATGAAAGGGCTTAACATCTGTAAGAATGTTATCTATAGAGGTCGCACTGGGCCCAGCAATACGTGTCGTTTTTAAGAATAAATTAACAAAATTATATGATTTAAATAAACGCTCCACATTATATTCATATGTCTTTGCTAGATTATCCATAGCCAGTTTATGGTTTTTTTTATTTCATTTTCAGCCATATTTATATTTATTGGACACAGTTGGAAGGGAGTTAGAAAGTAGTAAAATTTCTGATTTGAGGCACTCTACGTCAGTCTCATAACATTTTTAATGTTATCGACCTCCATTGAATACAATTTAAGTTCATATACCAATGCTTGCTTTTATTTACATCATCACCTTTCATACATTTACATAATTTTGGTATCAATCTTATTTTTTATTAATTTTTGTATTTTCTTCACGTATTTATTAACTTTTATATATTTCTTCAATTTGGTTTCATTACAATTAATCGTTACTGTTTTTCCTGAAGTGGAAGAGTCGTCGTTACCTGTCAATTCTATTGTTGCAGATTGCTGTAATATTTTAGAATTATTACATTGCACAAGATCAGAAAACAGGCTTTGAGCCTGGGAGGCTTTTAGGTTTTCTATGTGTGATTTAAATTGTGCTATTTGCTCATAAACCTCATTCAACAGTAACTTCAATGCAGCAATAAACATGAGAGCTTCTTCATATTCCTTGCTGCAATGGTCAAACTCATTAACCGTTCCCTGTAGCTGATCTTTTTCTTTTATAACACTGTGTGATCTGTATGTAAATTAACCATATCACATTTCAATTGTGTATTTTTGGCAATTATGCCAACTATTTCCTTTTAGTAGTGGACTTATGAAGGGATTACGATATAAAATATATATATATATATATATATATATATATATATATATATATGAATACTGATATTATGATATATTTGTATTTTTATACTTTATGGTAACATAAGATTATGATATATAATTTTATATTCTTATTGTTTGAGCAATGCTGTCGACCGGTGGAACAACTTAAATAAAATAAATGTTGCACAAAAATGAAGTCTGCCTGGAAAACAGCCAGCGTTAAATTTAAGGGCACTGTGGAGTTGGAATTGTGTTTCTTTGACATGTAAGTAGTCATAAAATTTCAAATGTAGGTTTTTGAAACAACAAAATAAAATACACCTAAGTACATATTGATGTGTGCCTTAGCTGTCTTACTTTCGGCTAATAAAGTTTAAATAATAAATTTTATCCAAATTCACCAGAAGTAGGGTAATGTTTTTTGAGTGTGTATGTATGTAATATACGTACGTACGTACGGTATGTATGTACGTCTATTTATTAGTCACGGTTTTGACATATTATGGAGTGACGCGTATTAGTTTTGGAAGTAATGTATGGTATAATTATTTTCTTACTAGTATTTTTTTAACTACGGGTTTGATAACTATTTAATCCACTAGCTTGGTAAAATATAGGATTTTTATTGAAATATGTTTAACTTTCCACGCACATTGGTTTTTCTGCGGCAGTATATAAACAATTCTATTTTCACAAACGCAAAGCTTTTTCTATAAAACTAAATAAATATTTTATCAAAAATACAAAAGTACAACATTATAAATAATGCAAGCAGATTTAAATATATATTAAGTATTTACATTCGTTTAATTAAAAACGTATTAAATGTAATATGAAATGTGATCCTGCATCGGAGCTGCATCCATTGACTTTCTACATGATATCTTACTAGATCGTCACTATATCTGGTAGGAGCTGATCTACACTCCGTTTAACCCTAATTCTTTATTTATTTATTTCTTTCATAGACAGTAGGAAGTATAACAATTAAGAAGGTGTAAACATCAACTCTTTTGAGTTTTACCGTACAACCCATGCCGTCGATATACATTAATAAAGATTAAAACTATTTATAACAAAATTTGCTACACACTTCTTCTTCTTCTTTTAAATTAGGCTTCTCTTGATAGAATTCTGCCAGTGTCAAGTCAGTCATGGGAGTGACAAGAAAATATTTATTACATTAAAGAGTTCTCAATTTTACGAGTGGGTTCACAATCTACAACAAAAGGCGTCACATTTTTAAGTACCATCCCCAAAATTGATTAGTAATTTTACAGTTTAATATTATTAGTACGAATAAAATCACACAAAATATTTACAAAAGGAGTATACACTAGGGACAACAAGTACTGGAAATTTACAGGACGCGGGACGTAATGGGGCAGGATATCATAGAGAGAGTGAGACAGATTAGGACACTCAAAGAACAGATGGTTTACGGATCCTTCGTCTAGCCCACATTCACATATTGAGCTATCCGTAATCCTTAGTTTAGCCAAGTGAACCGGAGTACAATCATGTCCAAAGCGAAGGCGACAAACAGTGGAGGTGATTGTTTTATTAAAGTGGCGATATTGAAAGAACCATGGTTTTGATGGGATATTAATTTGGACTTTGGAATAGTGTTTACATTTTAATAGTTTAGACTGATGCCAGATACTTTGCCATGTAGACAGAAGGCTGGATCCAGCCTTTGGTAGGAGGTCATATGCATAGAGGCATTGTTTAGGGAGGGAGCCAGATTTGATGGCTTCTTTAGCTAAATTGCTACACAGTTTATACGTACATACT
Source organism: Parnassius glacialis (assembly GCA_033319125.1). NCBI lineage: Eukaryota > Metazoa > Arthropoda > Insecta > Lepidoptera > Papilionidae > Parnassius > Parnassius glacialis. The sequence goes on along the minus strand of JAVANC010000027.1, from coordinate 12,991,228 downwards.
TAAAAAACAATCATAAGACAGCTACACATTTTATAAACACACCCTCATGGTGTTTATAAAATGTATATCACAAAATAAAGTTATGTAAAAATAAAAAAATTGAGAAACTTTGTTTATCATCGGTTTTCACTTCAGCTTATTATTACATTGGGTTATATCAGTTATTACCATTTCTGCGGATATCATTGTTAAGAATAATTTAACGCAGAGAAACACCGAGCATAGCCTGCTTAGCAACTTTAAGTATCCTCGTACAAGCGATACAATAAAGATAAATACAGTATTTAAGAAAATGACGATGAGCAGTATTATCAGTGTAAGAAAGTAAATTTGTAGTTTTATATGGTACTTCACGCTACTCTATACGTCCCATTACTGCCAAAAAAATGTTTTTTTATATAGGGTTGGGTGATAAGCGAGTGTAACCAATAGACATCTACATCTATCCTCAATTAAGAATCAAAATGCATATTCGTAGTCACCCGTGATAAATATGCCTATTTTCCATTAAAAATGATCTCCGGTTCTCTACAATCACCATACGATACACAGCAGTAACAAGCTGCTATTTTACACTGGTGTTCTGTGAAAGTGTGGTCCTTTCTCGGTACAGCTAACTCATTTGTGCTACAACTATACTACTTATATAGCTGCAGCATGGCTCTACCACGTATATCATATTCTAACTGCTCCATTCCGGACACGTTTCATCAAATATATGACATCTTTTACTATTCCGTACACGTCGCAATTCTTGATTGGTTGACTTTGCGTGTACTCGAAATATCTTATTTAAATTTTATTGTTCGTTTAAGAACCAAAATGTAGAGCTGTCTCAACTGAGGCCTTAGATAGAATGCCTCGTTACTATTAAAAAAGGTCTTTGATTCTCAGCACTTATCATTAAATACGCAGCAATAATATATTCCCTGGTCAAACCAAAGAATTTTTACGACAACCGTAATAATTAAGTGGGCGTTATACCACTTTAAAAATGATTTGAACTACCAGGGTTAATAGTAAAAAAGTAAGTCAATGGCATTCTTGGAAAGAATTATATCCGGTAAACTTAAAAAAAAGTGTTACTGGAAACAAAAATCATTTTTAATCATTTTACTGTTGAAAATGCTACATTTCATTCAAACGAGAAAAGTTCCAACGTTCAGTTTAAATTAAAATTCAAACGCACTCCAGGCATTGTGTCTGTTAACCGAGGTCTCGCTCTTTACAAAAAAACTTTAGCGTATTGGAAACGGTCAATGCTTTTTTAGCAGAATTTCAATTTCATTTGTTTTTGACAATACCGTTTTAAAATAGAACATTGAAATTGACTGTTAGCAAATAATGTTAGGAAATCTTTATACCATATTTTTCTTTACGTGTTAATAAAAATATAAAATCCCAAAGTTAATAATGCATCCCTCCCGTTGCAAGGACAGTTTGTCCGCTAATGCTATCTGGGGGCACGGCAGTGCCCCCGCCAAGTCGAGCAAAAAAGCGGCACGGCCGTTCCATCCTTTTCTCGAAGCAGTACAGGCCATTTTAGAAACCCTATAACTTCGTTGTGGATTAAACTAAAAGCTTGAATTTTCAGTAATCAAGTAGGCATTGTATAAACTCAGTATATTTAAAATTTCATTAAATTTGAACTAGAAGTTTAAGAATTATAACTAGTCAAAGTTTCTTAATTTTGTCACTCACTGACTGACCGATCATCAAAAATCTAAGGCACTTTTAGCAGACATAGAAGCTTCAAATTTGGAATACAATTATTGTTTAGTATATAAATCAAGGAAAAGTTAAAATATTTTGCAATTTCGGCCCAGTTTTTGAGATACACCAACCGCATAAATAACTTTGTAATCCTATATAAATGTATAGATAGATAGATTACAAAGTTACATATGCAGTGAATGAATCAGTGCACCTATAAATATATAATATAATAGAATAATAGGTGTAGATAGGTACGTAGATATAACTATCTAAAAAAGAAATGAGATGCCATCAAAAACATAACTTGTAAAAAAACCCAAGTATCGCAACTCAGTTCTTCTACCGTAAAAAGTTGTGAGATCCATGTAATACCAAGTCGGCTAATTTATTCAGTCCATACTTAAAGGTCCTTCTGTCTTAAGTTATAACGTAATTAGCTAACTTAACAACATCTTATAGTGACCATATCAATATTAAAAATTTATGTTTTAAATAAATAAATTGAGTTGGCATTCGCACTAAACAATCTTATTTAATATAATAATATGTATTACTTAGGAAATACATTGTGTATTCATGCAATGGCCAAGTCAATCTATTTATTTAAAATATAATTTTTTTTTCGTATTGATGTGGTCACTATGAGATGTTGTTAGCTAATTACGTAAAAACTTCAGACAGAAGGACCCTTAAGTAGGGACTGAATAAATTAACCTACTTGGTATTATACGGATCTCACAACTTTTTACTGTAGAAGAAGTGAGTTGCGAGACTTGGGTTTTACAAGTTATGTTTTTGATGGCATTATATTTACAAGCTGATTAATTACGCTGCAAAATTAAAAAATACGTAAAATTCGTTCTATTTAAATTTAATATAGAAACGCCATACGTCACCGCATAAGAAAATCAATGACTCCATTTTTTCGCATGGGTGTTTTAAGAGGCGACTTAAGCGACGAAATATCTCAGGACATAATATAAATAGAGGTAAGATCATGTAGTGTTTATACTACATATACAACATGTAACAAAAACCCTGTGGTTCCCGTTAAGTACGTTATCAGGATCAGTATTCAAACCTATAGAAATAACTTCTTTTTTAAAACTAGACCAAATATTTTTTTTATTCTTTATTTTATTACCTCTAACTGACACTAGCCAATGCTAAAGCTACTCGTAAGTAAAGCGGGGTCTTTGACAATCCTCTTACTCCCCAGACAATGCAGAGGTAATAAAACCAAATACAATTTGCATACAATTTTTTTTAAATAAAATAAAAAAATATTGTTCGAGTTCTTTAAAAAAAGTTATTTCTATAAGTTTGAATAATGATACTGATAACATACTTAACGGGAACCACAGGGTTTTTGTTACATATTGTATATAACAACAGTGGTAGAGCCAAGCGGCAGCTTTTGCTGTCGCACGGATGGGCCGGCTCGAACCGGGGTGGTACCACGACCTCACAGAATACCAGCGTGAAGTAGAGGTTTACCTCTGCGTTTCGCTTGGTGAGTGCAGGTGGCCGGAGGCCCTTTTTACTAGAAATGAGGCATTCCATCTTAGTCCTCACGGGTGACAACGCATCTGCATTTTGATTTGTAATAGAGGAAAGATGTAGATGTCTATGGGCCGCAGCAACCACTTACCATTAGGTGGACTGTATGCTCGCTTGTCACCCTTATCCTATAAAAAAAAACCGCAAACCCGCGAGCACGGGACGACGGCAGCTACTGCGATCGTCAATCCATCTGCCAATCTTAGCGATTACGAGAACTATACCAGGAAGTATTCATGTAGCAATGGTATATTTGTTATCTATGTGTCCTTTTCTAGCTGGTCCTGGCCTCACCTTTCTCCGGAGTAATCCGATCGTGCCGGATTACTCTCCCATCCAGATATAAAAGTGAGGGAATCGAGAGTGAATCTGTACTTGTGCACACATTCTTGCCACATCCTTGCATTATAAGCCTGTCCTTCGGATATGGTTGCCAATTTCAATGAAGTGTCCATACTTTATTGAAATTGGCAACCATGCCTGAAATTTGGTCGGGAGGATATTCAAGTAAAAACTTACCTACCCCCCCCCCCCCCCACGATCAGAATCAGAATTAAGTAAGTAAGTTTTTGTGTTTGTGGTACACTATTGGAAATATAATTTGTCCTGAGCAGTTATACATTATGATTATTTGTTTACCGTCTGCATGGTAGAAAATCGACAGAAAAATATTTTTTTTTCTAAATTGTTCCTACTTATATTATAAAATAGCGCAACGGTTTTATGGATTATATCAGCATTTTATTTATTTTATAAACTTTACTTTTAAACTATAATATATACTCCTGTGTCGTGAAGGAGTTTTGCATTCATAAATTATTTTTGAGCCAACTTCCAGATCCGGAAAAATGTGAGCCTACTTACAGTTTACAGACGCAAGGAGATTGTAAAATATAGGGAGTGCGCACTTCATACTAGAGAAACGTTCCTAAATCAGTGACCTTGAAATGAATGAAAGGCACCGAGTTAGACGTTGCATTTCTTTCTAATAGAGTGTCCATGATACAATATTTTGAGATTATTATTAGTGTATACAGTTTCACGGGAAACGAAATGCGTATTTTTTTCAATATGGAAAGTGCTGAATAGTGTTATAATTAAACTCCGTTTAATATTTTGATTACATTATTGCTTTGCTACAGTATCAAACCTTACGGTTTAGCAGCTTAACGCTGCTGTGTTTCGTATGATGAGTGTAGAGAACCGGTGACCCTTTTTAATGGAAAAGAGTCATTCCATCTTAGTCCTCACGGATGACAAAGCATCTGTATTTTGATTCGCAAACTAGGATAGATGTAGATGTCTATGGGCCACAGCAATCATTTACCATCCGGCGGACTGTGTGCTCGTTTGTCACCCTATTCTATATAAAAAAGCAATATATTCATTAATTTGACAACGTCAAATTTTAAAATAATGTTGTCACCTATAGCGTTAAATGCACCTCCTAGTTTTTAAGGAAAGAATATTCGTGTAACAGAAACAGAAAATTTTTATTCAATATACATACATACATACATATAATCACGCCTCTTTCCCGTAGGGGTAGGCAGAGACCACTTCTTTCCACTTGCTACGATCCTTACATACTTGTTTCGCTTCGTCCACTTTCATTATTCCCTTCATACATGCTCTACGGTTTAGGGTACTCTTAACCTGGCCTTTTTTCAAGACGTCCCCAATTTGGTCTAGAAATGTCCGCCTAGGTCTACCCCTTCCAACACTTTCATTCACACTCGCCTTATACACTTTTTTCGTCAATCGTTCTTCATTCATTCTCTCGACGTGGCCAAACCATCTCAGCATATCTTTCTCAATTTTTGTCACTACATCTTCTTTCAGACCACAACTTTTCCTTATCTCACTATTTCTTATCCTGTCACTCAGTTTAACTCCTATCATACTTCTTAATGCTCTCATCTCAACTGCATTTATTCTGCTTTCATGTTTCTTCTGCCATACCCAACTTTCACTTCCGTACATGAGTGTTGGAACCAACACCCCCTCATGCACAGCCAAACGAGCCTTGTTAGACACCTTCCGACTGCTCATAAAGGAGTGCAAAGCTCCATTCACCATGTTTCCTGCATTCACTCTTCTTTCGATATCACTCTCACACTTTCCATCTCTTGTAAACTTTGACCCCAGATACACAAACTCTTTCACCTGTTCAATTTGTTCATCTTCAATCACGATATTGCAGTCTGTCACTGCCTCATCTTTTTCAAACACCATCACTTTCGTCTTCCTTACATTCATCTTCATTCCCTTTCTAACAAAAGCTCCACTCATAGCAGTTACCATCTCCTGCAACTCCTCGGCCGAAGATGCAAGTAATACTTGGTCATCAGCATAGAGAAAACATTTGACGAGTAACTCATTCATTCTCAACCCACTTTCATTCTCTTTTAAATCTGTCAAACAATTGTCCATGAACAGATTAAACAGCCACGGTGACGCTACACATCCCTGTCTAACACCTTTTTCGATATTAAACCATTCAGTGTATGCCCCGTTTATCCTTACACAAGCACTAGAATCCCTATAAAGAGATTGCAATGCTCGTATGAGGATACTGCTCACACCGTTCACGGACAGTGCTGACCACAATTCATTCCTCACCACTCTATCATAGGCCTTTTCTAGATCTACGAAGGCGCAGTAGACTTTCCTGTTTTTAGCCAAACACTTTTCGGCTATGCACCGCAAGGAAAAAACCTGATCCGTACATCCCATTCCCTTTCTAAATCCCGCTTGTGCATCCCATACTTTCTCGTCTGTTTCATTCACAACCCTTTCAATCAACACTTTCGCATACAATTTACCGACAACGCTAAGAAGGCTTATACCACGGTAATTTATGCAGTCCTGCCGTGACCCTTTTCCCTTATACAATGGCACGATAACGGCTTTGCACCAGTCTCCCGGTACTTGCCCATTTCGCCAGCACAGATTGAAAAGGCGGTACAGCTGACTAGCCACCAGGCCCTGTCCAGCCCTTAGCATCTCGACGGTAATCCTGTCATACCCTGCAGCCTTACCTAATCTCATACTTTTCAACGCTTTCACTATTTCATCCATGCTTATCTCATTTTCATCAACATTTATGTTAGTTTCCGTGGAAGGTGGCAGATGCTGTACCTGCACTTCCTCTCTTTCAAACAAACTTTCAAAATACTCCTTCCATCTCTTTAACACACATTCTTCTCCTTTTATAATGCTCCCATCTTGACTCCTGATTGTACTCAGCTCCGAGGTAGAAGTATTTCCTCTGGCTGTTTTGATGGTTTTCCAGAAAAACTTAATGTTTGACTGGAAATCTTCAGTGAGCCTCCTATCGAAATCATCTTTTCGTTCTTCTTTCTTTCTAGACACAATTTCTTTCGCTGCTGTTTTCAATCTTTTATACTTCGTTCTTGCTTCCTTTATCTCGTCATCCGTTGCCTTTTGAACTTTTTGGTTAGCTTTTGTTGCTAACCAATCCAACCACGCTTTCTTCTTTTCTTGCACAACCCTTTGTACATCTTTATCCATCCACACGTTATCATTCTTTCTCCCTTTCCTTCTTTTAGCTATCCCGCATACCTCAACCGCAACATTTACAACCCCTTTCTTAAATGTCTCCCACAAATCTTCAATCACTCCTATCTCTTCTATCCCTTTAAAACTTTCTTTCAATTTCTCTACATACTCGTCTTTCTTTTCTTTATCTTGTAGATTTTCCACTTTTACTCTGTCCAAAACACTCGTAGGCTCGGCCCCTCGGTGTCGCCACCGTTTAAAGAGGCCACGCATTCGGGCTATGACCAGGAAGTGGTCTGTGTCGAGGCCTACACCGCGGTATGCCCGAGTGTCTAGCACTTTCTTCCTCAGTCTTTCATCCACAATTACAAAATCAATCATACTTCTAGACTCACCCTCATCTCTTGTATACAAATGGATCTTTTTGTGGTCAAACATTGTGTTGGCCACGCACAGATTCCATTCCAAGCATACTTCAAGCAGTCTTCTCCCATTTTCATTCACTCTCTCGTCCCCAAACATACCCAGAACTCCTTCATACCCATCACGCTTTACTCCAACCCATCCATTAAAGTCCCCTAACATCACGATCCGTTCATTTTCTCCGCATTTATTCAAGACTTCTCTCATGCTATCCCAAAATTCCTCTCTCTCTTGTTGTGATTTTAGTGACCCACCTCCACGCAGATCCGTCGGTGCATAGACCCCAAGGATAAATAGGCGAGTGAGTCCGACTTTTAACCTAATTTAGAGGAGTCTTGGGCTTACACATTCATGCTCCATCACACATTCAACCATTCGAGATGAAAGAATGACACCAACTCCCTGACAGCCTCGGCTGGTTTGGGGGACTCCCGACCAGTATGCCGTGTAGGGGCCATGAACCGTGGTGTCACATCCTTTCCTCTTGGTTTCGTTCACGCACAGAATATCAAGGCAACGTTCATCCATCATCTGACATACTTCATCTACCATACCATTCATTCCTCCTCTTACATTCAACGTAGCGAAGCGGCTCTCAGTGGGCCGCTTTTCGCCCCCGCGAGAAACGAGACGTGATGGGTGGCGAACCACATCGCCGCCATTTTGGTAAATTTTTTGGTTATCCATTGCGTTCCCACGAATAGCAAAGGAAAGGTTTGTCCCCCCCAGCAGAGCCCCGCATGCCAGGGTAAGGCTAGCCTAATTCTGGGGTCGCCCGGTCCCAGGGCAGTGTAGCACGCTAACGACTAGGCTCGCCCCTAGCCATGCATCCATCCGCGCGGCCGACGTTGGATTGGCGGAGGGTAGGAATAGGAAAACGGGAAGGATAGGTGGTGTGAAAAGGAAGAGTAAGGTAAGTTAGGGTAGGAAATAGGAAATGTAGGATATTACCGTCCATGAGGGCAAGGGATAGGACAGTAATAGCTAGGGAAGCCGGGGTCGCATACCCGTATACCATACCACAACTACCGGACAGGTAAATTGGGATGAGTATCCCTCGACTAATATTTTTTAATTCAATATATATATTATAAATAATACTTATTGATAAAAATTATTTTGTTTAATTACCACTGATTCAAAAAAAAAACCCCTGTCCTGGGAAGAACCAGAAAGAAACCCAGCAAAACTTTTTTTTAAATAACAGCTTACAATCATGTATGTTACACAAATTAACAACACAACAAATTAGAAATAGCTTGGTAGCGATCAACTCATTTCCAGGGGTTATTATCATCCATAAATTCTTTAATATTATAATAACCCTTTTTATACAAATTTAGTTTATTAAAGTTTTTGAACTTTGAGGAGGTCAAATTTTGTATATTTTCTGGAATATTGTTGTAAAAGTGTATACATCGCCCCAAGAATGAATTACTGACTCGATCGATGGAGCCGAGTAACTGGTACTACTTGCTTGTGTTTGTTCATAGTATTTACTGAATGAATATCACTTATTTTTGTAAAACTACTTTTATTTTTGTGTATTTACATTACATTTTCATAAATGTATTGAGAGGCCAAAGTTAATATATTAATTTCCTTAAATTTTTGTCGCAGCGCCTCTTTAGGCTTTAAATCATTAATTTCTCTTATGGCTCTCTTTTGTAAAACAAATATAATTTCAATGTCAACTGCGTGTCCCAATAGCAAAATACCATACGATATTATGCTATGAAAATAGCTAAAGTAAACTAGTCTAGCTGTTTCAACACTGGTAAGACTTCTAAACTTTTTCACATCATATGCTGCAGACCTAAGTCTGCTTGCTAATTCTGATATGTGGGGGCTCCATTGAAGCTTGGCATCTAATGTGATTCCAAGCAAAATGGTGGTATCTACAAGACTCAGTTTCTTCCCATTAAAAATAACGTTAGATTTTAATTATTTCACATTCGTCACAGTCATAAATTTCATACATTAAAGTGTTTTAGTGGTTTTTTTAGTGTTACTTAATAATAAGCTTAATTAAAATATAATATGGAATATACCAATAATCATAGTTACTATGATTAGCGATAAAAAGTGTAAGATTATCGTTCTAACATACTTCTAAAATATTACTTTAAGTCAATAACTGTCTAAACGTTGGTAATATTTTTTATATGTTATTTATTATATGTTAGAAGGGAATAAAATACCAAACTCGGTGCCTCTGTTACTAAGAAATATGAGGAACGGTTACAATGTTCTAAGCGCTCACTCCCTATATTATATTATAACCTCCTTGGTTGGACGTGAGCTTGTTTGTCAACCTTACTTCTATAATAAATGCTAATCACACCAAGCGTTGCGATTGCAGCATTTGTAAAAATCATAACAATCGATTTTCATGTGAAAATAAATATTCGATGACTTGAATCCGCCATTTGACTACAATGGTAAACTCTTAAAATAAATATATTACGATATCATGGTTATTACTAATGTATTAACATTGAACTATGAAATTGTTACGTTGCGTTGATTACGGAATATATAAAAACTATATTAATCGGTTTTTATAGTGAAAATTAAAAATCGATTATTCGAATCCGCCATTCGACTACTGTACTACACAATTATATTAAGCTTACTTGGAGTAGTAAGAGGATTAATAGTAATTTTAATAGCTTTCGTAGTGTTCTTTATAAAAATACAAAATAAAACAAACTAAAATATTTAATTGTTGACCATAAATTAGAAAATAAATGTACTTCAAAGAACGCACAAATCACTTCATTTGTCTTTGTTCTCTTAAACGCAATACCAGAAGAACTTTGATCGATGTCCTTCGAAACATGCCCACCTGTTATCGACGTTAGTCTTATTTTGTATTTCTTTTCTACATGTATTTTTTGCTCGCATCAGTAGTCGATGTATTTTTTAAGTATTTTTGTTCAACTTTTTAGTTAATAGTTTAGTTTTTTTTCGTTAAAATTAAAACTGAAATTAAAAAGTATATCACACAGTGCAACGGTGCTATAAAAGATTTTTTTTTCGTAGATTCCCATTTTCTTTCTCAAAACTGAAAGTTGTAAATGGGATGGGTAGCTACATATTTGAGAGATTAGTTTGCTAAATTTCCATCATCAACGTAAGAGTATCTTTTTATTTCATAGAATATGTGCGACAAACGAGCATATAGTCCACTTGACGGTACATAATATATGCTACATGGCCTAGAGACAGCAATCCAGAATCAAAATGCATATATAATATCACCCCTGATGACTAAGATAGAATGGATTGTTACCAGTAAAAGGGACTCCGATTCTTTTCATTCACCATATGAAACACAGCAGCATTAATCTTGTTTTACGCTGTTATTCTGTGAGACCGTGGCTCCTACCCCAATCGAGCCGTGCAACGTGGCTCTACCACGTAAAAAAAAATCCGAGAAGAATGTTTGTGACGGAAAGCAGATAGAAGGGCGATTTTTCCACAAATATTCTTCTTGTTAATCTTGGCATAAAAGAAGCTGATTAATTAATAAAATTACACTTTTTCAGGATGCGCTTACTGTACTTCAGGCAAACATAATATTATCTTTTTTGAAAGCGTCGTTTTGGTATTATTACTTCTATATATATTCTGAGACAGAGAAGAAGAATGAGAAGATGAAGACGAATATGCCGATAAAATCTTTAAAACCTTTGAGGCTACTGAACCTACAGAGGAACATACGAACGTATTATAATAATACGGTACTCTCGAACAGTACATTTAAAAACGGGGATGTATTTCGGTTTCTTTGGTTTTTAAAATTAATTAACTTGAGTTATTGTAACTGTATTAGTAATATTGTAATTGTAATATAAATTGTTAAAAAAAATTAAAATAAAATCGTCATACATAAGTAGGTAATATTAACGTCATAAGTATTATGTTTCATCAATTACAAGTAATATCTATTCATTTATGCATTCATTGCAGACCGTCAAAAGTCTGCAGCTAAACAGGATGCCTTTGTTTATAATAGATTACCTCATAGAGAGAATATTTGCCATTGTTGCCACGTTTGGTCCCGTTTTGACAACCGCAGTTTCTTATTATTAATATTGCGTTCTTAATCAAGAAAATGCTGCCCTTGCCCTGTTTGACTTTCCGTCTGTTTTCATACTTTTACTAATATATCTACTGACAATTATATATCTACAGACTAATGCAAGTGCATGCACTAGATGTCTCTGTTTGTTTTTGTTACTAATATAATATATGCGTTTAAATATTTTAAACAAAGTTATTTAACTTCGTTAATAGTTTTCAAATTGATGGATACGAAATATAACTTATTTGTAGTATAGGTGAAAAATTTACAAATTTAGAGATCTTCCCTATTGCCTTGGGTATTAAGTTACGCTATTGCAAATCGAATTATAGGATAGCAATCCGTCACGATGTTATTACGTTATCCATCAATTTGTAATGAGGTTATATTTAAAGAGTATCTAGTTACTTATTACTGCAATTTGATAGATGATTTGAAATTACATCAGTTCAATTTATTTTGTTTAGTGAATCCTTTGTTAAATAAATCCCTTTTATAATCTATGACTTAAGCTGTTAATAAGAGACATGGAGTAAAAATTCGCCTCTTGTAATAAGTAACAAAGTATGGACAGACAAAAAGAAAGACAAAACGAAATTTGTTAAGTATTTGTCATTTATACTTTGGAATTGTAGCATATTATGTCGGTAGATAACAATAACGGTTTCTACGGCTACCCTGTAGTGTGTGAATAAATGATCGTTCACGGTTTCAGTGTGTTTAAATAAACGCTTCCCGTATTCCTTGAATAGCAAGGACATTACAGTGGCGACGAGTTTATTTTGTGTATTAATAATCGATTAACCAACAGTAGAAGTCACGCGTTAAAATGTCTATCTATGGGAAAGTGCCAGTTTTCGATTGTAAAACAGATGAGTGGGTGGTACACGTAGCACAACTAAACAACTTCTTTATTGCAAATGGAATCGACGATATCACAGATGCTCAAAGTGTGAGAAGACGGGAAATTTTATTGAATGGCATGTCACAAGACTCATATCGTCTTACTCGTGATTTATTGTATCCAAATACGCCTGAATCAACCGATTACAAGGCGATTATTGCTGCGCTTGACGGCCACTTCGACCCAAAAAAGTGTATATACGCTGAAAGACAAAAGTTTTATTCGGCTAAAAAGGACCCTCACGAGTCAATGGTGGAGTATGCTGCTCGTCTTCGTGGACTAGCATCGGCATGTTGTTTTGGTACAGCTCTAGAGATGTGTTTGACGGATCGTTTTGTAATTGGTCTTGACTTTGCGTCTGCCCGAGAGAAATTATTTAGAGAAGATCCCAATCAGCTAAAACTAAATAAGGCAATTGAATTAGCTTGTGCAGTTGAAAGTGCGCAGCGTATTGTTTCCGCTGGCGATTCGGCAGAGTTAATTAAGTCTGAACCTGTGCTGTATACGGACTCGCGGCGAAAAGCTACTGCAAGCGGCGGTACACGAGGCGGTCGCGCTTGTGGTGGCGGCGACGACGGAGCCCCCAGGTGTAGTGTGTGTGGTGCGAGGTCACACGATAACTCCGTATGTGGCTATCGTCATCTGTCGTGCAATTTGTGTGGTGCAAAAGGACATTTAAAAAGAATGTGTTCTAAGAGATACTACGTACATAACGAGATTACAACCAAAAAGGACAAAATTGTTAAAAAGCAGCATAATCGTATGCAGAATAATTACATTTTGGAAGGTAGTGATAGGGACGAATGTAATGATTTTTCACCAATTAATAATGTGAGAGATATAAATAATGAATCACGTATTAATACTATTTTATGTAAGGAAGAAAAACCGATATCTCTTGAAGTTATAGTGCGAGGTGTTACTCTTAGTATGGAGGTTGATTCCGGTAGTGGGGTATCAGCGCTGCCCGCGCGCATATGGTATATGTATTTCTCGCGAAACTTGTCGCTCGGTGAGTCCAATAAAATTTTATATACATACAGTGGTTCTGCTTTAAGGCTATTGGGCATGTGTTACTTACCAGTCACATATAATAATGTAACGCATAATATAAAATTTTATGTTGTTGAAAACGGCCCGGTTCCCTTGCTTGGTAGGGACTTTATGACAAAATTTAATTTCGCTTTTATCTCATTAAATTATTGTTCAGTAGATAAAGAAAAATTTATTTTGTCGAAATATAAAACATTATTTTCTGGTGGGTTGGGCACGTTCAATAAGTATAAGTTAACGCTACACTTAAAAGAAGGTGTCACACCAAAATTTTTTTAAAGCTAGGCCGGTGCCCTTTGCGCTCAAAGATAAGGTAAGCGCAGAGTTGGACCGATTAGTGCGCGCTGGCATACTCAAACCGGTTTCTTATTCTAATTACGCGTCACCGATTGTTGCAGTATTAAAGAAAAATAATGACGTACGTATTTGCGGCGATTATTCTATGACGATCAATAAGGCCCTAATAATTGACTCTTATCCGTTGCCCAAAATAAGTGAGTTATGTGCATCGTTACACGATTGTCGTTACTTTAGTAAGCTTGATTTATCAAATAGTTATAATCAGTTCCTTCTAGATGATGAGTCACAAAAATATACATGTATCAATACGCATAAAGGTCTTTTTGTTTATACGAGATTAGTGTTCGGTTTGTCAAATGCGCCAGCTTTGTTCCAGCGTGCTATGGTGCAACTGCTGCAGGGCATAGATGGCGTGGAGTGTTTCCTCGACGACCTGTTGATCGCGGCTCCGACCGCCGAATTACATTGGGAACGTGTCGATTTGGTACTAAGTCGTCTAAGAGACGCTGGGCTAATGCTCCAGCGGTCGAAATGTTCATTCTTCCAAAATAAAATAGAATATCTGGGTTTTGTTATTGATCGTTTTGGCCTTCAAAAAAATCCGGATAAAATAAAGGCTATTACACAAGTAAAGGTGCCAGGAAACGTCCGACAATTAAAATCATTTTTGGGTTTAGTTAACTTTTACCGTAGCTTTATACCGCAAGCGGCGGTCATTCTTGAACCATTACATAATTTACTTCGAAAAAATATGAAATGGGAATGGACGGCGGAACATCAGAAATCATTCGATGCTATCAAAGACGAGTTATGTTCAAGTCGCGTACTGGCGCACTTTGACCCGCGGCAGCAGCTGGTTCTGACAGTGGATGCGGCCCCCGACGGGCTGGGCGCGGTGCTCGCGGTGCGCTACCCCGCGGGTGCCGAGCGCCCGATCAGTTACGCTTCGCGTGCTCTCACTAAAAGTGAGCGTGGCTATAGTCAAATTATGAAAGAAGCGACTGCCATTATTTATGGAATCAAAAAATTCCATCAATATCTTTATGGCCGCCAGCAACCATTTATTTTGAGAACAGACCACAAGCCCCTCCTTTCCATTTTCTCCCCCGATAAAGGAGTTCCTCATATGTCCGAAGCGAGACTGCAACGTTATGCTTTATTTCTTGCTGCCTATAATTATAAAATTGAGTTCATTAATAGTGAATCTAATGTAGCTGATTATTTGAGTCGGTTTCCCATTGATTGTGATTCGTCGCAGGATACGGCGCACGTAGATGACGTCACCAGTTATGTTAACGCGCTAGCGGCTGCTGGCGCGCCACTGCCCGCTTCATTAGACGAGCTGCGGGCCGCCTTTCATAAAGATAAAGTTCTGTCACTTGTCATGCAATATGTGACCAAATCGTGGCCACGGAAAGTGTCATCAGAACTTTTTCCATATAATAGATGCCAGCATGAATTATATGTTGATAGCGGAGTTCTCATGAGAGGTCACAGAATTGTAGTGCCTACTGTTTATAGGGCTGCTGTGCTACAAGAACTGCATGCTGCGCACTTAGGAGTAATTAAAATGAAAATGATTGCTAGAGAACGCTGTTGGTACCCGGGTATCGACAGTGACATAGAAAACATGGCTTCTAACTGTGGTCGTTGCATATCCTTGCGACCGTCTCCTGCGAAAGCGCGCTTGGAGTCGTGGGGGTGGCCTGAGTCTGTTTTCGAAAGAATCCATTTAGATTACCTCGGCCCAATTCATGGAAATATTTTTCTTGTACTAGTCGACGCGCATAGTAAATGGATTGAATGCGAATTAATGTCAAATTTTTTATCAAAAGAACTTATCAATAAATTAAAAAAAAAATTTTCACGTTTCGGCATTCCCAATAAAATAGTCACAGACAATGCCAAAACCTTTGTTTCGTCTGAATTTTCTAAGTACTGTACTGATAATGGCATAACTCACATTTTATCTCCTGCGTACTCACCACAGAGTAATGGACTCGCCGAGAACGCAGTAAAGACTTGTAAGCGGTTTATTGTCAATGCTATCAAGGATTGTGGTTTTAAAGATTTCGCTAATCTCTTAGATAACTATTTGTTTCACTACCGGAATACACCGCATTGTACGACGGGAGTATCACCTGCATCGCTTATGTTCGGTCGGAATTTACGTTGTAAACTTGATTTAATCGCTGTTAAGCGTTCAAATTTAGATCGAAAACCTCTAATACATAAAAATGTGTTAGTGAATCAAAATCGTCAAAAATTATATTTTGGTGGTAAAATTAAAGCATTTTCAATTGGGGAAAAAGTTTGGGTACGAGACTATCGAGCCAATCCAAAAAGACCAACATGGACCCTTGGCCAGGTCGTTGCACGCTTAGGTAAAGTTCTATATGATGTGGCGATACAGAGATCCGATATCATTTGGAGACGTCATGTGAATCAGTTAATGTCAGCCAAATCATATAACAGCAGTCGTGGTGAAGCGGCGTGGACGTTTGAGGATATGGACGTTGGGAGCACGGCAGATCCCAGTGCCTCTCATGATTCACCGGCATCATTACCTCTCAATAGCCCAGGTGGTGCGCTAGCCGCACAACCACCGGGACCTGACGGCGGTGAGGCGGCACCGGTGCTGACTCACGCGGAGTCTGATATGGAAGACGTGTCCCCACCGCCTCAAACCTCCACGACCATGCGCACTCGATCTGGCCGCGCTATTAAACCACCTAAACGCTTAAATTTATAATATTTATACTTACTAAATGTAATGTAAACAATTGTTTTGTTTAAGATTTTTTTTTTGTGTATTCATAATAAACGTAGAAGAGAGGTGGTAAAGTCGAGTGATTAATGTCTTTTTTTATTATACATAAAACAATGTATGTATTACTATATGTCTTTTTGATTTATTTTATGCTAAATTGTGTAAGCGCAACATGTCCATCAAGTATACATAAAACATAGTTGTTGTATTAGGTTATTAATTAGGTATACTACTTAAGCATTTGTTCTAACTGTTTATATATTGTATATTACGTTGTAATCTAAGTGTGGAGGGATGTAGCATATTATGTCGGTAGCTAACAATAACGGTTTCTACGGCTACCCTGTAGTGTGTGAATAAATGATCGTTCACGGTTTCAGTGTGTTTAAATAAACGCTTCCCGTATTCCTTGAATAGCAAGGACATTACAGGAATGTTTATATAATAACAGTTTTTTTTAAATTATAGAATAAGAGTGACAAACGAACAAATAGCTCATCTGATGTTAAAAGGATACTGTGACACAAACATCTATTCTCAAATTAGAACCAATATATTGCATAGTGACAACGCATTTGTATGCGTTGTCACTTCTGAGTACTACATTTTAGCTAGAATGGCTCGTTTCCAGTAAAAAAGGTCTTCGGTTCTCTACAGTCACCATACAAAATACAGCAGCATAAAGCTGCTATTTTACGCTGGTATTTTCAGAGCATGGTCCTTTCCCGTTTGAGCTGATCCATTGGTGTTACAACCATAATATAGTTGCAGTATAGCTCTAACGCATACATGAAATGTGTGTATATTCCACGAGTATGGAATGTATAACTTGGTAGAACATGCAGCAAGTCGATGTATGCAGGTGGGTCAAGACCGTGTTTTGTGGCGTTGCTTTGGGAAGGTCTTTTTTCAGCAGTGGACATGTGAAGCATTGTGTTGATGATGATGTTAAAAAACACCACTGTAGTAAAAACAATACTTAGCTTAGTGTAACTTAAATAACTCTAAGGAAAAAAAAGTTTTTTTTATAATTCTCCCTTTATTTTATTTTTATTTTTTATTTTTAATAATAAGATACTTTATTAGTAAGTATTAAATAATAATCTATATTGAATAAAATGTTCAAAGCCATGCTAGTTTTATGCAGTCAATATATGACAATATTTATACAACGTGTCCCAAAATTCAACGATAAGCCAACACCGAAGGATAGACCTGCCCCGGACTAATCGAAGAAAAAAAGAAAAAAATATATATCCCAATTATATTTTAAGTTATATAAAAAAAATGAAATTCTTCAGAAATTGAGACCGTTTATGATATTTTTCACTACCATGACCACAATTTTTTAAATATTTTTTCTTTTTTTTATAGGCAACCTGAATAGTACTGCTATCTACCACAATTCTTAAAAACTCCAGAATAACTCTTGTTTTATCACGAAAATTAATGAAACTTATTTTATTCCCTAAATTTTTTGAAGACTTTTACTTTTAACCAAATTTAACTTATCGTGGTGTAAAAAAAAAGTATGAACACTAGTATGGCAAGTTTTTTTAAAAATTGACGCAACTAACCAACATTCCAATATGGTATAATATTTTAGGAAAACAAGCTATAAAAAAATATGGGCCTATTATTTCTAAACAGGGGTCAAATTCCTTAAATTGTAATTGTCAGTTATCACTTTTACTACATGCCCAAAATGGGCTCCTTTTACAATTTCTAGGAATTCGAATGAAGCATTAATACCTTAGATGTTAGAGAGAGATAGATAGATAGAGATATTAAGGTTAAAAAGAGACAACAACAGGGCAGGTAGAGAAGCTGTTATTATTCTCAGCAAGTCGGTTCAGTACGCTCTGCTCCTTTGTTTACTGCGCACCGTTCCCAATTCAACTTACGTGGCCCTCGTACATACTATCGACTTTTGGCTTGGCTTTTTGGACTGGAATCGATCTGCAAACTTAACTGACCTGGCATTATTTGGACTGGAAGTGATCTGCAAACTGAACTGACCTGGCATTATCTTGGACTACGATTGTGTGTTTTGTGATTTAGAGTTCTGGCGCATTTTGGACTTTTTGGCGTTTAACATGCCGCAACCGTACACACCACAGGAATACGCTAATATGCATTTTATCTATGGAGAATGCCGATGTAATGCTAACGCTGCTAGCAGACTGTATCGAGAAAGATACCCAAATGCTCAAAAATATCCTGATTATCGAGTGTTTATTAATGTGCATCAAGTGTTTTCGGAGGGTCGTATGCCATCCAATTGGAGAAGAGCTGGAAGACCTAGATTGGATCGTGATGAAGAAGTTCTCAATGAGATAGAAAATGACTCGACTACTTCGGTACGTGCCATAGAAGAAGCTACAGGAATCCAGAAAAGTTCTGCACATCGAATATTAAAACGTCACAAGCTTCTCCCATATCACTACAGGCGTGTGCAGACGTTATTACCGCAGGACTATCCGCTACGGGTCACATTTTGCCCTGTAATGCTGCAAAGGCACAGTGAAGATCCCCACTTCCTAGACAAAATTCTATGGTCGGATGAAACAACGTGCAAGAAAGATAGGTATTTAAATCTTCACAACCTACATAGTTGGAGTAATGAAAATCCACACTTGATGAGACAAGACAAATCCCAATATCAATTCAAGGTTAAGCTTTGGACCGGCATATTAAATGGAAAAGTAATTGGGCTCTTTGAGTTACAAGGAAACTTAGATGGCAATACTTATTTAAACTTTTTACAAATTTACTTGCAAGAATTGTTAAACGACGTGCCCTTAAGTGATCTTCAAAACATGTGGTTCCAAAATGATGGTTGCCCAGCACATTATGCCCGTCCTGTGCGAGAATATTTAAATCAAGAGTATCCAGGGCGTTGGATCGGGCGACTTGGTCCTATCTTATGGCCACCCCGTTCACCCGATTTGAACCCCCTGGACTTCTTCTATTGGGGTTATCTTAAAAACAGGGTCTACTCAAAACCCATTGTGACATTGGACGAGCTTCGTCGAAATATCACTCAGGCTGCTGATTACATTAACCCTTCCAGTACCGGGGGCTTCCGACGTCATCTCGGCGCGCGGCACTTGTTTCAACATTTATGTTTTTCACGACTGTTCGTTTATGTTATAAGAAGCTTGAGTTACAGTTCTTTAAAGCTGATAAGATTGTCGATAAATAGAAATAATAAAAATAACATTTGGATGTTTAATTAGTTTTGTACAGCTTTTTGTGTCTAAGGGATCTTGAAAAAGTGTATTTACTGTCAATAAATTTGGTTTTATCAATGAAAAAGCGTAAGTTTTTATTTTATTTTTATGTCTTCACAATCAATATAAAATATTCTTCCATGAATAAACCGAAATTATGCATGTCACCATTATAATAATTCTACTTTTTCACTCGCAAACATTTGCTAAAAATTCGACAATAGACAGTTTGCGCGCGCTTTGTAACCTCATTTTCAAAACCTTTTTGTGAAAATATTATAGCGTCTTCCTTAATTTTTCTTATACAGTCATATAGATATAATATTAAAGAATAATATGTCTTTATCAATTTACATACGTGCAATAAACTATCTATAAAAAGGCTAAATATCTGAGAAGGTAGATCTTATTTGAAATCTTACCCGTTATAAATTGTTCGCGTAAAGGTGTTTTGTTTTTCCTTTTTTATCAATTGAAACACAAAAATTAACTGCTGTTGTAACTTAAGTCATTCCAAAACATTATCTAGTAAAGATCATTAACATTTCTTACCAGTTTTTAAAAGAAAATCCAACAAAAATCACAAACACAAAAAGAAAACAATTACGCAACTAACAGCACCAACAACGCGAAAGTGAATGCCTATTATTTTTTATTTCGTCTATGTAACCAAGTGAGTTTAATACTTGAGAATACTCTTTAGTTCGTTCAGAATCGAATGAAATAGTGTTCAATTGAAAATATACTGTATTTTTATATCAATTAACACGAAAATAGCAGCACGTAATGCGGACATGAATTCATGTCCGCGGTACCTTAGGGGTTAATAGCAGAAGATATGCAAGACAAATAAAACGATCATTTTTAAGGCGATGTCGTGCATGTATTAAGGCGAGGTGTATAGACGACTTTTGTGAATTTGAGGGGGTGAAGCAGACGAGTAAGGGACGAGTAGTCCCGCCCACTGCGGGGTGCACCGCGTGAATCTCGCCGACGCTCGACGTAAAATGTACAATTGGTACAGCGCGCCGCCGTCCGTCTTCGCACCGCATTTCCGCGATGTCAGTTGGTTCGAATCCCATCAGATATATATTTTTTATTCGTATTTTTAAAATGTTTCTACGTTTATTTTCGTATCTAAAATATGTACATTTTGTTTAGTTATTCTAAAAATATTATGTACCTACATATTTTCGTGTTGTTATTTTTAAAATATGTACATATTCTATTTTCTTAATTTTTAAATAATCAATAAATGTTATTTTCTAGAAAAGGTTATCGAGAACTTTTGTAATAGATTCATTGAATGAATAATAAATTAATGCTTAAATAAAATGGCTTCGGACCAAAATGGTCAATTATAGAAATGGCCTATTCTCGAAACGGCAAATTGTCAAAATTGTGAATTTATAACAACAATAATTTTTATTCCCATAGACATTTTTCTTCAGAATCAAGAGTAAAGTAAACTATTATGAGCAAATTTTACAATAGCGCTAGCCCTAAAATCGAAAAAAAAAACAGCCGATTCATAATTTTTTTCCTGAGTGAATAACCTTTTTGTATATTTTTTTTTGGATTTGTGGGTTGTTTGAAGAATACATAAAAATTAAACATGCTAATTATTTTAATTTTATTTTATTATTTTGATGTATTTACGCATACAGAGGGAAATCTAATTATATAAATTGTGGAAGTAAAAATAATTCAGTCAGCATTTTACTGTGCACCAAGGCATATTTTGTGTCTTTGGTTACAGCTCTCAACTTATTGCAAATATTGCGCAACACATGGTTTCGGCATTCAACTTTTTGAACGGTATGATTCAATGACAATGCCTTATAATTATTTCCGTAGGATCGCGATGACCAACAGCCGTCAGCATTTATGTCTATTAGAGATATGCCATCTTTGCTCAATGTTCCTTCAGGTATCACTGCATCACGCTTACGCATAGCTGCTGCCGCCGTCACCAAAGTACACATTCAGGTCTCTGCATCAAGTTCGGAGGTAAGGTCTTATCATAACTAACAAAACGAGTCCAAGCTTGGCATACTTAGTTCTACTCGTCCTGGAGATCCAGTAGCAGTCACCGAAGTACACCATCAGGTCTCTCCATCAAATCCGGAGGTAAGGTCTCATCATAACTAACAAAATGAGCACAAACTCGGCACACTTAGTTCTACTCGTTCAGGAGTCCCAGTAGCAGTCACTGAAGTACACCATCTGGTCTCTCCATTAAGTCCGGAGGTAAGGTCTCATCATAATTAGCAAATCAAGCCCAAACCCGGCACATCTAGTTCTACTCGTCGAGGAGTTACAGAGTAGCAGGCACTGAAGTACACCATCAGGTCTCTCTATCAAGTCCGGAGGTAAGGTCTCATCATAACTAACAAATCAAGCCCAAACTTGGCACACCTATTTCTTCTCGTCAAGGAGTTCCAGTAGCAAGTCACTGAAGTACATCATCAGGTCTCTCCATCAATCCCGGATGTAACGTCTTATCATAACTAACAAATCGAGCCCAAACACGGCACAT
Source organism: Parnassius glacialis (assembly GCA_033319125.1). NCBI lineage: Eukaryota > Metazoa > Arthropoda > Insecta > Lepidoptera > Papilionidae > Parnassius > Parnassius glacialis. Next base: position 12,969,118 of record JAVANC010000027.1, on the reverse strand, counting down.
CTAGTTCTACTCGTCGAGGAGTTCCAGTAGCAGTCACCGATGTACACCTTCAGGTTACTTCATCAAGTCCGGAGGTAAGGTCTCACTCATCATAACTAACAAAACGAGCCTAAACTTGACACACCTTATTCAACTCGTCCATGAGTTCAGAGTTTCAGCAGCAGTCACCGAAGTACGCTTTCAGGTCACACAGGTAGATATTCGAATTTCGTATCTAAGTATATTTTTGTAGTTGTAAAAAAAATCAATCTTTCAAAGTATCAAAATGTTTTACTTGATTACGATTCCCGCAGCTAACCGTGCGTACACTTGTGTGTGTGACTCGTGTCAATGTAATAGTTCGATTCTATACCTATTAATTTTGCAAATGCGTCCTTAAGAACAAACAAATACGTAAATGATTTTTGAACGGCGAGCGAAACAAATTGGTACAGGTCCGTCTAGCAGCGTGCCTCAACGATCACTGTCGCTCCGCGTAGAAATGAAAGAGAAGCGAAAAGACGCCACGATGGCGCGATGCGAAACATCGATTCGTTCGAGTTATTTTTCATTAAATATATTATTACATACAAATATTTTATTTCAATCGATATATAAAAACAACAGTTCCCCTTTAATATTATATATTACATCACTATTATTAATTTTATTAAGATTTGCTTATAAATAATACAGTTAAAATTGCTGGAAATTCAATTTCAATGGCTATTTTATGATTTTTTTCTATCGAGAAAATTTACCGAAAACGTGTTTTGAAAACAATGGTCCACCCATAAATGTGATCAAGATTAACATATATTTTTTTTTCCGTTCTAAAATGTATATATTTTGTTAAAAAACTGTTTTTTGAAGCCTAGTTTGACTAGGTACCGCGCCTTAATGCTGCTGGCAAACAGTTCGAACATTTGCTATAAGAAACTGTTTGTATCATTTGTTTTGAAATATTAAACATTTTTCAAGAACTAATACTTTTATTACACCCGACCGTCATTTGGCCCCTGTTAAGAAATAATAGGCCCATATTTTTTTTAACTTGTTTTCCTAGAGTATTATACCATTTTGGAATGTTGGTTAGTTGCGTCAATTTTTAAAAAAAACTTGCCATACTATAGTGTTCATACTTTTTTTTACACCACAATAAGTTAAATTTGGTTAAAAGTAAAAGTCTTCAAAAAATTTAGGGAATAAAATAAGTTTCATTAATTTTCGTGATAAAACAAGAGTTATTCTGGAGTTTTTAAGAATTATGGTAGATAGCAGTACTATTCAGGTTGCCTTTAAAAAAAAAGAAAAAAATATTTAAAAATTGTGGTCATGGTAGTGAAAAATATCATAAACGGTCTCAATTTCTGAAGAATTTCATTTTTTTATATAACTTAAAATATAATTGGGATATATATTTTTTTCTTTTTTTCCCCGATTAGTCCGGGGCAGGTCTATCCTCCGGTGTTGGATTATCGTTGAATTTTGAAACACGTATATAAATTAATAAATACTTAAATTACACAATATTGTTACTCAAAATATTAAAATTAATATTGCTTTTTATTTACTTTACTTTCGCCACATATCATAAACTTATAATAATTTCCTCTAGACTCTAAATCCTCCAGACCGGAAGTTCACGGTGGCTAGTCTCAACGAAGAATAGGTATTTGCCCAGGACAGGTTTATAGTGCACGAGTGTACTCTATATTCATTTACTCTAAGATAGGACGGCATTCCGACACAACCAGAAAGAGATTAGGCGTAGGACCAATGGCTTAATGTGCTTTCCAAGGCACGGAAATGAAACACCACCATTTCCCTACTCCAGGCTGCTACTGAGAATATATTGACAGAAAAACCAAATAACTGATTTTGGCCAAACCGGAATTTGAACCTAGGACCACCTTTACTAACAGTCACACTTACGATCACTAGATCAATGATAGTTATCAATAAAGATATTAAAGTAGATGGTATGATCCACTTAGTATTTGAAATTTGATTAATTTTTCACACTGAATTTATCATAGTTTACACTGATAGAGTCATTAATCGCGGAAAACTGAAACAGAATATTTAATGATTACTTATATTTACGCGAACACTACACATTCAAATAAAACTTGAAAAAGTCTGCAGACTGTGTGTCACTACATCAGATTTGATAGACCACAAATTCTCGCTAAAGAACACCAATTCCTTTCAAGGATGATTCTCGAGGCTATTGAAATAAAAAAAAAAACATCCTAATTTTAATAGAGAATATGCTACCCTATTTTCTAATTAATAATTATAAATCCCAACCCAAGCATACAACTGCAAAACTTAGAGTTACATATGTTAAGTTCATACAGAACAAGAAACAAAATCTGAAACCTGGAGGAATAAAATCCCTAAAAACAAGTGTTATTTAAAAGTTAGAATATTACTTGAAGTTTATTTTTTTTTATCTTTTGCCACTCTAAATTACATCGTATGCACTGACGAATGTAGTTTGGAAAAAAAACAGACGAAACAAATCTTTTTAGGTAAAAAAGGCTGTAGTGGCTGCAGGAAAACAAATATAGAACAGAAGGTTCTGTAGTAACTTTTCAATTAATTCGACTTAAAAGTTTTCTTTTGTATAATATATGTATCTGTAAACAAAAATAACTTTGCTTTTTCAATATATGACAATTGTTCTAATTTAGATACATTGGTTTTTTGGACCTTCAATCACACCCAGAGACAAAATGTTGGAGGTAATAACTTATAGATAACTTATTGTATTAGAACCTGTTGTGTATTGTATAACATATTGTGTAAATATACAAATAAATAACTTTGCAGAAATTATAACTAATCTCTTTTCCTCCAGCTGCCTTTACGTTTGCCAAAAAACAGGTAATCTTACATACATATAATCACGCCTTTCTCCCGTAGTGGTAGGCAGAGATCACTTCTTTCCACTTGCTACGATCCTTACATACTTGTTTCGCTTCGTCCACTTTCATTATTCCCTTCATACATGCTCTACGATTTAGGGTACTCTTGACCTGGCCTTTTTTCAAGACGTCCCTGATTTAGTCTAGAAATGTCCGCCTAAGTCTACCCCTTCCAACACTTTCATTCCACTCACCTTATACACTTTTTTCGTCAATCGTTCTTTATTTATTCTCTCAACATTGCCAAACCATCTCAGCATACCTTTCTCAATTTTTGTCACTACATCTTCTTTCAGACCACAACGTTTCCTTATCTCACTATTTTTTATCCTGTCACTCAGTTTGATATGCATAAATTACCTATACATACTGTTATTCATATATGGGGTGTATATGTATTATACATATAAGCTTCTTCTTGGTCTTGATCTTTATAATTTATGTATGTATAAATTGAATGACAGCTAAATGGCGTAATGGCTTAACAATGAGTTGCCCTGCTGAGGGACGTGGGTTCGAATACCGCACGGAACAAGTCTTTGTATTGCCTACAATAAATATAAAAAATTGGTTGGGGTCTGTATTTTGTCCTTATGACAGTTATGTATGTAAACAGCCTCCACGATTCAGGAGAAAATCTTAGTGTGGAGGCCCGAAGCTTGTTGTCGTGCAAAACTTGCTTGACGTGTTGGAGCTCGGCGGCCAGGTGTTTACTGTCACAGATCCCTCGTGCTCTCTGAAACAAAGATTTACCCACGGTAGCTAAATGCGAAAGATAGTGGTGAGAGTCACCGTTTAAATATCTATCTGTATGGGTATCCTTTTCTACACACAGTGTGACTCAAGGTGTTATCAGGATTCTGAGTTACTAACACACCTAGAAAAACTAAATAATTATTTGCCTCTAAGTCTTCTTTTGAAATGAATTATAGAATTTATGGAATTAAGATGGTTGAATAATGCAGTTATTTTATCTAAAAGTAGAATTGTTAAAGCGTTGTCTACTTAGCGCTTGTAGAATTCTGGATTTAATGAAAGAAGTAAGCAGGGGTTTCTCCTCAACGGCTTCCAGGAATATATCAACGTCAATGGGAGATACAGGTGAGCCAATCGCAACACCAACTACTTGCATATAGAATTCTTCCTTCCACAATAGGTAGCTAGATATAGGGCAGTGTCAGAGTAATACTGCATATTCTACGGGCATGTTGTTTTCTTCCAGACTTCTATTTAACGATGTTTTAACAAAAAAAACTATTTTGGGCACAATTTTTCTATCAAATCACGCTGCTAAAGAAATATTAAAATAATTCTAACTTATGTTCGAAAGTTCACCACAATTGTTTCAATTGTTCTCTATATGTTTAATAGAAACAGAAATGATACGATGTATAATATCAACGCAGTTTCTAAAAAATATAAGTTAAATAAAATATGCTGTATGCGGGAGATCTCAAAATTTCATAAACTCAGGCGATCAAATTCGTGCCTACGAGGCACAACAAATGACGTTCTGATTACTTACTAGATTTGGTTCCATTCCAGCGTTAGTTTTTGCTATCAATATACAATGCACATTTAAAAAGTAAATATTTTGTATCTCATGAAACATAGATTTCACTGTTTACCTTTTTAATGAAATGGAAACGAAGTTTACTTTTGTTTTCATTTACTTCTTTTACAAATTAAAATAGCAATAATGTAATGGAATAGTAGTAGAGCCAAGCTACAGCTATATTATTGTTGTGTAGCACGAATAAGTCTGCTTGACTAAAAAACGATACACTCTCACAAATTACCAGTGTAAAATAGAAGCTTTATGGTGCTGTATTTCGTATGGTGAGTGTAGAGATCCGGAAAACATTTTTTTTTTGAAAACGAGGCATATCATCATCGGGGGGGATAACGTAACTGCGTCTTAATTCTTGATTGAGGATAAATGCAGATGTCTATGGACCACATCATCCAATTATTTTAATAATTCGATTTTAATATTCCGCCAACAGAAATACCTCAAAACCTTAAAACAAAATTGTACAACCAGTGCGTGTTGCCAGTGATGACTTACGGAACTGAGACGTGGTCCTTCACTGCTGGCCGTATGAGGAAGCTCAAGGTCGCTCAGCGAGCTATGGAGAGGGCTATGCTCGGAGTTTCACTGCGTGATAAACTTAGGAATGAGCATATCCACAGTAGAACCAGAGTAATCGACATAGCCCAACGGATTAGTAAGCTGAAGTGGCAGTGGGCCGGCCATATAGCTCGAAGAACCGACAACCGATGGGGAAGAAAGGTTCTCGAGTGGCAGCCTCGTACCGGTAGGCGAAGTGTAGGGCGTCCCCCCACAAGATGGAGTGACGACCTGGTAAGACATTCAGGAAGTCGATGGATGGAGGTGGCTCAGGACCGTGCTTTGTGGCATTCTTTGGGGGAGACCTATGTTCAGCAGTGGAATTGTGAAGGGCTGTAATGATGATGATGATGATGATTCCGCCAACTGAAAGAGTAACACATCTTGAATGGTGCAACCAGTAATTTTGTGTAAATACAAAATCTGCATGGGCACTTTTCTTATTTGTATTCTCTCTAAATCGTTACATAAATTTAAAATATTTATAAATTCACATAATGTAGTAAACATAAAATATCGTACGTACATCGATAAAAAAAATATTATCATAATATAGCACTACTTCCAGCGGTATATTGCCATGAAAGCTGGTTGCCCTTCCTCGTTGAATGGCTGTACTAAGCTTTTAGACGAGTTAGGAAACAACCCTCTTGTCTTCAGCAGCGAGAAACTGATTCTTTAGACTTAGTCGCACGTAAGCCATAAGAGTACACAAATTATACTCTTAAGTCTATAGTTTAGCCTGCCGATGTTTAATTTGTCTGTCATGACATATGTGGTCTATGGTAATAAAGCCTTTTCGGATACCGTCATATTTGCGAGGAACTTCGTGCGAGATGTAGACAGCAAGTACGTGTAGTTCAGCAGGAAAATCGGGCTATAATTCTTCAACTGGTCCGTTTCGCATTCCTTGAAGAACAAAACCACCGCACTTCTGCTCCAAGCCTCAGAAGTAACGTCACAATTGAGGCCAGAATTGAAGAGCTTCTAAAAGACTCTAGGCAATAGTTTACACTCGCATTCAGAAGCCTCCCTATTATCTTAATCTTACCTTGGACCTTGCCATTTTTAAGTTGCTGAAAATTCATTCTAATTTTGCTCAAGCGTACGTCCGGTGTTTAGGCCAAATAATTAACACTGTAAAAATTTGCATTCACGACGCGCGACGACTCGTGCATCCGATGTTACCAAGGTCACCGTCGACCTCCCCCCCCCCCCCCGCTCCCGTTCGCATTCTATTCGAGGACGCGGCTGCCAGTTAGTATGAAAAAGGGTCGTAGCGCGACGGTCGCTCGCGCGCCTCCTACGGCGTTATCTCAATTTGTTTTCGTGATAACGAGGCTAGTCTTAAAGTTTGACGGTTTGGTGCGAAGCGGTCAGCCGCGTGACAAACGCCTCTAATTGATTGTCTTTCGTGCTTTAAGTGACAAGAGGCCCTTTTGAGTTTTGAAACGCTAAGAATGTGTGACCCAAGAGGAGATCGCTTCGTGTTGGATATAGAGTAAATTGTGCGCGCTTAATTGACTATTGAATATTTGTGTCTCATGTAGACCGCCTCGAATTAGTTTGTCTAATTTGTACGTTTCGTGACAAAAGGCTTGTATTGAATTTGAGTGATTGAATTGACTTTGTTTGCAAGTAATTTACGTCAATTTGTATAGTGATTGCATGTTGAAGTGCATTTGGCAATATTTATTTTGTTTGTGGCATTTTAATATCGCACGAAAGAATTTGCTTGTCGTGTGGAACGCTGAACTTTGTGACTCTAGAAGAGATCGCGTTCGTACGTGTGGTTATAATTTTGTTGCTAAGTGAACATACCGTTGAACTTTGATCGACTGATTATTAGTTATGCCGCGTGTCACTCGTTTCAATCTCCATTTACAGGGATTTGTTAAATTTGAAGTTAATTAAATGTACAATAAGGTTGATAAACTGAAATTGGGAAGTGACGTCAGACTTGAGTTCAGATAAAGTGAACTACCACTGAAGGATCGCACATTTGGATAAACGCAGCGCCTGCGGATCTGCGGTCCGACTACATCGGTTAAGTCAGGTTTCACCTACACACTACTACATTTACAATACTTACATGCACCTCCCTTATCACCTGACTGGTACCATGTTGTCAACCCTACCTCCAGAGACCGGTAAGTTTTTGTTGGCTTAGCAGCCCTTATATCTACATGTACTTATATACTAAATATCCATAGGCTATTTGAGCCCCTTATTTACATTTCTTGTCTAACAGGATATTAGTAGTGTGATCGGAGAGTTTTCGGGTCCTTTGTGATGGGTCTTGTAAAACTTACTTAGCTCCATTTGCATAGACAATTTCAAAGAAGAGGTCAGGAGGAGGTTGAATCATAGACCTCATTAGACGTGATCGCTATAGTTTGGTGCTTAGTACAGTGTGCGTCTAAAATATTATAATGAATATACGCTGCCGGTTTTCACCGTGGCAATCACAGATACATCACAGAATAGTTGCTTTAAAGGTATTAGAATGAAGTCAATGTCATTTTTTGCACAATCGTCAGAGCTAACCCTAGATCGCTTTCGTTTAGGCAGATACTACCTAAACAGAAGTGGGCTTGTTTAGCATAGGAAGGAATTCGTTATATAGAAGTTTTCCCAGTCCATAAAGTTAGCAATTGTTTTTCTTTTGGGTTCCGTTCTCAACTCCCAAAGTTCTCCACTCTCAGCTAATTATTTTCCTTTTGCCTAGCTTTGCACTAGAGTCTTCTATCTACACCGTGTACGATGTTTAAGAGGAAACTCGGCTCTTGAGATCTCCACATACAGCGCCTCCACCTCCTTATCGGGATGTGTCAAGGTTGTGCATAAATCCGTATGACCTTCAGCGAATATCATCCGATTATTCTGTGTGTAAGGTACGCAATTCTTGTGGATAAACCTAATCTTCACAAGATTGTTTACGAGAGGCATGTCGACTATTATTCTGACATCTCCTTGGGCAGATGGACACACTTCTGATGATAGAACATGTAACCGTATTGGGAAATTTCTGTCTTCTACCTTTGTCTGTCTGTGTGAACTATTAATTTTCAAAATAATATTAAAGTTTAATTTTTTTTGGTTACGCAAAATTCTACGCATTAAACATGTAAATCGTTATCGAGACCTTTACGTCCAAATAATCAACCGTGTAGTGGCATCATAAGATAGTCCACTATCCCAATATACCATATCATCTCGTGTGGGTCATAAAATGGGACGATCGATACGAAACAAGAGATGGAGATTATCTTCCTAATAACAATTCAAAATTATAAAAATATTGCAGTTGCCTACTTGCCTGCTAAGCGTTAAGTAAATAGTGCGAAATCCCCCTATAAGTAAATCTGTGAAGATAATGACAATTCTTAGGTAAAATGTAAATTTAATTCATTAAAGGAAAAGAAGAAAAGACTTATGACGCACTACTTATTAATGAAACTTGTTGGATGCAGTAACGGTGTAAAAGAAATCACCTCATTAGGTTGGGTTTCATAAAAGATGGCTATAGAAATATCCGAAAGATCTCATAGCATCCGTTAGATTACGGTGCAACTATCTCATACAATATCTGATGTTAAAGAAACTTCGATCGGGAGTAACGTTAAAGATGTGAGACATCTGGTACTGCTGTTAAGGGAATCCTTATTATAATGGAGAGGTTCATATCTAGCAGTAGAATATGGAATGGCAAAAATTAGCAAGAAGATAAATTACTTGTCTGCACAAGTTTTAAACGATACTTTTTTTAGGCTACCCTACTATTTTATTACTTTGCGAATTACACTAAGTTTTTCTCATGTATTGTGATGATAACATACAAAAATTGCTCAAAGACAAACATGCAGATTCGGAGCTATCGCTTGTATGCCATATAAATACTTTTTTCGTGAGGGATTCGAACCCGTGACCCTGCAGCTTCCAAATGGTTAGTCACTGCGCTAACGAGCTCTCTGGAAAACTTTTCTTTGCTATTTATAATATGTAATATATTATGATGTCAGAGTTAGGATTGCTGTGATTTGTGAAATTCAATATTACAATTGAACGTTAGGAGACACTTCTCTGTAAGTGATTTCACGTGTTAAACATGCGGTAAATCAAAAGTAATCAATCGAAACAGCTCGTTTTATTTAACATACTATACGTACCAAGGATCTTGAAATGAAAAAACTTCCTAATTTCAATAGAGAAGATGGATGGGTGCTGCCATCTGCTTTGGACCCCATAAATAACATACCATTGCAAGACTTCAAGATACTCTAAGGTCATTCTGTGTAGATCGAACCAAGTATTAATATTCAAAAATTGAAGGTAGCCGGGCTAATTGTGACACCGGGACGTCAAACATCGCAGTCTCCACCGTGACCATGGGTTGCTGTAAAGTACCCAAAATATCGGGAATTAAAGTAAGTAAATTAAACGCGATAAAATCCGTATAAATAGTTTTATCCAAAGTAACAGAACTTGTTAATTCTTCCGTTCTATTCCTGTTCCTTATATTTCACAATTTTATTTACACACAAAGCAAAATCACGGCTTTATCGTGTGCACAACTACAGTCGAGAAATATATTTCTTGTAATTCTAGATGTCGAACAAAAAACCAATTGATTTCCCCAGGGTTATATTTTAGTAATAGGATAAAAGCTTCCTGAAGGACATTCTCAATATTCCACATGGAGCTAAATTTTTTAAAATATCCATTTCAACTCAATATAGACTGCAAAATTTGGTATATCGTCTTGGTATTAATTATACGAGGGCGACACTGAAAGTTTTTAGAACTAGCCACTTGTATACGGTATAATAAAAAATAAGTTCAAATTTTGAAAAAAGAAATCTTTACAAATATTATTGTTTATGTATTTTATTAATTTATCATTTGTTTACGATTTGGCGGCAAATTGAAAATTTCTTGTGTCACGTCAGCATGATTTTAACGCGAAATTATTTTCGTACAATGATTTTTTATGAGTTTCGAAGTCATTTAAGTCATCAAGAAATATATGATAGACTTCGGTTGGCCTTTCACGATGAAGCCCCATCTCGTGCCACTGTTTACAACTGGTTTAATGAGTTAAAACATGGTGCACTAATCTCACCAATGATCTGCGTGAGAGACGGCCTTCTACGGCGACGACTGAAGATAACATCAGTGTTGTGCGGCGTATGATATAGACTGACAAAAGAATGACTTATCAGTAGATTTGGACAAGCTTAGGCAGCCGCATGAGTTAAGTCCACAAAATCCTCCATGAACATTTAGCTGTCAGGAAGCTTTGTGCGCGGTCATAATTTGACAGAGGCCCAAAAACTCCGTCGTATTGATTGATGTCGTCAAATGGTTAAAAGATTTAACGGAGGTGACTCAAATACTGTGATCGGCATACTTACGGGTGATAAAAGCTGGATTTATTGTTATGATCCTGAAACTAAGAGACAGCCTACTGTCTGAGTGTTTCAAGGTGTCTGGAATTGTGGGAAAAAGATGGTGGCCTCGTTCTTCGGAAGGACAGGTCATTACACAACAATTGTTTTAAAGGATCGAAAAATAGTTACTGCAGTGGTACACTAATAATTGTTTGCCACTTGTCTTGGAAAAACTTAGGAAGAAATGACCTCGCGGTTGGATCCTCCTTCACCACGACAACGCCTCGTCGCACACCGCCAACAATCGATTACTTGGCTACGTCAGACGCGAAATTACTGGTTCACCCACCATATAGCCCCAAACTAGCACCTTGCGATTTTAATTTTATTGCTGAAAGTAAAAGAAAAACTTTGAGGAAAACGTTATATAGACGCCGAGGAAGCAATGGCTGCATTTCAAAATGCCGTCGTAGAAACCCTTAAGGACGAGTGGGCAAGTGCTTTTCTCAGTGGTTCCATAGGATTCAGCGATGTATTGATGTAAATGGACACTATTTTGAAAAGATAAAGTAAAACTAATAACTTGCTAGATTGTTCAGTTTTTGATTTTCTAAGAACTTTTAGTGTCACCCTCGTAAGAGCGTTTTCGAGAAAACGATGCCGAAGAATAGTGTTCACGTATCTGCTTTTATCTGCCCAAAGATTGCACGGGATGTATATACAAACGTGTGTTTTTTTTTTCTTAATATCCTAGTGTTGTATATTATATCGTCATTATCATTATCATAATGCCTACCTAAAGAATGCCACAAAATACGGAGCCTACCATCGTTTTATATGTCCTAGAATATAATTAGTACTTAAAATTTTACAAGGAGGGTAAGGTAATGTTTTTTTTTTAATACTAACCCTGACATTTTGTTATAATGGCAGCTATCCCTGAAATTGGAAACCCATCAAAAGTCCACTGCTAAACATAGGCCTCTCCCATAGATTGCTTATATACAGAGGGAATATTTGCTATAGTTGACTTTTTGGCCCATAGACTATTTAACCAACTTAATAAGGAAAAGCAAACTTACACACAGGCTTTTCTTAATCAAAAATTTTCAATTTTTGATTAAGAAGGTACGGAGAGCTTTAGATATATAAACAAAACACGCTAATACAGACATGTGTGTGTTTGACAGTTGCTTAACAGGCGGGGGTTGCTTAAATGGGTAAACGCATTTTTTTATTTTTTAGTTGTTATAGGAGGAAACTGCTCATCTCCTGGATTGTTTCTTCTGTCGACTCTTACGAAAGCCATGGAACGTTATAGGGTAGTGGATATTCTTACACCGCCACTAAACGGTGACATTGGAAAGCTCCATAACTATTGCTGGGCTGACTACTGCTGATAATTTTGAAGAGATATTATAGAAGATACTAATCGCTAATAGTGTAGAATTTGAATGACAAGTCCTCACATAATAACCACTAACTAAAAAGGGCAAGGCTGTATGTATGTATGTAGCATTTAATTAAGTTAGCCTAAGCTTATGTCGCTGGCTGAGCCGTGTACTGGCGGTTAAGAATATCCACTACCCCATATCTTCCCGTGGGTGTCGTAAAAGGCGAAAAAGCGAAACAGGGAGGCGATATGCAGCAGCATCTTCCTGGTAAGGGCAAAAATACAATAAAAAAACTGCGGTTGCCAACCCGCTCGCCAAGCGTGGCAACTATGGCAATATACCCCCCATGATGAAAGTTACGAAGAGACGGCCTCCAGTCCCCGGCGGCCTGCTATTCCTGGCTACGGTGGCGACCATGGTAACGGCGGGGCAGGGGGTGCTAAGATTCTCCGGTGGAGGTTCGGTTACTACCTACGACAACTCGACCTGGCATTATACAACGCACGCACCCTGAGGACTGAGGAGAAGATTGTGGAGCTGGAAGAAGAGATAGACAAGTTACGCTGGCATATTATAGGATTATCCTAAGTCCGAAGAGAGGGGGAGGACACGGTAATCCTTGAATCCGGCAACATGCTCTATTACCGGAACGGCGACCATCTGTCCCAAGAAGGTGTCGGATTTATCGTCCACAAGTCTCTCATTAACAACGTTGTAAAGATTGAGAGTGTGTCGACGAGGGTTGCGTACCTTATTCTCAGAATCACCAAACGGTATTCGCTGAAGGTCATACAGGTTTACAAATCAACCTCAGCACACCTCAATGAGGAGGTGGAGGAAATGTATGAGGATATCTCTAGAGTCATGCATTCCTCCAAAACCCAATATACGGTGTTAATAGGAGACTTCAATGCAAAACTAGGCACAAGAGAGAACGGTGAGCTGAAAGTGGGGAAATTTGGAATAGGGCAACGGAACCCACAGGGCCAGCAGCTGGCCGACTTCATGGAGAAAGACGGACTCTTTATGATGAACTCTTTCTTCCAGAAGCGGCCCCACAGAAAGTGGACCTGGTCAAGCCCCGACGGTTCGACAAAAATGAGATTGACTTCATTATGACGACCAGACGATAACTGTTCAGTGATGTCTCCGTGATCGCGAGGGTGAAAACCAGCAGCGATCACCGAATGGTTAGAGGCACACTGAACCTAAACGTTAAGTTGGAGATGTCTCGTCTAATGAAGTCAACGCTCCGTCCCCCTCGTGCTCTAGTCTAAGGTACAGAAACCCTTCAGCTCGAGTTACAAAACCGCTTTCAGTGCCTCGAAGACTGCAATGAAGTGGACGATTTGAATGACAAGCTCGCGGAAACTGCCCATGCGGTCGGAACTAATTTCTGCAAGACCCACCGCAGAAGAACACAAAAACTCTCCGATCACACTTTTAATCTCATGGCTGTAAGACGAGAGATGAAACTACATTCTTCAAAAGATTTGACAGCATACAGGCAACTGAACAGACAGATCTCCAAAACATGCAGCGCGACTTACGCAACTTTAATACAGCTCGTAATGAAGAAGCGATTTAGCGGAACCAAGGCTCCAAAGTCTTTGCCAGAGATCTGCTGCCAGAAAGTTCCAACTGTTAAAGCTGAAGACCGAGTGTGGCAGCATCGTTTCCGGGGCACCTGAGATTTTGAGTGAGATTGAGAGGTGCTATGGGCAGCTGTACACGTCATCGTTGGAGCCTTACGCAAGTGTGAGTAACGATCCAAGAGCGAATCTTATCCGACATTATTCCATGACGTCAGTCTGAGCGAGATTAGAATGGCTCTCCAGCACCTTAAATAACGGCAAGGCCCCAGGCGAGGATGGAATTACAGCGGAGCTTCTGAAAGCTGGTGGAAAACCGGTACTTTAAGTCCTTCAGAAGCTCTTTAATTCCGTCCCCATGGTGGCATTACACCGGAGGCGTGGAGCAGAAGTGCGGTGGTCTTGTTCATCAAGAAAGGCGACAACGCTCTCTTGAAGAACTACAGACCGACTTCCCTTCTGAGCCACGCTTCTGAGCGCCTACGTGCTGTTTTCAAGTGTCATTACGAATTGTCTTGCGCGCAGACTTGACGACTTCCAGCCTCCCGAAAAAGCCGGTTTCCGAAAGGGCTTTAGCACCATAGACCACATACATACCCTTCGGCAAATTGTACAGAAGTCCAAGGAGTACAATTTGCCACTATATCTGGCGTATGTGGACCATGAGAAAGCCTTTTATTCCGTCGAAATTTGGGCGGCGCTGCAGTCCTTTCAGCGGTGTTAAGTGGACTGTCGGTATCTCGAAGTGCTGAAGTGTTTGTACAGTAGGGCTACGATGGCTATCCGAGTAGAGAACCAGAGTATGAAACCTATCCATCTGCAGAGAGAAGTAAGACAGGGTGACGTTTTATCCCTGAAACTCTTCACCGCTGCATTGGAAGATGTTTTCAAGCTACTGGACTGGAAAAGATACGGTATCAATATCAATGGCGAGTACATCACTCACCTTCGATTTGCCGACGATATAGTCCTTATGGCAGAATCGCTGGAGGACCTAAGCACTATGCACAATGACCTCAATAGTGTTTCCCAACGGATAGGTCTTAAGCTGAACATGGACAAAACAAAGATCATGTTTAATGTCCATGTCACACCTATGCCGGTAATTGTTGGGTACACTAAGCTCGAAGTTGTTGACGAGTATGTTTACCTAGGACAAATAGTCTGACTAGGTAAGTCCAACTTTGACCGAGAGGTCATTTGACGGATTCAACTCGGTTGGGCGTTCGGAAAATTACGGCACATCTTCTCGTCAGGTATACCTCAAACTTGAAAACGAGACTGTACACCCAGTGCGTGTTGCCAGTGATGACATACGGAACTGAGACGTGGTCCTTCACTGCTGGCCGGATGAGGAAACTCAAGGTCGCTCAGCAACCTATGGATAGGACTATGCTCGGAGTTTCTCTGCGTCATAAACTCAGAAATGAGGATATCCGCAGTAGAACCAGAGTGACCGACATAGCTTAACGGATTAGTAAGCTGAAGTGACAATGGGCCGGCCATATAGCTCGAACAACCGACAACCGATGGGGAAGAAAGGTTATCGAGTGGCAGCCTCGTACCGGCAGGCGAAGTGTAGGGCGTCCCCCCACTAGATGGAGTGACGACCTGGTAAGATATGCAGGAAGTCGATGGATGCAGGTAGCTCAGGACCGTGCTTGGTGACATTCTTTGGTGGAGGCCTATGTTCAGCAGTGGACTTGTGACTTGTGAAGGGCTGTAATGATGAATGATGATGATGAAGCTTTTGTCGCCTCTTGATAAAACCATTCACCCGCTGCGAGCTGAGAAAAATTAGATTTCTTTTTGATCTCAACGCTTCCTTTGTCTGATGTTTCATCTGTTACATTGTCATTGCATTTTCAGAGACACGTAATGTCGGGACAAGCCATTCATTTAGTTAAGTTTCTTTGCAAATCAAACTCGAAGTGTTTATATTTTGAAAGATAAGTGGCATTATTTGCCATTGATAGAATAACTGTTAAAAGCTCTTTATGTAATATACATAGATTATTTATTAAAGTCTTCCTTGTATATTTTTATACGGTATACAAACAAGCATATAGTCCACCTCATGGTAAGATGATGCTCTGATCCATAGTTAACTACGTCTATCCTTGATTAAGAATCAGAATACCATTGTCACTCATAAACAGTAAGATGGAATGAAGGGTATCCGATTCCCCATACAAAACACATGAATATTTTTCTATTCTAAAGTTTCTCGCTGGCATTCTGTAAGAAAGAGAGAGGTCCTATCCCGGTCTGTTATCCACATTCGTGTTGCTGCCATAATAATATAGCTGCATAAATTATCACACGTTTAAATTAAGACATATAAATATAACGTTAAAGTAAAAGTAACAAAATTTTTCAATCCTTATGTAATGCAAACATATAAATAAAACTAAAGAATTTGTTTGTAATGTAGAAAAAATTAACACACACACACACACACACACACACACACACACACACGTGCTGGTGCACTCACACACATGCAACACTAGACGCACACGCACTCAGTCAGCACACGCACACGCACGCGCACGCGCACGCGCACACGCACACGCACACGCACACGCATACGCACACACACAGGCACGTGCATATGCACACGCACAACACACGCTCACACACGCACACTTACGCGCAAGCGCACACGCAAATGCATGCGTACATGCACACGTAAACGTTAATACGCGCGCGCCCGCGCATGCATACACACATACACACACACACACACACACACAAACATACGTTATATCCCGAAAATTACGTTTTAAAGTTTTTATTTGGCATTTCATTTTTTTGTGGTTCAGTTTCCGGACGAAATATGTAACTCGTAAATTCATATCAAAATGTATTGTTAGGAATAAGGGTAAAAATAAATAAAAAGAAATACGAACAAATGAAGGTAGAATGCTAATCTCCCACTTGTTTTAGCAGTATATAGTATCGCAAAGGTGACTAAGCGGCAACAGCCTGTAATTCTACGAGTCTCATATCGTTATTATGCCCGTTGGGCTAAAACATTACTTCTACACTGAGATTCTGCCGAAATAAGACAAGTGATGTGGTTCTATTCGTGTAAGCAAGGAATATCGTGTTACTGAGAGGCTGCCCTGTGTTACATCGAGAGGAGTGGTGTAGCTGTTGCTTTGCATACATTGGTGTTGTCATGTACATACTCGTATTAGGTATGTCCTTCACGTTACACTAATGTGTGATTGTGTCTGGTATATATTACGGTTGGTTGAACTGTATTTGCTCTTTACTGAATGTGAAGTGATGTACGCTGTCTTATTCCTGATAATGATTGATTGCGTAGGCAAAAGAGCAAGTTGGACATCCGCACTCACACTTTTATTAAAATTAACAATTAATGAATGAAAGTGTTGGAAGGGGTAGACCTAGGCGGACATTTCTAGACCAAATTAGGGACGTCTTGAAAAAAGGCCAGGTTAAGAGTACCCTAAACCGTAGAGCATGTATGAAGGGAATAATGAAAGTGGACGAAGCGAAACAAGTATGTAAGGATCGTAGCAAGTGGAAAGAAGTGGTCTCTGCCTACCCCTACGGGAAAGAGGCGTGATTATATGTATGTATGTATGTATGTAACAATTAATCTTCAGAGTCAATTCTAATATGAGTAACATTATTTCATTTAAATAATTTTGAGAAAATTTCTAACATCAGAATTGGAATAGTTTTTAAAATTATTATACTTGCTCGACTCTTATAGAATATAATTAAATAAATTGAATATATTTACATATTTGACGTAATAAAATAAAATTTAGTTTGTCAAATAATTAATGTCTTTTTTTCTACTGTTTTGAAATGAGATTGCTCTGAACGGAGAAAAAACGTCGAAAGAAACTCGCAGGCGTCCTATTTGCTTTTTTATTAATTAACTAGCTGAATCCGATAGACGTTGTGCTGACAGTTAATATCATAGGTTGTGTTTTTTTTAGCCTCTCTAGAACGGACTGCATAAAATATCTTGGCGTAATGATAGATAGCAACCTAAGCTTTAATCTTCATATTGGCTTCTTAAGTACGAGTAGAACGTAAGTAAATTTATATTTTTTTTAACCTACGTCGTGTTGCAGTTTTTAATGTTATAAAAGTGGTTTATTTTGCACTGTGCCAATAATTGTTGAGATATTGCATTACCATCTGGGATGGGCCCACCTAAAACGACCATATTGCAATTAGAAAGTGCTCAGAGGCTGGTATTAAAAGTTATCAATTCTCTTCCATTCCTTTTTCTCACAACTGACCTTTATCAACAGTGTAGTATCTTATCTATTCGAAAATTGTTTATATTGCACACTGCGCTGCTACACATTATCTTATACAGTATGAGTCCTCCGATAATAACAAAAAAAGAAAATATGCAGTTTGTCTCAGTAAGTTACTAAAGACACAATTTTTACATAGATTATACTGCTTCCATCATAATAAATTGAATAAATTTTATCAATTTATACTCTACCAAAACATGTACATGCATGTTTTGGTAGAGTGTTACAAGAATTATAGAAGTGGTTGCTAAATATCGATTATAAGGCACGCACACGCACATGCACACGCACACGCATTCGCACACGTACACGCACTCGCTCACGCACACGCATGCACGTTAGCATGCACGCACGCATGCACGCAATCACGCACGCACGCACGCAACATGCACGCACGCACGCATGCAAGAAAGGGTGACAAACAAGAATACAGTCCGCCTGATGGTTAAAGTGCATGATGTAGCCCATAGACATTTAGGAGGACGAAGATAATGAATCAGTGTCTTCAGTTCTCTACACTCACCTAACGAGAGCCACGCTGTACCTATATTATGGACAACATTTTTGCACGAATGAGTCGGCTCGACCAGGATAGAACCACGCTCTTACAGAATACCAGCGTAAAATAACAGCCTAATTCTGCTGTCTCTCATGGTGAGTGTAGAGAATCGAAAACTCTTTTATAGGAATCGATGCCTTGGGTTCATACGTTGCCATGTCCAATTTGATTCTTAATTGAGGATTAAGTAGATGCCTATGAGCTACAGCATTTACTTACCATCAGTTAGACTGAGTGCTCGTTTGTCATCCCCATTATGTAAGTAGAAAAGTAATGAGATATTTATACCATCGTCTGTCGGAAGCCCCTATTTAAATATTTCTGTCATTTTCGATAAGCGCCCTCTAAGACACTATTGGACGAAATAGAATGAAGTCTCTTTCATACGCAACATTCAGATTCATCATTAAAATGTAATATTTGATGAAGGTACCGTCATAACGTAGAAAACCCTTTTTTTAAATTAAATCAACTCGTTTCATGTCCATAAGAGCTAATGGCATGCTAAAATGTTTACGGACAATAGGCATCCTAATCTGATGTATCAAAAATGGTTCCGTTATGAAACTTAAACATGGTTTGTAAATACTTTTATTATAATGATGGCTGTGTTTTACTTTATTATTTATATTAATTTGAACATTGCTTTTCAATCACATTAAACAAAATTGTAAGGAATTTCATAAACAGTCATAAAATGTTTCATTATCAACATTATAACCTCAAGAACGTGTTACAAGTATTAATTAAGGTATGTTTGATTTATTTTCAATGTGTTGTATAAAAAAAACAGTAATTCGTCGTAGATTGTCTTATTTTGTACGTATTGGTGAATGAACAAGTATTTGTTAAACATGTTAGACCATCAAACAATTTTTTTCCGTGCATATCAAAAAGGGAGACTGCAAGAAAAGTCTTAAAGATCTTATGTTTTCGTAAATATCGGTTAACAATCTCGTAAAGGTGCTCTTGTGAAATACACGGTCTCAGTTAAAAAAATACGTCTGGTACTTCTAAGATACGCCAATGGAAGAATTACACGTGCAGCTCACTCGCTTGTTATTATATATTTATTTAAATAAAACATGACCAGCACTATAATTACCTATTTCTGCATAGTTTGTAGCTACTGATAGTAATTAAAAAACTACACCCATGATTGAAACTGATCAGAAGATTTTATGACAATATCTACCGATGAATATGTATTTACATATTATATTTATATCGCCGAGCTAAGAAGATGATAAAATAATATTCTATATACTATAATAACCATACATATTATTTAAATATTTCATATATTGCATGCCTTAAGCGAAAACGCTCTTAAGCGAAAGGCTCCAAATTGGCAATTTTTTTTGGTTTGATAGCCTTGTATGTAAATTATTTCTGTAAATAGGCGGAAACCGGACTCCGGACTACAGCCACAGAGTACTTTACTCCGGCCTCAAATGTCGTCGTGATCGGTTGTTTGTTACAGCGGCTCGTGCAGAAAAATATCGATCGCGAAATACAAAATATTTCGAAAACCAAATTTGATACATACTTGATCAAGGTAAGATATTATTTTTATAATCACAGATTTTTTTATTACAATATTTTGTTTATATTATTTATTTATTTTTCTTTTTTATAAAACGTTACCCCCACAATAAGATTTTCTCCTGTGTCGTGGAAGCAGTTTAAAAACATTTGCACAAGGACAAACATCCAGACCCGGAACAATTATTTGTAGGCCATACATATACTTGTTCCGTGCGGGATTCGAACCCGCGGCCCCCAGCGCAACAACTGATTGCTAAACCACTGCGCCACGAAGCCGTCAAATATAAATTAGTTTATAATTAGCCGTTTTTATATAAATTAGTTATGATGAGACCTTACCCCCGGGCTTGATAGCGTGACTTGAAAGTGTACTTTGATGACTGCTACTGAACTCCACAACGAGGAAAACTAGATGTGCCGTGTTTTGCCTCGTTTTGTTAGTTATGATGAGACCTTACCTCTGGGCGTGATAGCGTGACTTGAAAGTGTACTTTGAAGACTACCACTGGAACTTATCGACGAAGGGAACTAGATTTGCGGAGTTTGGGCGCAATTTGTTAGTTATGAATAGACCTTACCTCCGGACTTGACTGAGTGACTTGAAAGTGTACTTTGACGACTGCTACTGAACTCCACGACGAGGAGAACTAGAAGTGCCGAGTTTGTTTTTTTGTATTATTTTACAAAATACACTTTGCCTTCCTTACTCTGGGCCATAGATAATAATAAATAAACTGATAATAATAAATAATAAAATTAAACTGTATAAAGATGGTTAATATATATATTTTAACTCTTGAAATAGACAGTTAAAAATATTAACAAATATGTTAAATAAATAAAACTAACCATATTGGATAAAAAAAACTATCGGTAAATCCAATTGAGCATGCCTACGCATTAAAAAAATTACGTATAGCATAATTATACGGATTTTTATAAAGTAGTTAAAATACACACAAGTTTTCACAAATAACCTTATTATACTTCCAATTTTCCGATAATTTTATGTCAAACTTCAATTTGAAAAAGTTTGGAAAATCCAAAGTGCACGACTTATAATGCTCATATGATTATCATATCATCATTCATGTCACTCCAAAAAGTCCAAGACTTATTCAAGTATAAATATTACATCCTACTTACTTTTAGTACGTTCTACTATTATTTATTCTGTGCTTTTAAAATATTGGTATAAAAATATCTGATTATTATAATAATCAAGTATGTATGAAATTTGCTTTTCGAATATTTTGTACAGCGATCTTTTTGAGCCGCTGCAAACAACCGATACAGTATCCATTCACAACGGCGGTTGACGCTGAACCATGCAAGTGAGGCACAGGCAGTCTCTATTTACTGAAATAAATTCTAACACAAGGCTGCGAAAACACCGAAAATTTCAACATTTAGCAGCCGAAAATAATTATAACTAAACAAAATAAAATTAAACTGCCATTTACATTCCATGGATTCCCACATGATAGATGAAGAGTTTTAAAAATAGATTGAGTTGAACAATTGATATTTTCAAAAGTAATTGTGTTTACAAAGCCATACGGAATTAATAAATCCATACCATAAGCCACTAAACCCCTATTTTATGTTAAAATAGCAATTAAACGATTAAAAAAAAATATTAGTAAGTTTAACAATCATTTATCTTTCTGACAGTATGCTTTTTATATCATTAATATGTATAATATGATTGCTAAATACGATTTCATGCGACAAAACGTTGGAATCTTTATTTTTAGGCGCTAGTAGAACATACCTATGCGCTTTGCGCTCGGCATGCAATTAGCATATGCCAGTGCATTCAAAACAATCCATGACGTTACTGATTTATGTTCACCGTATTTTTATTTATGCCATCTAGCATCTTCCTTACATACCACCTTGAGAGTCGAACAATTTTCGTTCGATAAAATGACTTTACCAATTGACTGCAGTAGATGGCGGTTTAAAAAGCAAACATTCCTTAAAAATATCAATACATGTATTCTTTTAATTTATTTCAATAAAATTTATTTTCGTCACAACAAACAAACACAAAATATTTTTTATTAAGTTACTATTAGTAATAACTATACTATCAGTAATAATAAAAATATGTGATACAGTTGAAAAAAAGTCTCTTACAAAGAACTTCCTACAATAATAGATATTATCTCAATCATAGTAATATGTAACAATTCCATTTAATGTTATGACAACACTAGCTAAAACAAAATGTCACTGTTTTTTTACTGGCTTTACAGCTCTGGGTTCTAGTCCTTCTGAGAATGTCACTATATGACACAAAGGTCCTGGAGCCATGCCAGATATATACATTTATAGTATGAAAATATATAATAGATATATTTACAATAATCTAAAAACTCTCAATTACATAGGTAGGTACATTATGTTAATAATGTATTAAGCTAACATGACTCAAACACAGGATGCATGACTTTTTTCAAGTGACATAAAACATAACCTTAAAAGGTTCAAATCTAAATATCTTTTTTTGACGCCTTCTCAGGACAAAATTCTTTGACAGAGTTATTAAGGGAACGACGTTTAACATTTAAAGATATTTTTGATATATAGATAATGGTAAATGGTGATAATGGTAGCGACCATTCCTTCTCAACTATTTTTATGTATGAAAGTCTGCCATTGCTCTTTGTTTTTAGATTAATTTAGAGAGATATTTATTACAATATTTTAAAAGTACAGAATAAATAATATTATTACGTACTAAAAGTAAGTAGGATGTATATATTTAAGTATTTATATTCAAATACGTCTTGAACTTTATTGTGTTACTTGAATGATGACATAATGATCATATGAGCATTATGAGTCGTGCAATTTTGGATTTTCCAATTTTTTTTTTAATTGAAGTTTGACATAAAATTGGCAGTATAATAATAAGGTTATTTGTGAAAACTTGTGTGCATTTAAACTACTTTAAAAAGTCTATGTATAATCTTGTTACACGTAATTCTTTTCGCGATTAAAGCATGCTCAATTGGATTTACCAATATTTTATAATTTTTTAGGCAAAAAAAAAAAATTTAATCAAACGATTTTTGAATTGACTAAGGTAAAGAAATAATTTTAAGGTGTTAATTCCGACGTAAAGCAAGAACATTTTACCCGTGACCTTTCGCGGAGCTCATTAAACTTTAATCAAGCGAGCCACATTTACGCGTGGCATCAAATTAAGTTAAGAAATATATTATACAAGCTATCGTCGTGAATTCATTCAGATTGATGTAATAAAAAAAGGAAAAAGTGACATGTTTACATCTTGAGAATTTAAATTATCTCCATTTCAAACAATATAATAAATGTAGTAAAATGGCAACAAACTCGGGCTTTCGTACATGGGTACATATAATAAAATTAAAATCGTTATATGTTTAGACTGTATTGTATTTGAAACCAAAAATATAATTGGTAGAAACAAGAATTTATTATACTTAATAAGCAATTTTTGGAGCAATACATTAAAAGCAATTTTGAAGATTTTGTCTTCTGGCTACTCATTCATTCATCATCATCATTACAGCCTTTTATAAGTCCACTGCTAACATAGGCCTCCCCCAAGGAATGTTACAAAGCACGGTCCTGAGCCACCTGCATCCATCGACTTCCTGCATGTCTTACCAGGTCGTCACTCCATCTCGTGGGAGGTCGCCCTACACTTCGCCTACCAGTACGAGGCTGCTACTCAAGAACCTTTCTTCCCCATCGGTTGGCGATTCTTTGAGCTATATGGCCGGCCCACTGCCACTTCAGCTTACTAATCTCTTGGGCTACATCGGTTACTCTGGTTCTACTGCGGATATCCTCATTTCTAAGTTTATCACGCAGAGAAACTCCAAGCATAGCCCTCTCCATAGCTCGCTGAACGACCTTGAGCTTCCTCATATGGCCAGCAGTGAAGGACCACGTCTCAGATCCGTAAGTTATCACTTGCAACACGCACTGGTCGTACAATTTCGTTTTAAGATTTTGAGGTATGTCTGACGAGAAGATGTATCGCAGCTTCCCAAACGCTGCCCAGCCGAGTTGAATCCGTCGATTGACCTCTCGGTCGAAGTTAGACTTACCTAGTCGGACTATTTGTCCCAGGTAAACATACTCATCAACAACTTCAAGCTTAATGCTCCCAACAACCACTGGCATAGGTGTGACATGGACATTAAACATGATCTTTGTTTTGTCCATGTTCATCCTAAGACCCATTCGTTGGGAGACACTATTGAGGTCATTGAGTATAGTGCTGAGGTCCTCCAGCATTTCTGCCATAAGGACTATATCATCGGCAAATCGAAGGTGAGTGTTGTACTCGCCATTGATGTTAAAACCGTATCCTTTCGAGTCCAGAAGCTTGAAAACGTCTTTCAATGCAGTGGTAAAGAGTTTAGGGGATATAACATCACCGTGTCTTACACCTCTCTGCAATTGGATAGGTTTCGTACTCTGGTTCTGTACTCGGAAAGACATCGTAGCTCTACTGTACAAACATTTCAGCACTTCGATATACCAACAGTCAACTTGGCATCGCTGAAGGGACTGCAGCACCGCCCAAATTTCGACGTTATCAAAGGCTTTCTCATAGTCCACATACGCCAGACATAGCGGCAAATTGTACTCCTCGGACTTCTGTACAATTTGCCAAAGGGTATGTATGTGGTCTATGGTACTAAAGCCCTTTCGGAAACCGGCTTTTTCGGGAGGCTGGAAGTCGTTAAGACTGCGCGCGAGACGATTCGTAATGACTCTCGAAAACAGCACGTTGACGCGGTTCAGAAGGGAAATCGGTCTGTAGTTCTTCAAGAGAGCGTTGTCACCTTTCTTAAAGAACTAGACCACCGCACTTTTGCTCCACGCCTCCGGTGTAATGCCACCATGGAGGACGGAATTAAAGAGCTTCTGTAGGACTTCAAGTACCGGTCTTCCACCCGCTTTCAGAAGCTCCGCTGTAATTCCATCCTCGCCTAGGGCCTTGCCGTTTATAAGGTGCTGGAGAGCTATTCTAATTTCGCTCAGACTGACGTGCCGGATAACATCGGAATAATGTCGGATAAGACACGCTCTTGGATCGTTACTCACACTTGCATGTGACTCCAACGATGACGTGTACAGCTGCCCATAGCACCTCTCAATCTCACTCAAAATCTCAGGTATCCCGGATACGATGCTACCACACTCGGTCTTCAGCTTTGACAGTTGTCTCTTTCTGGGAGACGGATCTCTTGCAAAGACTTTGGAGCCTTGGTTCCGCTCGATCGCTTCTTCAATACAAGCTGTATTGAAGTTGCGTAAGTCCTGCCGCATGCATTTGGAGATCTGTTTGTTCAGTTGCCTGTTTGCTGTCAAATCTACTGAAGACTGCATCTTTATGTCGGGTCTGACAGTCATGAGATTAAGAGTGTGGTCGGAGAGTTTTTGTGTTCTTCTGCGGCGTGTCTTGAAGAACTTAGCTCCGACCGCATGGACAGTTTCCATGAGCTTGTTATTTATATCGTCCACTTCATTGCAGTCTTCTTGGCACTGAAAACTGTTTTGTCACTCTAGCTGAAAGGTTTCGGGACTTTGGAACAGAGCACGAGGGGAACTGAGCGTTGACTTCAATAGACGAGACCTCTTCAACTTAACGTTTAGGTTCAGAGAGCCTCTATCCATTCGGTGATCGCTACCAGTTTTCACCCTCGCGATCATGGAGACATCACTGAACAGTTGCCGTCTGGCCGTCATCCTGAAGTCAATCTCATGTTTGTGGAACCGTCGAGGCTCGACCGGATCCATTTCCTGTGGGGCCGCTTCTGGAAGAAAGAGTTCATCATAAAGAGTCCCTCTTCCTCCATAAAGTCGTCCAGCTGCTGGCCCCTTGGGTTCCGTTGCCCCATTCCAAATTCCCCTAATTTCAGCTCACCATTCTCTCTTGTGCCTAGTTTTGCATTGAAGTCTCCCATTAACACCGTATATTGGGTTTTGGAGGAATGCATGGCTCTAGAGATATTCTCATACATTTCCTCCACCTCCTCATCGGAGTGTGCCGAGGTTGGTGGTGGTATGACCTTAAGCGAATACCGTTTGGTAATTCTGAGTATAAGGTACGCAACCCTCGTCGACACACTCTCAATCTTTACAACGTTGTTAATGAGAGACTTGTGGACGATAAATCCGACACCTTCTTGGGACAGATGGTCGCCCTTCCGGTGTATCAAGCAAGTTGTCGGATTCGAGGATTATCGTGTCCTCCCCCTCTCTTCGGACTTCGGATAATCCTATAATTTTCCAGCGTTACTTGTCTATCTCTTCTTCTAACTCCATGATCTTCTCGTCAGTCATCAGGGTGCGTGCGTTGTATGTTGCCTGGTCGAGTCGTCTTAGGTGGCAACCGAACCTCTACCGGAGATTCTTAGCACCCCTTGCCCCGCCGTTACCATGGTCGCCACCGTAGCCAACAATAGCGGGGCCGCCGGGGACTGTGGGCCGTCTTTTTGGTAACTTTTGTCATGGGGGGTATTTGCCATAGTTGCCACGCTTGGCGAGCGGGTTGGCAACCGAAGTTTTTTTTATTATAATTTTCTGTTATCAGGAAGATGCTGCTGCCCATCTCCTGCCTATTTCCCTTGGTCGCCTTTTACGACACCCACGGGAAGATATGGGGTAGTGGATATTCTTAACCACCACTACACGGCGATGGCTACCCATTATGTACACACTGCTACGTTGTTCTTCCCATTTAGTAAGTGTATGGTTATCCAACTACGTTGTCAACATGTATATTATAAGGCTATCCCAATTTTGTGTGGGTTGTCCTAAATTGGACAATGCACGTAAATTTTTGATACGTGAGCAATCATGAACCTTAAAGCATGCTCAGACCCTCGGGTTTTGATATTAAATAATGACTTTAGATGCTGGTTTATTAAGATTTTTTTGTCATTGTAACGATTGCATACAGACTTCCAGGCATCTTCATAATTGGCTGAGCATACTTCAAGATTGGATATAATTAGCGCTGCGTTGTCTTCTAAGTAAGATAATAGATATTGAAAGAGTATTGTTCATTTTTGGCTTAACGTGGACAAAAAAGTGAAAAGTAATTTTTCAAAAAAATATAATTAAATCTAAAATTAATATTTTTTTTAATTAACGTAGTAAGAAAATAAATGTAAGAACAAGTCGTTTAATAAGCATTTACGCCGATTGAGCTCGAAACGAGTCGCCATTCTTTTGATGGGAGGCTGATTCTGTGCTGCCACATTAATAATAATTGTGATTACAATCTTAATAATCGATTATTAAAATAATCGATTTCTAAATCTGAGTAAAAAAATGTATTTTCTTGAAAATGTGCAATCAAGCGATTTTCAGAAGGTTTTTATTATATTTACTTTTCGCTGATTACATAAAAATTAAACAAAATACTCATTGTTTTGTCCTGCAAAACATTTTACATCCGATTATAATATTAGTTCGGTTGTTGTCAACTTGTTTTTTATAACCTGGCAACACAAACTGTCAGTAATGAACTATATACATTGAAAAAAAATATTCATTTTGCCTCCGTGTATTGTGAATGTTGTTTCGAAGTATTTTGTTTTTGTTATAATGGACTCCAATACCGCTCCAATTGAAGACCCGGCTTTACCGTTGGACATTGAATCTGCTCATGACGATGAACCTGGCGCTATTTAGTTACACGTTGAACCGGCTTTAAATGACAAGGAGCATTCATAATTTTCACTTTTTTCAGCGATAAGTTTTAATATTACACATGCTAAATATGAACTATTTTTACACTCTCCTGCAACCTCATTACTATAATTCGTTTCTTTGAGAAATAAAACGACTTATAGTAATAAGAAGAGTAGAATTGATTCTAGGGCTTTCAATCTTGATAGAAGACTTTCAAGATTGAAAGCCCAGGAATCAATAACAATAGTAAGATTTAATAATTATCTGTTGTCGGCGCCTTTGGTTGTTAACAGAGGCACCCTGGCAGTGCGTACAGGGCCGCTGGTGCTGGCAGTCCCTTAGGATGTGCCGTTTCAGGCAAGAGTAGCACCAGCGGCGCTCCCTGGCGATGGTTTGCCTCGCCGGGACCGGCTTACCCAGATACTTTGGGCAGGATGTTACCCGATGCTCTGATGCCCGACAATAGGAGCAGGGGTCGGCTCCCTGGGCGCTAGTCCGCTATAAGAAGGTCGGGGGCGGCGCCCTCTCGCGGGAGCTCCGCTGAGCCTTAGGGGGGTTGGCGACACCTTGCTCGTCGGATTCCGCCTCTCCCTGGGCACAGCTCGGGCGACAACCTGGGGGTCCTTGACGGCGCCTGCTGCGTTCTCCATCTGCCTGCACTGCTCCTCCAAGAACCGCAGCAGGTCCCTGAAGGGAGAAATATAGGAGGCGCCGTCCCCGCCGTACCTCTTCTCAAAATGGAGCCGAAGATCGAGAGGCAGGCGGGACAGCACAATGTGGAGCAATAAAAAGGACCATTCGTCCACCGGTAAATCCAGCCGCCGCAACGAGTTGCAAGCCAACACGACTGGATTCACGATGTTCGTACGTAGTCTGGTCCGGTCTTTAACCAGCGGGAGGTTTAGAAGCTTCCGAACGTATTCGTCCGCAATCCGCCGAACGTTGGCGTACCTTTCGGCGAGGAGGTCCCGAGCATTCTGGTAGGCGTCGTCCGACAATTTCAGGTGGCCCACGACGCCCATAGCCTCCCCCTCCAATGATGCCAGGAGGTACCTCATTTTCTGCCTGGGTGTAAAGTCCCTCCGGGCGTCCACTAGGCTGTCAAAAATGCAAACAAAGCTCAGCCATTCGGAGAGGACCCCGGAGAACCTTGGCAGGTTTAGCGTTGGGAGTCATCCGAACAGCTACGGCTGACTAGGCTGCTTCCGAGGGGACTCAGGCCGGCCACTCAGCCGAGCTTCACGCGCTTTCTCTGCATACTTGGCCCCCGCCACGATCAAGTCGTCCGTGAGCGAAAAGAACTGCTCGTAGTCCGCGAGGTAGGAGTTTAGGACTCCCTGTTCCGCATCCGAGGCCTCGAGCTCAGCATAAGCCTCCTCCACTACGGCCCTTCGGGCTGCGACCTGCTCGAGCCGCTTCTGTAGACTATGGACACGATCAGGTATCCCTATCAACGTATGTGAATTTGCGGCCCAGCGCTACTTCGCCATCACTACTAAATACAAACTAATACGCTGCACAAATACAAATCAAATTAACAAATAACAAATACAATTACTATCAAATCAAGTTGAATACAAATTACTATTTATTAAATTAAATACAAATTACACTACCAATACAAGTACACACTACAGTCGATCCGCAAAGATGCCTCGCTGAAGCGACCGACCCTTCGGCTATGAATCTGCTATAATTATGCGATAACGATAATTATACGATTATGTGATAACAGTAATTATCTAATACCCAACGCGTGACGGTACCTAACCCTAACAACACTACGGGCGTGGTTTCTCCTTCTACCCGCCAACAACCAAAAAATATTTATATTACGTACGTACGTATTTATTACCTACTATTTTTATAAATATTACGGCCGGGCGTGATTGGAAATCAATCAACCGCGCTCCTACTACCAAAAATGTACACGGCCCTAGCCGCCCCGACGAAGGTCGACTATACAGGGGCCCATACAGCTGTAGGTGCGACGGACAACTAAGGGTGGGGCTCGAAATGCCTATGGATGAATGTCCTACACAATAGATGTAAGGCCAGGTAATCAATACGACTTACCTGGTTCAGAAGCGCAGACTGGCCACAAGGCTCGGTCAGGCGGTAGGTGTTGTGCATGTAAGTGGTGTTTAGCAGTATGTAAAAATGTGGGGCCTGACTTAACCCTTTTAGTCGGCAGCAACCCTGACTCCGGCACCGCCCCACGGTGTGGTATTCTCTAGCAGCGTCACCTCGATGCCACTCAAAGTCTAGCGTCCCTTAGCACAAATCTTTAATCTAATAAGAACGCTTTGTCACGCGGGTCACAATGTTTAGCGTTTTTAACTTACACAGGAAAATATCTCCGAGTTAAATCAAATGGCACAAAGCAACTCGTCGACGCAAATTAATATTATCGGAATGCACTTATACACGCAACCACTATACAACTTGACGCTCATTAATTGTAACGACGTTAATTAATCGCTCAAAATTCAAGCTCGTTGACACGTAAAACAAACGAAAAAGACAACGCAAATGAGAGGCACTTAAATCGACGTTATAATTCCACACGCGTCCTTTACGACCGGTAGTTCCTCACAATGATTGTTCTCGACCCGTCTTGATCGACACGACCACAAATGGAAATCCGCCGGGGAGGGGCCGGCAGTAACCTTCGTACCGTGCTAGGCACGCGCCGAGACAAGCGTTTTGAATGCAAATATTAAATATTACGATTTGGCCTAAAAAAATGGATGATGCTTTAACACTTCCCAACCAAGTTCTCTGAATTTTTACTAAGTAGCCAAAGACGTATGTGGTCAGGCGTTATCATGATGAAAGACCACTCCTTTTTTATTGATTAATTTCTGCCGCATTTTCTCAATTTCTTTTTTGATTCTCATTAGTTGTTGGTAGTAGAGATCCAAATCTGGTTTTGCCCAGTGTCAAAAGCTCATAATAACAGATGCCCTTCTAATTCCATCATATACACAGCGCAGGGGCGTAGCTACCGCCGTATCAGCCGTATCAATGATACGGGGCCCCCGGGCTACAGGGGCCCCCAACGTGTGTAAGCAAAAACTCCAAGGACTTCTAATGGGACAGGAAAGGCTATCACTATTCTCTAAAGAAGTAAAGAATTTAGTAAAACTGAAATCGTCTTCAGCTATGTTCGCCGAACAAAAGGCACGAAAATTAAATTGTTTGGCTAGCTTAGTTCCTAGGAGTATTTATTGTAAGTAATAACTCATAAGCCCGTGTAGTGGCGGGTAAGAATACTCACAACCCCATATCTTCCCGTGGGTGTCGTAAAAGGCGACAGACGGAAACTGAGGCAGAGGATGGGCAGCAGCATCTTTCTGATAACAGCAAAACAACAATAAAAAAACTGCGCTTGCCAACCCGCTCGCCAAGCGTGGCAACTATGGCAATATACCCCCATGAAAGTAACGAAGAGATGGCCCCCAGTCCCCGGCAGCCCCGCTATTCCTGGCTAAGGTGGCGACCATGGTAACAGCGAGGCAGGGGGTGCTAAGAGTCTCCGGTGGAGGTTCTGTTGCCACCTACGACGACTCGACATGGCAACTTATAACGCACGCACCCTGAGGACTGACGAGAAGGTCCTGGAGCTAGAAGAAGAGATAGACAAGTTGCACTGGAATGTCATAGGATTATCCGAAGTCTGAAGAGAGGGGGAGGTCACGGTAATCCTCGAATCCGGCAATTTGTTCTATCACCAGGAGGGCGACCATCTGTCCCAAGGAGGTGTCGGATTTATCGTCCACAAGTCTCTCGTTAACAACGTTGTAAAGATTGGGAGTGTGTCGACGAGGGTTGCGGACCTTATACTCAGAATCACCGAACGGTAATCGCTGAAGGTTATACAGGTTTACGCATCAACCTCGGTACACGCCGATGAGGAGGTGGAAGAAATGTATGAGGATATCTCTAGAACAATGCATTCCTCCAAAACCCACTATACGGTGTTAATGGGAGACTTCAACGCAAAACTAGGCACAAGAGAGAACGGTGAGCTGAAAGTAGGGAAATTCGGAATAGGGCAACGGAACCCAAAGGGCCAGCAGCTGGCGAACTTCATGGAGAAAGAAGGACTCTTTATGATGAACTCTTTCTTCCAGAAGCGGCCCCACAGGAAGTGGACCTGGTCGAGCCACGACGGTTCGACAAAAAATGAGATTAACTTTATTATGACGACCAGACGACAACTATTCAGTGATGTCTCAGTGATCGCGAGGGTGAAAACCGGCAGCGATCACCGAATGGTGAGAGGCACACTGAACCTAAACGTTAAGTTGGAGAAGTCACGTCTAATGAAGTCAACGCTCCGTCCTTCTCGTGCTCTAATCCAAAGTCCAGAAACCTTTCAGCTCGAGCTACGAAACCGTTTTCAGTGCCTAGAAGATTGCAATACAATGGACGATATGAATGACAAGCTCGTGGAAACTGTCCATGCGGTCTGAGCTAAGTTTTGCAAGACCCGCCGCAGAAGAAACAAAAAGTCTCCGATCACACTCTAATCTCAATGGCTTTTAGACGGGGTATATAGCTGCAGTCTTCAGTAGATTTGACAGCGTACAGGCAACTGAACATACAGATCTCCAAATGCATGCGGCGGGACTTGTGCAACTTTAATTCTGCTCGTATTAAAGAAAAGATCGAGCAGAACCAGGGCTCCCAAGTCTTTGCAAGAGATCTGTCTGCCAGAAAGAGCCAACTGTCGAAGCTGAAGACCGAGTATGGCAGCGTCGTTTCCGGGACACCTGAGGTTTTGAGTGAGATTGAGAGGTTCTATTGGCAGCTGTACACATCATCGTTGGAGCCACACGTAAGTGTGAGTAACGATCCAAGAGCGAGTCTTATCCGACACTATTCCGATGATATCTCGGACGTCAGTCTGAGCGAGATTAGAATGGCTCTCCAGCATCTTAAAAACGGCAAGATCCCAGGCTGGATGGAATTACAGTGGAGCTTCTGAAAGCGGGTGGAAAACCGATACTTGATGTCCTTCAGAAGCTCTTTAATTCCGTCCTCCATGGTGGCACTACTCCGGAAAGGTGACAACGCTCTCTTGAAGAACTACAGACCGAGTTCCCTTTTGAGCCGCGTCTACATGCTGTTTTCGAGAGTCATTACTCCCGAACAAGCCGGTTTCCAAAAAGGCTTTAGCACCATATACCACATACATACCCTTCGGCAAATTGTACAGAAGTCCGAGGAGTACAATTTACCACTATTTCTGGCGTATGTGGACTATGAGAAAGCCCAAAGACTTTCAATCAAAATTACGTCGAAATTCGGGCGGTGCTGCAGTCCCTTCAGCGATGCCAAGTTGACTGTCGGTATATCGAAGTGCTGAAGTGCTTGTACAGTAGGGCTACGATGGCTATCCGAGTACAGAACCAGAGTACGAAACCTATCCAATTGCAGAGAGGTGCAAGACAGGGTGACGTTATATCCCCGATACTCTTCACCGCTGCATTGGAAGACGTTTTCAAGCTTCTGGACTGGTAAGGATACGGTGTTAACATCAATGGCGAGTACATCACTCACCTTCGATTTGCCGACGATATAGTCCTTATGGCAGAATCGCTGGAGGACCTAAGCACTATGCTTAATGACCTCAATAGTTTTTCCCAACGGATAGGTCTTAAGATGAACATGGACAAAACAAAGATCATGTTTAATGTCCATGTCACACCTATGTCGGTAGTTGTTGGTAGCTCTAAGCTCGAAGTTGTTGACGTTTATGTTTACCTGGGACAAATAGTCCGACTAAGTAAGTCCAACTTCGACCGAGAGGTCAATCGAGGGATTCGACTCGACTGGGTAGCGTTCGGGAAATAACGGCACATCTTCTAGTCAGGTATACCTCAAAACTTGAAAACGAAATTGTGCAACCAGTGCGTGTTGCCAGTGATGACATACGGAACTGAGACGTGGTCCTTCACTGCTGGCCGGATGAGGAAGCTCAAGGTTGCTCAGCGAGCTATGGAGAGGGCTATGCTCGGAGTTTCTCTGCGTGATAAACTTAGAAATGAGGATATGCGCAGTAGAACCAGAGTCACCGACATGGCCCAACGAATTAGTAAGCTGAAGTGGCCATGGGCCGGACATATAGCTCGAAGAACCGGCAACCGATAGGGAAAAAGGTTCTCGAGTGGCGGCCTCGTACCGGCGGATGAAGTGTAGGGCGTCCCCCCACTATATGGAGTGACGACCTGGTAAGACATGCAGGAAGTCGATGGATGCAGGTGGTTCAGGACCGTGCTTTGTGGCATTCCTTGGGTGAGGCCTATGCTCTTTAATGGACTTATGAAGGGCTGTTATGATGATGATGATGATGATGAACTAGTGGAATTAGTACTTTTGCCGTTGTCGTGATAATTGACGATAATTTATGTGTACATAGAGAACTGAAGACCATTTTTATGTATATGTTTTTTATTCCTTTATTCGTTTTTTCATTCCTTGGACTTATGAAGGGCTGTAACGATGATGATGAATAACTTAAAATCAATATATAATAATTTGAATTCAATGCAAGCGTTTTTGTTCCTTTTATGAAATCTTTACTCTTCATTGGGGCCCCCCAACAAATTTTGATACAGGGCCCCTCGAAGGCACGCTACGCCACTGACACAGCGTCACCTTATTGCGTGTTAATCCGTCATTCTGTCTTAAGCGTCGGTGCGAGTCGGTCGTTTAACTAATTGCATTATGCTGTGCGCTTGTGTGAGTTTCGTGCAAAGCATCCGAGTTCAACATGAATATCTGATTTACACAGGGAGAGTATCGCTCCAAATTCAAGGCAAGTCAGTGCTGACCCGCTACTGGCATAAAAGAATAGAATAGAATGGTTTTTTATTCAATATTGATTGTTACATAATACTTATTGATAGTCATTTTTTATTAACACTGGTTCGAAAACCTCTGTCATAGAAAGAACCAGCAAAAAACCCAGCGGGACTTTTTTTAAACATATTTCATTTAACAATAATTTTGTTTATACAATTTTTTAATGAATTTTCATAGAAACAGCATAGTGGCGATCACCTTATTCCCAGGGGTTATTTTCATTCATCTATTCCTTGATATTATAATAACCCTTTTTGTACAGTTTTTCTTTAATAAAACTTTTAAACTTGTTTTTTAATAAACTTTGAACATGTAAATTGATTTAGAGTCAGTACAATACTATCGGGCCAGTGCTGACTTCAATATTCCTGCTTGAATATTTCGAAGTCAGTCCACTCTCTTCGCCATACACGAAAGCGGCATTGCCCTTGTCTAAATGACCAAGTGGGTCAGTTGCTTGCGTAGTATTATAGGGTGACATCGCTTCGTATCATAAAATTATAAAATAATTTAGTAAATGAGGGTAAATGAACGCATTTTTATATTGCTGAAAGCATGCATGATACATTTATTTATATCAATTATGTAACTTATATTCATCAAAATATATTAGATTTTAATTTTTGGGATTTTATCATATGACTGCCTTAAGCAGCAGTTCTTTGGGATTTTTTCGAATTGAACCTCCTAAGATGCTTGCCTCAAGCAGCGGCTTTTGGAATTTTATCCTTCCGAGCGAACTTTAATTAATCCTAGATATGGGACCTTAAGCAAGTAATCATTACAGCCGCTGGTAACAGAACCTTGAACAACGATGAAGTTAGGCGTAAAAGCAACAATGAAACTTACATAATTTTCCATGCTTTTGAAAATTCTTAAAATCATTTTGATTATCCCTAATAAAGAACAAAATATAAAATCAAATTTTTCGGCGTCATTCTCAAAGCCAGTTTGAATTCCGCAGGACTTTCAAATCTCAATTGATTTAACAACAAAGAAAACATCCAGTTTCTTTACTATCGTCGACCCATTTTCTTATCCAAAGATGTTTCTTTTTACATATCTCTTCTTCTAACATTTCCGTCAACTAGTTCAACAACATATATGAATATTTTCTCAACAAATATTTAAATCATTGTAAATTCTGCCATTTCCGTGAATAAATTTTTCCCACTGACTTGCGTTACACTTACAATAACGTGCGTACACACGTTTATTGAAAATTAATCATAATATTTGAAAAGAAAGGTGTGTTTCCTTCAATTTCCGATCTACAACAAGAATTTAAAACTCTTCAAAACACTTAACTAGCTTGATTCCTGGTTCTGGAAACAAGAAACAAAATTTAATACATTTAATAATAAATTCGACGAAATTAAAACCACGCATTGATCAGTGACAAATACGATGATTTTGACTAAATAATTCATGATGTCAGCAAGCGCCAGCAAACAGCGTTCAAGATAGAGCAGCAGCTAAAATCCACACAAACCTGTGAAGTACGTATCTCTGAATTAGAATAAAAAAACAAAAGGTAAGAAACCCAACTGACTGAATTTGAACAAATATCTGAAAATTTTAGTATTGAGATAAGTAATCTGCCTGAAAAACGAAGCGAGAACTTAATACAAATAAATACTGGAGAATATTGCTAAAGTCCTAAATCAACTATTTCTTTTAAAGATTCATCATGTAACTCATATGAAATCTAAGATTTTACGCCCAAAGAATGTAATTGTGAAATTTTCAATCAAGCAACGCGCGACAACTTTGTCTCTGTAGCAAGACTATCGAAAGGAACCACAACAAAACAAATAAATATGCATACAGCCGTTCAAAAAATATATATCAATGAGTACCTAATTATTCAAAAGTAGAATTTGTTTTGTCAAACTCTTTCTTTAAATAATTATTAAATAGACATACATAGAATATAGATTTGTGAGGATCAAGCGCAGAACTGAATTGGTTCGTGCAAGCGAAACATCTGCTACTTTTGCTATACGGCGGCAACAAAATATATTATCGAAAACTAAACCAAAGGATACCAAATGATGTATTTACTTGTAAAATTGTTGTTAGTAATAGGTTTGTGCAAGCGAAACATCTGCTATTTCTGCAATACGAAGGTAACAAAATTAATTATTATCGAAAACTTAACCAAATGATACCATGTAACAAATTGAAAATAATATAAATAAGGTACGTCTTTTTATAAGATTTATTTGCGAGCTCTCAATGTTACATAACTCTATGTGTTATTTGCGACTGGGACAATTCTAGATATGACTTAACTGGTGCGAGGAAGAAGTGCGTATTTTAAATTAAAATTACAAAAGCCTAATTTTAACCTAAATTTTTGAAGAAAAAATCTCTAATTTTCATACGAAATAAAGAAAACGCCGTCTGCTAGTGACGGCATGGATAAAGGCATGGATTACGACGAAGGTGGGCAAAGGAAACCGCTTAAGCATATTCAAGACCTGCAGTAGTAAAATGATGATTTTTATAAGCCATACTACAAATTAAATTATAATTTTATTTACGATTAACGCGATTAACGCCAATGACTTTTTGAAAAACGAATACTTCTTAGAGAAGTATGATTACAAGGCATTTATAATAGCAAGGGCTGTGGAAACAATCGAGGTATTCAGGTATGTTCCCGTCAGCATAAGTAATAAAGAGCTGTTTAAAAACTATCATCGAAATATGAGGTCGTCGCAGTGCGTCGTTTCACAAAAAAAAGATAATGGACAGATCAAACCGTTCAGGTTTGTAAGTGTAACATTTTTGTCAACCAACTTACCTGACTTTGTACGTCTGGATTTATTCCAATATAGGATGCATCAGTATATTGCTCCGCTTTTATGATGTTGTGACCAGGAATAAGAAAGGAATGCTTCGGTGGTTTGGTCATGTGGAAAGAATGAATGAGGAAAGAGTGACAAAGCAAATTCATGTTGCAGAGGTGAACGGCAGAGTCGGGAAGGGTCGCCCTGTGTGAAAGTTTATCGACCAGATTGGCGATATATTGAAAATGGGCCAAATCAAGAGTACCTTTAACCGACGAGCGTGTATGCGTAGGTATATGGATGTGGAGGAGGCGAGAGAGGTATGTCAGGATCGTGCCAAATGGAAGTCTATAGTCTCTGCTTACCCCTCTGGGTGACAGGCGTGAGAGTTTATGTTATGTTTTACAATGTGTTAAATGCTTTAAATTTAATCACGTAGCGAAAATA
The DNA here is from genome assembly GCA_033319125.1 of Parnassius glacialis. Lineage (NCBI taxonomy): Eukaryota > Metazoa > Arthropoda > Insecta > Lepidoptera > Papilionidae > Parnassius > Parnassius glacialis. Next base: position 12,931,454 of record JAVANC010000027.1, on the reverse strand, counting down.
TGTAAATCAGTGCAACGGTATTCAATTTGTACAGATGAACATTAGTACACGCAATGTAAGGAAAATGCGGTAAATAAATCCATAAATTGTAGTAGCCCCCATGTCGCAATTTCTAGAAATTGTCCAATAAATAACAAAAATTTGATAAAAAATATAATACGTAATGTACATTATTCTACCTATTTTTCTAAAGTCTTACAAATAAAAAAACACTTATAATGATAATTTCCCTTCAATGCATACAAAAAACAATAGATTCAAAAACAGTAATTAATCACAAGTTGAATCTAATGACATACCCCTAAAGTACGGAAATTAAAGACGGAATCTACTCGAAACTAAAATCTCGTAATGAAAATCTTGTTGACCAACTTATAACAAATGATAATATTTTGAAAGCAATTATTGGAGCCTTGTTGGTGGGTAACTCAAGCCGTAAACTGACTACATTAAACTATAAAAGAAATGCTTATTACTTATCTTACATAAAAACAATTAATAAACAATTTATTAGAATTTCACAATTTAATATACAATCCGTTAATAATAAAAAACCTTTGCTTATTCATTATCTAGTTAAGAGTAATACAGATATTTACCTGTTAAATGAAACATGGCTGTGAAAGATTAGAACTATCAACATTCCTAACAATAATTTCATTAATCAGAATAAAAAAATGGACGTGGAGGAGTAGCAATATTAATTAAATATAGTTTCAAATATTTTGTTGTCCCCACCCTGTTCAATGATTATATGCAGTCGGTAGTCATAACACTTACTACAAATCTAGGTGACTTAAATTCTCATCATATTGCTTTTGGATGTCTCACAACAAAAACTAGAGGCACTGATATCTAAAACATGTTGGACGAATGTGATCTTTGAATATTAAATAATGGATCTCCAACTACAGTAGGAGGCATTAATTTTAATCAATCTTCTATAGATGTTTCATGTGTTAGTCCTTCTTTAGTTCGTTTATGTGATTGGCATGTACATGATGATCCTATGGGTAGTTATCACTATCCAACCATAGTCAACTTATATATTTGTGTTGAAGAATATAATAAAGGAGAACCTTCGAACGTATCAATTACAAAAAAGCAGACTGGTTAAAGTTCCAGGCTGAAACAAAACAAAGTTTAAAAACTTCACAATTGATACATCCAATTTGATAGATATTTATGAAAACTTATGCACCACACTACTAGAAATGAGGAAAGACTAATGTGTTTGTTATGAGAAAACCAGTTCCTTAGTGGGAGATTTTACAAATTAAATCCTACAATAGAAAAGTTTATAGAATATAAAAAGATTGATGGCTTCAAAAACAGGTTAATAAGCGAAAAAAAACGAATTTGTGGTTGATTTAATAAATATACTCCAATAACTTTTATATCTGCAATTAATTAGGAGATTTAAGAGAGTACCTGTATATAAGCCATCAAAAAATTGATGATTAGATTCCTTCTTTCTTAGATAAATATGCACCCATAACAACACCACCTTAAAAGGAAATCAATGTTTTAACCTAAATACAATATTTAATCATATAGGCACTGACAGTAGCTCTTCTCTATTAGAAGAATTTACTTGGAATGAATTTACGGCATTAATCCAATCAGGGACAGATTCCGCTCCGGGATTGAATGATCACAATCATCATTACAGTCCTTCACAAGTCCGCTGCTGAACATAGGCCTCCGACAAGGAATACCACAAAGCACGGTCCTGAGCCACCTGCATCCATCGACTTCCTGCATGTCTTACCAGTTCGTCACTCCATCTTGTGGCGGGACGCCCTACACTTCGCCTGCCGGTACAAGGCTGCCACTCGAGAACCTTTCTTCCCCATCGGTTGTCGGTTCTTCAACCTATGTGGTCGGCCTATTGCTACTTCAGCATACTAATTATTTGGGCTTTGTTAGTTACTCCGGCTCTACTGAGGATATCCTCATTTTTAAGTCTATTATGCAGAAAAATGCCAAGCATTGCCCTTTCCATAGCTCGCTGAGCGACTTTGAGCTTTCTCATACGGCCAGCAGTGAAGGAGCACGTCTAAGATCCGTAGGTCATCGGTAATACGCACTGGTCGAACAATCTTGTTTTGAGATTCTGAGGTATGTCATCTCCCAAACGCAGCCTATCCGAGTTGAATCCATCGATTGACCTCTCGGTCGAAGTTGAACTTACCTAGTCGGACTATTTGTCCCAGGTAAACATATTCATCAAAAACTACGAGCTTAGTGCTCCCAACAACTTCCGGCATAGGTGTGACATGGACATTAAACATGATCTTTTTTTGTCCATGTTCATCTTAACACCTATCCGTTGGGAGGCACTATTGAGGTCATTGAGCATAGTACTTAGGTCCTCCAGCGATTTTGCCATAAGAACTATATCGTCGGTAAATCAAAGGTGAGTGATGTACTCGCCATTGATGTTGATACCGTATCTTTTCCAGTCCAGTAGCTTGAGAACATCTTCCAATGCAGCGGTGAAGAGTTTCGGGGATATAACGTCACCCTTTCTTACTTCTCTCTGCAGTTGGATAGGTTTCGTACTCTGGTTCTCTACTCGGATAGCCATAGTAGCCCTACTGTACAAACACTTCAGCATTTCGAGATACCGACAGTGCACTTGGCTCCGCTGGAGGGACTGCAGCACCGCCCAAATTTCGACGGAATGAAAGGCTTTCTCTTAGTACACATCCGCAAGGCAAAGTGGCAGATTGTATTCTTCGGTCTTCTGTACAATTTGCCGAAGGGTATGTATGTGGTCTATGGTGCTAAAGCCTTTTGAGAGACTGGCTTATTCAGGAGGCTGGAAGTCGTCAAGTCTGCGTACGAGACTATTCGTATTGCCTCTCGAGAACAGCACGTAGACGCGGCTCAGAAGGGAAATTCGGTCTATAGTTCTTCAAGAGAGCGTTGTTGCCTTTCTTGAAGAACAAGACCAGCGCACTTCTGCTCCACGCCTTCGGTGTAGTGCTATCATGGAGGACGGAATTAAAGAGCTTCTGAAGCACTTTAAATAATGGCTTTCCACCCGCTTTCAGAAGCTCCGCTGTAATTCCATCCTCGCCTGGGGCCTTGCCGTTTTAAAGGTGCTGGAGAGCCATTATAATCTTGCTTAGATTGACGTCTGGGATATTATCGGAATAGTGTCGGATGAGACTTGCTCTTGGATCGTTACTCACACTTGCGTGTGGCTCCAGCGATGACGTGTACAGCTGCCATTAGAACCTCTCTATCTCACTTAAAATCTCAGGTATCTCAGAAACGATGTTGCCACATTCGATCTTCAGCTTCGATAATTGGCAGACAGATCTCTGGCAAAGACTTTGGAGCCCTAGTTCCGCTCGATCGCTTCTTCAATACGAGCAGTATTAAAGTTGCGTAAGTCCCGCCGCATGCGTTTGGAGATCTGTCTGTTAAGTTGCCTGTATGCAATCAAATCCATAAAAAAAATTTATTCCATACAAACTTATTAGCAACATGTATGTTAATGGGCAAAAAACTATTTTTAATTTAATTTAAATACAAAATTTGAAGTTATTTGGTTAAGCATTATTATGTTTTTGTTAGTTGTCCTTATTAAAAAAAGTGAGTTTTGCTATAGACTGTGGAGCGTGATTATCCTTTAAACATGATCTTTTTCACACGATCACTGGTATTTACCTAAAAAGGTAGATACACTCCTTATCACTAGTGCTCAATCTTTACAAAATGGTTCGATTTCATTAGGTTTCAATACAGAATCGCAAATGAGTACACGATTCATTAGGTTTCCTTCAGTGAGCTCGTTTTGTATCCAAATATCGAGTTTTTTGTATAGCCAAACTATTTAAAATGAGTTAAAACTGTTTTGTGATCAGTCCTCAATTCAAAAAGTCCTCAAAATGTATCGAACTTCTTCGTTAGATTCACTCATTTTGGTGGACATAATATAATTGAAAAATAGCGGGAAAGTGTTTTTGATTTCTATTTTTCTTTTTATTAATGTCCTATATGTATTTATATTAAAATCAGCTAGATACAAACAGTACAAACAAAGGTATTTTTTCTCAATTTTATAGAAACAAAATACGAAGAAAGTTTTCCTCGTCCTAATTGTGCCAAATAAACAAGTAGTATCAAGTAGACGTCGGTGGTTATATTATTATGGTCTATACTTATTACGGTAGCGGTTTTTTGGCAAATCAAGCACTTTTTAATGCAAAGTTGTAATTTGTGAAGAACATAAATATATTTAAATTATCTATATAGTATTTTTCAAAAAAAATAAGAGAGACAAATGGACACGGTGTACCTGATGGTTAATTTCACTTTCACTTACACTTTCATTCATCGTTGACTTAGAATCAAATCCCAGCTGCGTTGTTTTTCCGAGAACTAAGATGGAATGCTTTTGTGAATAATTAAATTCATATTAAAGACAATTAAAAATGTCATAAAAATTATAATTTAAACAATTCAAATGCAAATAGTAAGCATAAAGTTCAAATATATTCATTTGGAATATTGAATATTATACTATTAGTAAACGCATAAATTGTCTCTAAAATATCTCTAAATTTATTAAAATTCTGCTTAAAATATTCAAAATGTATTAAATCATATAAATACAAGTCAATTATATTGCAATAATGAAGATAAATAACATTTGTAATATAATAGAAAAAAAAATTGCGTTGGAAAGTTGATGAAGGTGTTCTTGTAATGTTCCCTTATAAGGGGGCGTTGCCGGAGACGCATCCCAAGGTTGTACATATATATGGGGTGGTCGGCTGATCGACTGATAGTACTAAGGTTGCACAATGACTAGTCCTATATTAGGGAATTATCACAGTAAGGTCTAACGAACCAAAGCATTAATATAGAAGGTCTCTATGATGCATAAGCATTATGATAGCAGAGTTATGACTTGAAGTCCCATATGAATAAGACATACAATAGTATGGTCTATGAAATAAAGCAAATATGTGGAAGGTCTCAAATATGTAAAAGCATTATATTGAAAGAAATGAGACTTGAAAAGGATTATTATAGTGGCGTGTAGGTTGTTTCACAGCCTCTAAGACTGAGATAAACTAGGACTCGCTAACCGATGTGTCCTAGACATATCATCTTAGTACCGGTGGTAAGCGGGTTTGTTGTAGCTTGCTTAGACTTGCCCGTGGACATCGCACACCCCTACCGTTTGTGGGCGGCGTCTTAGCGCATAGCGTTATGATACGTCGGCTATCTTTCGTATTAGGGTGAGTGTGTTTGGTAGTACTTTTAAGTGCAGCAAGCATACTCAACTCCATGTGTTAGTGCAATAGCGCTATGATACGTGGAGTTTTGGCTACTGACGTCTTAGTACCGTGCTACTATAATACGTTGGTGGTAGTTTTTAGTTAACAACATTATCAATTTTGTTACCAAAGTCGATAGGGATCATGTGGGTGTGTTGTGAGGGGGCGCCATCCGTATGATAGTTGCATTAATGCTTACTGCTACTTGCAGTATTGCGTCTTGTGATGGATCTGCGGGTATGCTGCACCTGATTCGACGCATCTTGTGGTTCTGGTCGATGGAGGTATGCGGGTGGTGATATCTGCTGGGACTGTATGGGGGACCTTGGGATGGTGTAAGCCCGACGATAGTCGTATTGATTCTTGTTGCGTTCTGCAGCATTACGTCTCTGCGATGGTTGTTTGGCGGGTCGCTATTCTCAATGGCGCTCCCTGCGTTTTTGTTTGACTCACAATTTAAGTAGCTTTGCCCAAGTCGGGTCCCTTCATTGCGGGGCTTCAGACTGTCTGACCTCCATTATGTTTAATATAACAACATAATAATATATCTCTATAAAGTTCCCACCTTTGAAATATTTAAGGCAACTTGTTGGTGGGTGAGACAAACATGATTGGAAAATGCATATACTCAACGTCAGTGACACAAACCCTTTCTGATGGCGAATTATTACTAATATCTTATAACTGCCTATTGGCTATATCTGCCATTGTATTGGTTGGTGGAGCATATGTGTCGACCTCATGCGGGTGGTAGTTGGAAGGAGAATCTGAGGAGGCTCTAAGGCTGCGGCCGAAAGCCGCGCAACGTGGGACCCCATTCCCTTGGGGTGAGCGGTAGACTTATGATACGCTCTGCGGTCAATTGGCCGTGCTGACCATGCAATTGGTGGTGATGTCTTACACTTACATCACATCTGCAGGAACGGCGGTCTAGCAGGTGGTGGCGCTCACGGGGGGCTTTTTATGGCCAGTGTGTCTATTGTTGCCTAACCCTTGTGACGTACATTCACTGTGGCTGGATTTGATCGTATTCTGTATAGCGTTTACACGCATTGACATGCACGACTTCGGTCGATATTTGTGTTTACGCACTATCAAGGGGCCAAATCCTCTTTTACTGTACAAGTATATAGAGAGAAGGGGGGGGGGGGGTGTATTACACTTTGTTACTAGTATAGATGGTCTCTGAGTCTCGTCACTCGCCATTTGAAAAATAGTTGCATTATTTAACCATTTCACACTTGTTTTCTTTACGAGCCCAGTTTTTTTTTATCATTCGTGTTGCAGCCATTATTGCTGCAGCGTGGCATTAAACTTAGTTTAGCTGCTGTTTCTAAAATCCGGTAGAAAAGAAATACATAAAAAGTTATTTGCATTTGCTAGAAATAGTTGATTTCCACCTAGGACCTACAAATACGTAGTGATTTTGACTTTGATCGAATACTCCGTACCCGTCATCAATCAATATTGCGTGTTTACTTAAATGAATACCCGTATACCCGTATGTGAATGGAAAGGATCATGCTTTGTTTTTAATTTTTCTATGTTTTATTTATAATTCCTAGCATTCTTTTGAAATATGTTTAAAGCGTTTACAATACCGTGACATCACGATAAAGCAATAGGAAGTTAAAGCTGAATCGATTATTTAATATAACAAGCGAACAGAATTACCGTTTTAAACTTCAGGATATATTATAGTATTATTTCGTGTGGTGTGGCTTAGAAAAATCACATATAAGGCAACTATAGGAAACACCAAAAACAGATCTTATGATTTCCGATAGATCGCGGTATAATTATCTCGTATCGTCTCATCTTCTCCAAACGTAAAATAACCAAACCAGCTATGGAAGCATTATTTTACGAAACACAGCAGTATTATGATAGTATTACCACCTAATGGTAAGTGGTTGCTGTGACCCTCAGACATTTACATTTATCCGTAATAAAGAATCAAAATTTAGATGCATTATAACCTGTGAGGACTAAGATGGAAGGTCTCGTTTCCAGTAAAAAGGGTCTCCGGTTCTCTACACTCACCATACAAAACACAGCAGTGCCAAGCAGCTATTTTCCGCGATATTGTGTGAGAGCGTGGTCCTTTCCCGGTCCAGCCGACCCACTCGTGCTACAACTATACTATTAATATAGCGGCAGCATGGCTTTACCACGTAAATTTCTGCTTGAGGCCCGTTTAAATATTCACAAGTTTTTCTGTTATTTTAATTTCACTGTGGAACTTTTAAATCTACGTCGAAACTACCTATTTGCAACTATAACATTATCTGAGGTGTTTTAAGTAATTACAACAATTAAAACTTAACACTATATTAATGATCTAAATAATACAGAAATTAAATTAGTTTATGGTATGACTTTTCTAGTAAGATTTTCTACGAGTATAACCAACAGGAGTTATACAAAACGATCTGTATGCAAGTTATTTCAGGAAATAATTATTCATTGATTTTCGTTAAATCCACTGCATATCTACGAATTTAATTTAAAATACCATTCTACAATGAAATCCATAATATAAGTGAAAGGAAACGAGGTTTCTCAATCCGCTCCTCGAAGGACCAATTGAAAAGGAACCAGGGAAATGGTTTGTGGTCACGGATCGTTCAGCAGCGAACTTCATAACCCCCTAAGACGCCTAAGTTGGGTTCGGGAACAACGTATGTGAACCCCGCAACGGAGTAACACACAGGGCGTCAACCTCTTCCTTTTCTTCAAATAGGTTCAGGCGGGGATTACGGGTCTTCCGAGGTCGTCCCGGTCCCAACGTCTTAATTCTTCAATATGTGCCGCTCCGGCGACACCAGAAGAAACTGTTCTTATATTTAAAGGTAAGGATCCTTGTGAATAAAACAGTTATTATCTTCAAACCGCTCCGTGAGAGGAGTAATTACTTTCCCTATCACTTCCCTATATGCTTTTCTTTCTTGATTATATTATGTACTGGTAGCTGGTCCCGAAACGATTTACATGAAAATCAGTCTAACGGGGTATCAAAAAAGCTATACTCGAAAGAGAGCCGCGCCCTCTGTGCGATTTTGCAACTAAATTACATTAAATTTGTACTATCGCTCCCTCACAGTTTGCCCAATATCTTTATTGTATAAGACACATTTATACATTTTACTTATAAAGATAACACAAAAAATATCTATACTACGATATACATAACATTTTTTTATCACAAAACACCCTTTTATTTACCCAACAAAATAAGCCTATTTTACAACATATGCACCAAGTTAGAATTGTTAAATATCTACACATAAGGTTGAAATAATGTTCTTTATTTAAAATACAAATATCTTAACTAATACAATAGTTTAATTTACATTTTTCCTATATATTTTACTATTCCAAAACACTTTTTTTTATATAGGATTAGGGTGACAAACGAGCACACCAGTCCACCTGATGGTAAGTGGTTGCTGCGGCCCATAGACATCTACATCTATCCTCGTTTGCGAATCAAAATGCAGATGCGTTGTCACCCGTGAGGACTAAGATGGAATGCCTCATTTCCAGTAAAAAGGGCCTCCGGCCACCTGCACTCACCAAGCGAAACGCAGAGGTAAACCTCTACTTCACGCTGGTTTTCTGTGAGGTCGTGGTACCACCCCGGTTCGAACCGGCCCATCCGTGCTACAGCAAAAGCTGCCGGGTGGCTCTACCACTGTTAAAACACTTTTAAATTTCTTATACAAAACTACCAATATTTCACTATTTCATAGGAATTTTAAATTGAAATAACACAGAATTCACTTATTTCGCTCATACAGTCAATCTGAAACATTTTACAAGTCAATTTTTACATAAATTGCTGAAATTTACAAATATTTAAATTTCCACTTATTCAAACTTTGATTTTACAAATTAGCGTGCTGTTGTCATCGGCAACTAAATGAACAACTAACTTTTACCTTACACCCGTTATCAGTAAAACAGGTGGCAATTTTATTCTGTTTCTCGGCGGTCCATCACCACAAAATGGGTAACTGATTCCTATACGACCCCTATTGGGATACGGTGACTTCCAATAAGAATCTCTTATCAGACATCAAGGCTGTTATCAGTCACCGTGTTATCAGACCGAAACAAAGGAAACATTTTATAATCTAAACTTTGAAAATAAACATTTTTTTTTTCATACAAAACGTATCAAACTTATATAAGACAATGCTTATGTAATTAATTTACATTAATTCCACTTATACACAAAGTGATCATTTCGACCGGGGAACAAATCCTGGTCTCTAACTTTATTTTAATATTTCCTTAAATTTTCCCTACTATTTGAAAGTTGATCTCAACCGGGGAACTGAACCCGGAAACATAATTTATGTCTTAAAAATTCCCTTTGTGAATTTATTAACAAAATATTACTAAGAAAACGACGAACTATTCCGACCTGGGAATCGAACCCAAGATTTTCAAATTATTAATTCGACATTCCTTTAAGATTCAACTAAACGTTTTCTTATAAGATTATTATTGCTCGATAAGCTGTTTTAGAAGCTATTCGTAATCGGTTAACTAATAAATTGAAATGTTTTTATAGACGCGTCGCCAACAACAAATTTCATTGAATTACTATAATTAGTCAAAACTAATGTCCCTAGGTAAGAGGAACAAGATAGTGCCTACGAAAATATTGGGATCGATTAGGTTTTAATTCAAATTTAATCAAGGGTACGTAACCGTTCTTCGCCTTCATATATTTTCATTAAAATGCAATGTAAAATTTACCCTGCAAATATTTACGTTATGTTAGCAAATTAATGTTTATCTACAAAAATTAAAAAATAATATTTAGTACTGTTGATTTGAAAGCGATTAAAAAAAATTGATCATTAAATTTTAAAGTTACTTTTACAATAAAACTGAATGCTTATTTGAGGCTTCCTCTTCTTACCCTTTATGTAAGATTAAAGAAATGTGGAAAGATCACCATTTATCAACCACGAACCCATAAAGCACTGTCTCGCCACTCGGCGTCCCTTTATGGTCAAGTCATATTCCATATCATTATCACAAAGGTTATTCAGGCTTCAGGCAAAGACATAGCGTCTGCTTGTGCTGACATCCAGTTGCAGATTTGACTGTCTGACATCGCACTGTCAACAAAGGAACGCTGGAACGGCAGACAAGCAAAGAGATTTAAATATAAAGGCCGACGAGAAATATCGTTACTAGTATTATCTCTACCATCATCAGTGTTACTCGCATTTTTATTACTCAGATATTTCAAATCAGCAGACCACGAAACATATTTAGAAATAAAACAATCAGAATTTAAATAACATAATATATGTGCCAAAACTACCGTGTAGTGGCGATTTAAGAATATCTACTATCCCATTTTGTCCCGTGGGTGTCGTAAGAGTCGACAGAGGGAAACTGAAACAGAAGATAGGCAGCATAATTTTCGTGACAATTATCAAAAAAAATAAAACAATAAACTGCAGTTGTCAACTCCCTTGCCAAGTGTATAAACTTTGGTAAAATGCTCCCTATGAAATCCCACTATCCTAATAATGCAATCTATGGGAAAGGCCTATGTGTAGCGGTAGACTTTTATAGGCTGTAACGGATGGATGGATACCTAAAACTGATTTTAGAATTGCGAACCATTCACAACACACTCTAATAACATATCCGATTTAATATAATACCATGTCTGGTTTTTCTATTTTAAACCTTGCAATACTTCTAGCGGGCAGCGGTAAAACTCCATCCTCTCCACTATAAAATATTTTAATTGTAATTTTCACATTATTCAGTATACTCTTCCTCTAACAGCATTTACAAAAAGACCATGAACAAAATTGAGACGACGTTATCAGGTACCTTTGGTAACGGGTAATTCGTAGAAAAGAAGTAGTCTTAGACACAATAGTCAACCTACTATCCGCATTACTTTCTACAGTGATTTGGCTAAGAGTTTTCCCCACATTTTTGCTTAATTTAACACATGAAAGTCCATAAACAAAATTCCAATTAACATAGCGCGTGACTTTACGCGGTCCCTTTTAGAAAAATTATACCGTAACGTTAACATATGAAAGCCTTTATATAAGTGAGTCCTAAATTCAAGTAATAAAATTGCGAGAATATCAGATAGTTGTATTTTTAATAGAAATTATATATGTTTCTTATGAATAATTATAAATGTTTGCTTACATGAATTTTAAAATAATTGCATAATATATCGAACTCATCAAATAGCTTCGAATTTTTTACTCCCAAGCAATTTAATTTGCGATCGAACAAACCCCCCCCCCCCCCCCCCGCATGATAAAAAAGTTTTTTTATAGGATAAGGGTGACAAACGAGCACACAGTCCACCTGATGTTAAGTGGTTAGTATGGCCCATAGACATCTACATCTATCTTCGATTACGAATCAAAGTGCAGATGCGTTGTCAACCGTGAGGCCTAAGATGAAATGCTTCGTTTCCAGTAAAAATGGTGCTAAAACTACTAATAGCTGCAGCATGGCTTTTCCACGTATCACACACTAACATGTTTAACACAATATTACCTATTTGAGATTAAATAATGATGTAATTCACTATCACAAGTCTAATGGCACACACAGGCCTGCTCCATAAATTGCCACAAAGTACGGTCTTAATCTATCCATATCCATGGAGTACCTACGCGTTTAATCAGGTTGTCGTTCCAATTAGTGGGGGTTCATCCACCACTGCGCTCAGTGTTACTTCTCTGAAACTGTTGGTTCCTCATTGGTTATCAATTTTATGAGCTCTAGGGCAGGCTCATTACTATTTCAGATTACTTATCCGGTGGACTATATCTATGTTCAGCAATTGACATTTGATGGGCTGTAAGAATGAAAAAATACAAATAAAAGAGTGAATTTCATCAAATGATTACTAGACGTCCTTTTTAAATTTTCTCTAAAATGTTAAGCAAAACTTAGAAACACTCTTTGTGTATATCATGATCGTTTATTTTAATTAAAAAAAATATTATTGAGATTTTTTTTCTTTTTTACCTGATGGTAAGTGACTACCGCCGCCCATGAACAACTGCAACACCAGGTAGGGAATTGCAGATGCGTTGCCGGCCTTTTAAAAAGGAGTACGCTCTTTTCTTGAAGGTCCCTAAGTCGTATCGGTCCGAAAAAATCGCTGATGTTAATCAATTTCACAAGGAAGTTGTGCGAGGAAGAAAACATCTTCTAAATCGCACTGTGGTGGACCGCCAATCATCCAGATGGTGTGGATGGTATCGGGAGTTCTGCCGCGATGTGCTTTCGTGAAATTTGGCGGCTGGGATTAATCCGAACAATTCCTCAGAGCACTCCCCATGGTAGATGCGAAAGAAAATGCAAAGGGATGCAACATCTCTTCGCAGTGCCAATGAATCGAGCCGATCGGAAAGGGCTCAGTCGTCGACGATTCGAGCCGCTCTGCGCTGGATGCGGTCAAGTGGAAGGAGCTGGCACTGGGGAGCCTCTGCCCAAAGATGGGAACAGTATTCCATGTGAGGCCGAACCTGCGCCTTGTAAAGTTGCAGGCGGTGTGCCGGCATGAAATACTGTCACGCTCTGCTGAGCACGCCAAGCTTTTTAGAGGCCAATTTGGCCTTCTCTTCCAAGTGACCACGAAACTGCACGTCACTCGATATGTCGACGCCGAGGATTCCGATACTGGCTGAGGCAACCAGGGGAGTGCCTTGAAACTGAGGAGATACGACAAAGGGGTTCTTTTTAGCGGTAAACGCGCAAACTTGTGTCTTCTGAGGATTAAACTGGACTAGATTTAGTCGCCCCCAGTCCGAGACTTTGTCCAGCAAAGACTCGACTTCAGACACAAGTTTGTTCCGGTACTCGGAGACGTTTTACCGAGAAATATTGACACGGCCGGTGTATAGAGCATCACCAGTGCTGTCATCCGCATAGCAATGAATGTTACCAGTTAGCAACATATCATTGATATGCAGAAGAGACAGCGTTGATGATAGCACACAGCCTTGTGGAACACCAGCGTTAATAGGCTTGTAGTCAGAACATGCACCGTCTACAACGACCTTGATGCTCCGATCTGCAAGGAAGCTGGTGATCCAATTGCACAATTTCTCGGGAAGCCCATAGGAAGGGAGCTTCGAAAGAAGAACTTTGTGCCAAACCCGATCGAAGGCCTTCGCAATGTCCAGACTAACGGCCAACTCCTCCCCCTTGGACTCTACTGCCTCCACCCATCTATGGGTCAGGTAGACCAGAAGATCACCAGCTGATCGACCCCAACTAAACTCGTATTGGCGGTCACTAATTAGCTGGTGATCCTCAAGATACCGGATGAGCTGGCAGTTAATAATGGACAAGGAGGTGATCGCGATAGGCCTGTAGTTGGACGGGTCTGAGCGGTCGCCTTTTTAGGGATCGGGTGGACAAAAGCTGTCTTCCATGAATTCGGGACCGAAAAAGACGCGTTAGGATCGGTGCCAACTCCGGAGCACACGTCCTCGGCACAATTGGGGGGATTCCGTCAGGCCCACTCGACTTCTGGATTTCCAGGGAGAGAAGTGCTTTGCGAACCGAGCGCTGTGAGAACAGCACAACCGGCATGGAGCACTCACACCGCGGGATGGTCGGCGGTGTTTTCCCCCCGTCATCAAGAGTTGAGTTGGACGCAAAAAGAGAGCCTAAAATGTCGGCTTTGTCTTTTGCGTCTTGGGCCAGTGAGTCGTCCTCCCTGTGCAGAGATGGTAGTGATGGCTTACAGAAATTCCCTTGGACAGCCTTGGCGAGACACCAGAATGCACGGGTTCCCGAAGGAAGGCGAACTAGTTTCTCGCCCATTCTGCCTATGTGCTCTGACTTTGCTTGAAGGACCTGGAGGCGAAGTTATACTTCTTTTTAAGTATGCTGGTGTTTACATCCCGAGTCGCTGAAGCCGCAGCCCAGGCTTGATAACACTGCTGCTTACTGCGTAATGCAGTTTTACAGGAGCGACCAAACCAAGGCTGAGATCTGCCTCCGATGGGTACCACAGATGATGGAATAAATAGTTCCATTCCCTGTAGCACCACATCAGTGACAGAGTCAGCAACAGCGCTGGGATCATCCGGCGAGAAGCAAACCCACCCCCATGGGTAGAATGCAAAGAAATACCGCATTCCGTCCCAATCCGCCGACCTGTAATGCCAAACACGGCGGCAACCTGATGAACGCAACCGCGAAGGGAGCGTGAGTGGCACCATACTCCGGATCAGACAGTGGTCCAAAGAGCTGAGAGGGGCATCGACGGAAACCTGATATCCGTCCGGATGAGAGGTCAGCAGAAGTTCCAACAGTGAAGGTGTATGATCCTCCACATCTGGAATCCGCGTAGGCGAAGTAACCAGTTGTGTCAGACCATATGCCAAGGCAAAGTCATAAACAGATCTCCCCGCATAATCGGTTAAACGTGAACCGAGCCATTCGGCATGGTGGGCGTTAAAATCGCCAAGGATCACGATCTCTACGGATGGGACCTGTTGTAGCAAGGAATCTGTAACCATTTGGACGTGGTCGATGAGTCGGTCTGTTTCGGCATTACCGCTATGGGACCTATAGAGGCACCCGTAGACGCGCGGATGGTCGTCGCTGTCTACGCGTAGCCAAAGGATGGACTGGTCCAAACCTTCAAGACTGCCGAGGCTTCGAGAACAGATGTCCTCTCTGACATACACGCAAATTCCAGCCCGAGGCACAAAGCAGTGCTCCAATTTGTACCTCGGGTAGGAGAGATACGAAATATCAGCCGGAGAGGAAAGCTACATCTCGGTCAGGAAGAGCAAGGCCGGCTTCGCCGTCTCGAGATGGTAGTGGACGGCGTTTAGGTTAGAGTGAAGTCCCCTGATGTTGCAGAAATTCACGGATAGCGTGGCAGGAGTCGCCTTGGTATTGTTGCTCAATTTGCCCCGAGCAGTTATGTTTTTGAGCGGAATTTTGCCCCCCCCCCCCCCCACAGAATACGCGGGGCATTCTGAGCACCCACGCTCAGGAGTGGAATAACATGTGCGTGGATGCTCAGCGAGGGATTCTCCAGGGGTACTGGTACCCTCCTGGGGTAGTCTATTGTGTAATTCCGCTACCATGTTGATGGGGGGGGGGAGGGGTAATTGGGCCTCCAGCCACCTGCACTCACCAGACGAAACGCTGAAGCAGAGCTTCTACTTCACGCCGGTACTACCGGTCTACCACCGTTAAAAGATCAGCTACCCGCGGAAAGTAGTTTAAATTTGATTGTTGAATAAAAATCAAAAAATGTTTGCGGGATTTTCGTGCAACAGATTGTATAAATTTTATCGTCGTTTTGTTCTATTATATTACGTAAAGACACGAAGTTATTCTAGATCCAAGATAGGAACATCAACGTTCGTGACTTCTCAAATTTTGTTTTTTGTTTCCTTGCGATTTATTTTTTCTTGTGAGGAGCAGATTCATCATAATTTTATAATATAATAGTGTTGTCTTTGGCCGATTGATTCTACCTCGTCAAGTCTTATCGATGTCGATACTGTAAATCTCTTGATTGATCGACATTACCATGTGTGTATTAGAATTAATTAAACATAATTATGACATCACACAACGTGACATGTGTATTATTTATACGCTTTTATTAGCTTCGCGTGTATTTATCTAAGTAACAAAATCTTTTAATGTAATTTTTTACCTACTTGTAGACAACCGATTGACTTGGAAAGCACTCGTTTCAAGGACCGATGACGATAAAATAATTGAAGAACTTTATCTTATACTATCTATATATATAACTTTATCCGGATAACCAGGATAAAATAAAATAACTATCAATAACATCACAGCTCATGATCAATACGTTATATTTAAGTTTATTAAACTATTATTTTAATTTTTCATAATTTCGTCACAATGACTGTCATGTGGAGATGAGACTGAGATTTTTACCTGATTTACTTATGACTTATGCAATAATTAGGTTTGAGTAACTCTAAATAGCTTATTACAGAAGTAAATGTGACAAATGATTACACAGTGCATCAGACGGTAAGTGGATGCTGCGGCCCAAAGACACGTAATTCTATCCGGATCAAAATTCAGCCCTATTGTCGTTGTTGTTGTTGACTACCATAGAATACTTCGTTAACAGTAAAACATATTGCGGGTTCTTGTCGCTCACCATAGCTATTTCATGCTGGTATTATAAGCAGTCCTTCTCCGGTCAAACTGATCAATTTGTGCTGAAATGAGACCGTGCCCAGCACTGATGTATAGTATTAATTGTAACTTTACTTTAGGTAGTTCAGTCCAGTCAGTCCTTATATATTTCAAGGCATCTGTAGCCTTCATGGTTAATACATTGCAGGTATCTATATAGGCTGCAATAGCCACTTGTCATCACGTACATTTTCAGCTCTTTGTTACTTAATTAATATATAAAAATAAAATAAAATAAATTTATTTCAGACAGAGTCCATACAAGTGACATAAAAAAACATTAAATTAAAATAAATTTAATCTTATCTAATTTTATTTCATTTAATTCATTTCAATTCAGTCTAACCTATCTAATTTTATTTTATTTTATTCAATATAATTCAATTCAATTTAACTTAATTCGATTATTTGACATAAAAACTACTTAATATTGATTACTTCAATAATATTAATCTACAATTTAATTCAAGTATCTGTCACCCTGTGGGGCACTGGGCGCATGCATTTATGCTTACACCCAGTGCCGCAGAAGGGTGCTGTCAGGCTTGTCGCTGAGCACGTTCAGGATGGTGTTGGCGCTCCCGCGTTTACGGAGCATCAGCAAAGCGATGCGGCGCATGTAACACAACGTGGAAGCCGTCCGTGTGCGAATGCACAAACATCGCAGAGGCACTACAGTAGCGCGGGAGTGCCACCAGCACCCTGAATCATTATTATCTTGTACTCGAAGAGCGTTGATGTCCCGCTGCGTGTAGTTGACGCACAGACTGCAAGTGTATAAAGTTTGGCAAAAGGCGTTAAAGAGAGTTATCTTAACTCCAAAGCTACACTGCGCGAATCTGCGTGCCAGCATATTACAGCGGACCGCCATCGCCCTCCTTTCCCTTTCAATGTCAACATCGTGTTTTAAGTTATCGGTAACCTGGCCGAAATATTTAAATTATTGCACACTGCCTAGAGCGACGCCATTTAGCAGCACACGCAGCACATCTCCCGGCTTACAACGCCTAATTTGAAAGATCAAGAGATCGCTCTTTTTAACATTGTACGTGAGACCGTGTGACAAAGCGTACTTCTCACATACACCTATAAGTTTTCTGAAACCGGCGATTGATGGGCTGAGCAACACTATGTCATCTGCATAACTGATAAAGATGATTGAGCAGCGGACCCCTGTGCTGCTCAGATCAACAGTCAAGCTATTTACATACAAATTGAAGTGAGAAGGAAACGTTAGCCCCCCTGTCCCACTCCACACTCCAATCCGTACCCATCACAAAGCTCACTAAGCCTGGTTTGTTGTTTGACCTGGTTTATTTGGTGTTCATACCAATATTTGAAAATATTGATCAACACACCCGGCATACCTGTGTCTTTTAATTTACGCCAAAGAATATCATATCTAACCAGGTCAAATGCCTTAGTGAGATCAAGAAAGGCTGCATACACAGGCGTGTTCATATTCGAGTAGTACCTAACAGTCTGCTTGAGAGACATAGTTGCGCATTCAAGTTTTGGTCTGAATCCGAACTGAGCGTTATGGAGATGGAGATGCTCTTTAAGTTGTCTCTCAACCAGGCCGTCAAGCACTTTAGCTTGAAATGTGGTTGTAGGTAATAATATCAGGCGGTAGTTGCACTATACTATAGGCGCTATCCCCGTCTTCATTACCTCATTTGACAAATAGGAATGCCTTATGCATAGCATGAACAGCAGCTCTATGAGTCTCGGTAGGTGTAGCCCCGCATAGTAAAAATGTTTAATGCTAAGGCCGTCGTGTCCAGGAGACTTCCGTCGCGTCATTCATTTTATTATTAGAGCAACTTACTTAGCTGTGACGCGGTCCGGCACCCCCGACACCACGAAATCCTCATCCACAACCTGCACACTTTTTAGACTCTACTCTCTACTCTACTCTACTTGAAAGTAACATCTTAACATATTCGCTATATCCCGTGGTTTGCTGATGCCGTTAACACTTACAAGGACGCAGGGCTTTGTACTTAAGTTTTGTGATTGTTGCCAAAATCCCCTAAAATCTTTATTCCACGTGTTTAGTAGCTAAAATATTTATTTTTATTTGCTTCTGATTATTATGACAAAACCTTAATTTACTTTTGAAAATTTTCTCAAATTATACATCTCATTTTCACTATTAGGCCGACCATAACATACCCAGGTTAGATACTTTTGATAGATATATAGTTACATACTAGCGTTCCTGTGAGCGTCACAGACATACTTGTTCCAACCTACAATAGGACGACCTCCACCTGGTTTGGCACCTCCCGAACGATCAACATAGCTGGTAAAGCGAGTATATCGCGTGATGTTTCAGTATTACTACACAAACAATCGCCACACTGATCGAACTCATGTGGATAGCCAACCTTTCGCAGTTTATCATTACAATATTTAGTAAACATTTCTATATGGCTTAGGGCCCTTTCTACCCGTGGAATAGAAACAGGAACAGAAACAGAAACTTTTTTATTCAATATCGATTATAAATAATACTAATTGAAAGTCACTCTTTTGTTTAATTACCACTGGTTCGAAAACAAACCTCTGTCCTGGGAGGACCCAGCAAGAAACCCAACGGGAGTATTTTTTAAATAACAGCTTACAATCATGTATGTTACGCAATTAACCACGCAAAACAAATTAGAAATTGCTTGGTAGCAATCACCTCATTCCCATGGGTTATTGTCATCCATAAATACCTTAATATAATGATAACCCTTTTTATATAAACTTTGTTTAATAAAGTTCTTGAACTTCAAGCAGGTCAAATTTTGTATATTTTCTGGGATTTTGTTGTTAAAGCATATACATCGCCCCAAGAATGCATTACCGACTCGGTGGAGTCCAGTAACTGGTACTACTAACTTGTGTCTGTTCCTAGTATTTACAGAATGAATATCACTTATTTTTGTATAACTTCCTCTCATTACATTTTCATAAATGTATTGAGAGACGATAATAGGCCTCCCCAATAGATTGCCTCATAGGGAGATATTTGCCATAGTTCCATCTCTTGGCAGGCGTATTGCCGTTTTTTTTATAGAATAAGGGTTACAAACATGCACACAGCCCACCTGATGGTGAGTGGTTCCTGTGGTCTCTATCCTCAGTTAAGAATTCCCGCACCCAGGATGAAAGAAATAAATATATGTGCGTGAGTGGATTCACGCACACATATTATTTTTTTTATCAGTCCGTGATACGTTACTGGTGCACACATATGCACCTAAACTTGCAAATGATGTTAGATGCATAGTATGTGTACGTGAGTGCATGTCCTTACAATAAGTTGAGAATGATTTTGGCTTGATTTTTGCATCACTTTAAATGTACACAGAACTCTGTATATCTTTCTATGTTTATCTGAAACTCAATTTAGTATAAAACTCAGCATTTTATAGCGCTGAATCATAGTTTTGGGTAGAATATCTATGTGCGTTCTTATTTTAAAAATATTCATCAAGAATGAATGCGGTTGACTAGGCTTATTTTACGAAAAATACTCAAAAGACTTGCTTTCTAGGTCGCATTTCGCTTCATATTTCAAACTGTATGCCGCCGCAAGCTGTCCACTCTGAAGAATTAATCATTACATTCAATATTAACGTCGTGAAAATAGACGCGGTTTTATGTTTTTGAAATACATAATTAACTGAATTCGAAAATGCTAAAAATTGTTCAACAACTACACAATAACAGTGAAATAAAGTAAGCTAGTATTTACGTACAACTGCCGTGCATAAGTTTCCTCTAATTTAGAAGTCAAAAGTTATATATTAATTAGTCTGTTGGTAAATAGGAAGTAATCAAATATCATTCATGAATTTATTCTTGTACCGGTCATGGCCATCGAGAATAAATATATGTAATAATAAAATACGATAAGATAACATCTCTAGTTTATTATTCTTCTTCTTCTTCTGGTGCCTGTCCTACTAGCGAAGGTTGGGAGTCAGTTTAGTGAACTCCGCTCTATTCTTCGTAAGGCGAAACAGTTCGACGGCACTCACGATTCCTGTGTACTCTTGGATGTTACATAGCCATGACTTTTTTCTGCGACCGACGCCTCTTTTTCCGGCAACTTTTCCCATCACAATGACTTTTAAGAGTTCGTACCTCTCGTGCCTGAGCACGTGCCATAAATATGCGACTTTTCTCATTTTGACGGTCTGCATAAGTTCGCGCTTTTGGTCGACTCATCGCATAACTTCCACATTCGTTATTCTGTGAGTCCAGCTAATGCCCAACATTCGTCTGTATGCCCACATCTCGAAAGCTTCTATACGTTTTCGGAGGTCCTCTTTAAATCCACGCCTCACATCCGTATAAAAGTATGGGCCAGATGTAACATTGTAATAGTCGAGTGCGCAAAGAGATCTTAAGTCCACGGTTGCATGCATGATAAATAATATTGAATATTACGATGTAAATAGGCGATACTAAACTGGCGGAGAAAGCTGTCCCGCGGTCGTTAAACGCCTTCCTTGAAGGATAAGAGCGGCTGGCGGCACGCTATTAAGGAATATAGATAATACAATATAAAGCAAGGGTTTCCTAGAAAAGCGATGCTGTCAAATAGTGACCGCAATATAACGTAATAAGGCGGTCGTTTTAACGCTAATGACATATGAAAAGTTCGAGCTGTAGACGGTTGCCTTTTTAACAAAACGTAATTTTAAACAAAAATATGCGAGACTGTGGAAAATAGGCGACTTTTATTTAGTATTAATAGATTAATTAAAAGATAAGTAATCGTCAAAAGAACAAAATAAGGGTAGGAAAAAAGATACTTCAAAAAACACATACTACTAATGATACTTAAAATTAAGTTATATTCCATACAACAGACAGAAATCCAACATGTACAAAAAATGGTAGAAATCATACGAGATGATGCCGTATACCTGACATTGGTCACTTGTCACACCAAGCTGATAATACTTTGGGAGCACAAACTGTCATAAACCACTCGGAGTTCACAGAGTGTATGCTTCTTCAATATCACCTAAACCAGTCTGTACGTAAATCTTCAACTCAACTTTCTCGCCTTAAATTTTTGACTGCTTAACCATTTTCTTAAGTGATTAAAATTGCTGGTAACTGACGCTTTTGGATTCCACATACAAATTAAAACTGTTTCTTGTTAACAAACAGACTTACTTAAATAAGTAGCTGAAAGTTCATATTTTTTAGCATTCTTTAACATAGCTTTAAATATTCTTTTATAGTCATAGTAAACCATAGTGCGAAATTCATGTAAAATGAGCTTCATTACAGCGAGCGAATGTCTGGGTAAAGGCGGCTCTTCACGTTGGCCAGCATAGTGGCGAATGTGTTGGCAAAGATATTAGCCAAGAGTTTATGATGGCGTCCACACGTTGGAAGGTCGTTCAGTTTGCTTCGGTTCAAGCCAAAGTGCGGACGAAATTATTAAAATGGATATTGAGTCGCAAACGGCTGCTGCGGTTTATTTATTTACAGCATACCGTTACTACGTAAATGTGTATAAGAAAAAGGTGATCAAAAGGAAATGGAAAAAAATAAATTCTATTTCTTCTGTTCCACAAACAATATTCGGCTTGGTAGAGCTCTATAAAGCGAAAAGTTCCTTCATTGGTCATTGTTACTGCCATTTTGTAGACACTAGTAACGATGCCTGAATATAACATTTGAATCCGGTGCGTGCGATCACTCTGGGAGCTCTTAGCAAACTAAACGTGCGCCCAACGTGGTAACGCGTGGCCAATACTCTGCCACAACCCTTTGATCCTTTGTAAAAAACCAACACCACAAGGATCTCGCGCCAACATATGGGCCATCATTTTAATACATACCAATATAAGCACAAACACCCGCTCTACACGATAGCCATTGGTATTGGCCAACACATTCGCCAATATGTTGGCCAACGTGAAGAGCCGCCTTTATACAGCGCCACGCCACTCAATATTATAAGCTAACTTTAATAAGTCGCGTATGCCGACTCACTATGTGCAAACTTGTAACATACAACTCAGGATCTTAATATGGCGCACGTAGGAGGAATTTTTTTAAAAATTAATATATCGCACGCCAATAATTAGCAATTTGAGAGAAAAATAAGTGAGTTGGAAATAAACGAGTGTTATGTGTATAAACAAAAAACAAAATAATCTCGGGTGTGAGAGATCATACAAAATGCGTTATGACGCAATGAGTACACCACCACACAAGCTTGCGGCTGAGTTATCCAAGCTCTGTGCCAGCGAAATTCCGCTAGATTCTCACGATAAAATCATTTCCCGATTAAAAATATATTATATAATAAATAATCATTTTTCAAATTCGGAAGTAAATACCAGCCTTAATGCCTTTATCGTTTACCTATTTACAGTGGTAGAGCCACGCGGCAGCTTTTGCTGTCGCACGGATGGGTCGGCACGACCGGGGAAGAACCACGCTCTCACAGAATACCAGCGTCGAATAGCAGCTTAATGCTGCTGGGTTTCGTATGGTGAGTGTAGAGAACCGGAGACTCCTTTTTACTGGAAACGAGGCATTCCATCTTAGTCCTCACGGGTAACAACGCATCTA
Organism: Parnassius glacialis; assembly: GCA_033319125.1. Lineage (NCBI taxonomy): Eukaryota > Metazoa > Arthropoda > Insecta > Lepidoptera > Papilionidae > Parnassius > Parnassius glacialis. The sequence continues at coordinate 12,908,325 of JAVANC010000027.1, read as the reverse complement.
CATTTTGATTTGTAATAGAGGTTAGATGTAGATGTTTATGCGCCGCAGCAACCACTTACCATCAGGTGGACTGTGTGCTCGTTTGTCACCCTTATCCTATAAAAAAAATGTAAAGTGGCATTAAATAAGTTGAATGTTTTTTTTTTATTTCAAGATTTAGATATTTAATTTGAACTAATAAATAAATTTCCCGTAATGTTAAAAAATACTCGTAGCTTGAAAATTACATTTGATACAACTTATTTGAACCTTTATTATAATTATGCTTTATTTTTCCTGTAATATTCCTCTATATACAAATATTTGACGGCTCGGTAGCGCTAGTAGGAGGTTCAAATCCTGCACGGAAGAACTGTTGAGATGGCCCAAAAGAAATTTTTCTGGGTTGGCAAATGATTGTCCATGCGCTATTTGTGAATGAAAAAGGTCACACTTAAGGGAAGAAAGATTTAATGTTTCAGTAAACTAGTTTGGAAATAAGAAGCCTGAATGTTAAGTTAGCCTGTAAGTATGATAAGTACTAAACATTAGATTAAGCAATCATCATTGTAAACATTTTTTCTTTGCACAATATTACGTTGGCTTCCTAATAAAAAAATAAAAAAATAATGTTAATCGTAATTGTTTAAGGATTTAAGAGCAATTTTTTTCTGCTGTTCTATATAGCTGCCTTATTTAACAGTTTATACAACGTTATGAGTATATTTTAAAAAAAAGCCAACATACTTTATTGCTGAGAATAGTTTTTTATATCTTGTAATTATTTTTAAAGACTTATTTCAGTGTTAAAATAGAGGAAACAATGTCAACCTGTAGCGGCGATGTACGAATATTCACTATCGCATATTGCCCCATGGGTGTCGTAAGAAGCGACAGATGGAAACAAAACAGATGGGCAGCAGTGTCGTCCTAATATAAACTAGAAAATAAAACACTGCGGTTGCCTGACAAGCGTCGTAATTATGGCATAGATACGGTGAAACGTACATATTTCACAATGACCTAAATGTATTTAATTTGTTAACTTAGCAGTCTTAATAACACAGCACTTTAACGCCCTGTACTCGGCGAGTCCGTCCTTAGATGAAGATAAAGTAAGGGCTATATTCAGCAATGGAGTTTGATAGATTGTAATGAATTAATGAAGAAAATACACGAAACATGTGTACATGTAATATTGTTTTTATCTTATACTGTCACTGCTTAAAAGCTGCTTAAAAGCGGGTTAAAAGTGTACCCTTCAGTCACTTTTATGTAATATCGGTATATCCTATAACCGGTAAATATACACTTACTATACCGTTTCAATTTCAAGCGCAGAACTAGTATTATATCAGGATATTGCGTATTTTATCAGTCTTCAAAGATATCACATGATTGGAGTTGGATTTTAATATGTTTGTTTGTTTGCAGACGGACTGTAAACTACGTTTTCAACTTCTTCATTAGCCAGTAAAAGTTCACCCCTGGGCCTGGACCTCTCCGATTGTAGAAAAATATATTTTATCGCAGGTGGATTTGCAATCGCTGTACTAGACGTATGGTGTGAACAGAATGGTGTAGCCATTTATCAGAAACTATGAAATCTTTACGTAATTTCCCATAGTAGTTTTTTACGATACCCGCGGGTTGAAAGGAGATGATGGATTTCGTGTTTCGTAACTAATTATATGCGAGACCACGTAACATCGGTGTAAGAATATTAATTAGGTACCGTATATCATTCCGTAGATGTTGTAAGAGGCAATAGAGGGAAACAAACCAGGATTTGGGCGGCAGCGCATTCCTAATAATAATAAAAATATATACAATAACTGTTTTTTTTTTATAGGAAAAGGGTGACAAACGAGCATACAGTCCACCTGATGGTAAGTGGTTGCTGCGGCCCATAGACATCTACATCTATCCTCTATTACAAATAAAAATGTAGATGCGTTGTCACCCGTGAGGACTAAGATGGAATGCCTCATTTCCAGTAAAAAGGGCCTCCGGCCACCTGCACTCACCAAGCGAAACGCAAAGGTAAATCTCTACTTCACGCTGGTTTTCTGTGAGGTCGTGGTACCACCCCAGTTCGAGCCGGCCCATCCGTGCGACAGCAAAAGCTGCCGCGTGGCTCTACCACTGTTGGTTTGGCTACTAAGGCAAGTTGAGTTCCCCTATGTGGCAATCCCATAGATTGAAGTCTATCTATGTCGAATAGCGGATTTCACGATTTGAAAGATTATATTCGTACATGGTAATTATAAGTTTTGACAGACATGCTCTCTGTACTCGTAGGTGCAATAAAGTGCAATAATCTCTAATTTTAGTCTACTGCATAAATCCGACTAACTTGTTTACAAGCTTGTTACTCAGTTGTGGGATCTACTCCAAGCCTAAATTCAGAGAAATCTAAAGGTACGTGTCAAGGTTTAGCAACAACATTGTGAGGTTATTAAGTGGTTGTTGTTTGTAATTTGATTAACGATCATTTTAGAATGTTGACGATAGAATAGCATATTGCAGCCCTCATTAAAATATATTAATAAAGGTATTTCATTTTTGATTATAAAGTTTCTGTTTCTCACTTATTCTAAATTACAAGTTAGAAAAAGAACTACTTTATAATTATTATATCGATACAATTATTTATTTACATAAATAATTTAACTTAGTCTTATATTACAAGGTCATCATCGTTTCGAATGCTATGTAGCATCCATATTTACGGGAAGACGAATAATTTTAATTAACTAAAATTAAAAGCGAGAAAATAGTAAAATTTTTAATAAGAAGTGAAATGCAGCTTCAAAACTAAAAAAAAACATAATAGGGTTAAGGGGTCAGAGAAAATAATTTTATTTTTAATTACTTTTTTGTCGGTCTGTATATTTTTATTAAAAGTTTTTACCTTGTTGAGTCGTATAAGTGATATCACAAGTTGATGTTAACAACAGGAATATAATTTAACATCTCAGCCCAGGACGGATTTTGTATAGGATATTTATTTGAGACCACGCTTAAAGTATAAAAAATTTAATAAAAAATCATCGGAAGAGAATCGGTTAACAATAATAAAAACATACGCATCAAATATATAACCTTCTCTCTATTTTGAACTCGGTGAAAAAGCTCAGTGGCTATTTCCTCCCTAAGGATGTTTAGGCACCTGTATTGGAAGTTCCGTTTTTTTTGTAACATTTTAATGCACCTTACTCAAAGAACATTACTCATCATAACAGTGGTAGAGCCACGCGGCAGCTTTTGCTGTCGCACGGATGGGCCGGCTCGAACCGGGGTGGTACCACGACCTCACAAAAAAACCAGCGTGAAGTAGAGGCTAAACCTCTGCGTTTCGCTTGGTGAGTGCAGGTGGCCGGAGGCCCTTTTTACTGGAAATGAGGCATTCCATCTTAGTCCTCACGGGTGACAACGCATCTACATTTTGATTTGTAATAGAGAATAGATCTAGATGTCTATGGGCCGCAGCAACCACTTACCATCAGGTGGACTGTATGCTCGTTTGTCACCCTTATCATATAAAAAAAAAACATACTCCATGATAGTGTACTTGCTAGAGAGTTAGGGCTTTGGGGCACTGTGTCCTTTCGTTATTGTGACCAAACTTTTATAATATTGTAACTTACTACGTTTTACTTAATATACAACGAAGACTATAAGAGTATATGTGTGAATATTCTTTTTCTAAAACCACTGGAAAGCCGAAGCTGAAAGCTAATATTGCGATGAACAATCTTAATTTAAAAGGAGATTAAATAATAATATTATACATATTGGCAATATTATAGAGCTTGGTAAAGCATCGTCATGCACTATTCAAAATTATTTCACTTAATAGTAAAAAGAGTTAGAGTAAAAAATTATTTACTTTCGGGTATTCCCATCTTTATTTTGATAAAATAATAAATAACATTCTGGACTCAAGCTACTTTACCAATAAAATTTGGTGGTATTGACGTGAAAAATCTTTCTAGCGTTTCATTGCCAATTGATTTTTGTAACATAATTTTAAATAATAAAGTAGTTACCTATGCTTTGTTGCGGTGGCAGGGCAGACATGGCAAACGCATTATCACGGAACAAAAACAGTGGGATAGTCCGTTGGTACGGAGTGTGCAAAAAGCTTTGTTTCGTAATTTCCATAGTGATCAAGATCAGGAAGAAGCTGTTTTGACTTAGGAATCTAAACAGAGGTAACACGCGAAAGCTTGCGCATCGCCGTAGGATTCCATTTTCATTCATTTTCATTTTCATTTGCATTTTCACGTTCAATGACTAAGTATAGCCATTTAGCAAGGAAACGCAGCCAGAATTTTTGTCAAGATACCACGGGGATAGGACAGGATAAGACTGTATGATAATTTAAGTTTTTAGTGTTTTTTAGTTTCAGTTTTTTTTAATTTTAGTTGTTTAAATTTTGTATATATTTCAATATTATAAAAAGTAATAAAAACTGTACCAATAATTGAGAAAAAAAATTGAATACTCTCTAATAAACTTGTATTAGAAGTTACACATTAATAACCCAGGAAGTTGTTGTATTTTTAAAATGAAGGTAGGCCCCATGCTTGTTTGAGTGCGTTGCTAGACACTTTTATAAAGCTTTCGTAGTCTTGTTCACTTTAGTAATATCAGACATAGAGTAGATAAAAAGATATTTTTATAGGGTAAGTATGGAAAGTTTTATTAGTAATTTTCCACAAGTCTTAGAATAAGAGTCGTTGGTTTTCAAGAATATAATTACGATCTGAGAGCTTTTTGATATATATCAATTAAATATTTTTAGTCTTATGACTTATTAGATATTAAATTTTTAATTTTAATAATCACTAGCAATATAAAAATATTTGTCCGTTATCGGCTGCGAATACAAAATGCAATTTAAAAACAATCAAAAGAGTAATGTTGTTTCCGTTGTAAACAGGTAATTGTGCATATACGTAGTAGAGCCATGCTGCAACTATATTTGAAGTATAGTTGTAGCACGAATAGGTCAGCTCGACCGAAAAAGGACCACGCTCTCACAGAATATCAGCGTAAAATAGCAGGTTGACCGGAGACCCATTTTGTTGGAAAAGAGGCATTCCATCCTAGTCCTCACGGGTGACGACGCATCTGCATTTTGATTCTTTATTGAGGGTCAATGTAGATATCTACGGGTCACAGCTACCACTTACCATCAGGTGGACTGTGTGCTCGTTTATCACCCTATCCTAAAAAAATATACGAGTATAACAAAACTGCAAAAACATAAATGGTGATGGTATTCTTCTTTTCCTTTTTTTTGCTTGGTAGCAAAATTTTTTTTATGCTCCGCAGCATATTTAATTTTTATTACACCTCAAACAAAGAGTCATAATGTGCAGAATTAATAGATTGTAATGATTTCAACGTTGCATCTTTTTTATTTGTCGAGTCGAGTTAATTTAAATAAAAAAATATGTGTGGTTGTTCTGAAATGTAACACCCGTATTAATTTGAGACTGTTTATAGCCGGACACTTGTTGAAAACCGGATTTGCTTGGAAATATGGATTAGTGGTTAATTAGTTATTTGGACCCTAGGTGATTTTTTATTTTTATCTCGTTTAAATACATCTATTTCTTAATTAATCTGTCTGTTGATCAATAGCTAACGTAAACACCGACGCTCCGGGAAGTCTGCAGTTTCCTATCCTAGACGGCCCCAGAAATGACATCAGATTTGATAGATCACAAATCCTCGCGAAAGAACATCGATTTCTAACAATTTAACACGTGAGGTTATTCAAACTAAAAAATAACTTAATATCAACAGATAAGAAGGTACTGCCACCTGCTTGGGATCCTCTAATCAATAAAATTATAACTTAACGCAAGCATACTACTGAAATACTTCAAGACAGAGTTAGTTCACTCAGCATAGACCGGCCCAAAAGGAATAATTAATATAAGCTGAAGATACTCCGGGTTAACTTTGACTTCGGGACGTCAATTACCTCAGTACCTCCGTGACTATAGGCGCTGCAAAGCACCCGAAACATTGAGAATTAAAAATAAGTAGAATTAATCGCGATTAAATCCGTAAAAGTAGTTCTTCAAATAGTTATTTAATGTATCTAACATAGTTTGAAGAGCAGCCCCCACCTTTCCTCAATTTCGTACAATATGACCGTCATTAATAATCTTAACACAACCGCTCTCAACATCACTACACAAGGAAACACACCCCCGTCGATAAAACGATACGTGTTTTACCTTTAAACAAGGCATCATCAGGTGAAATACGACCACTAAAGTGGACTTAGCTGTTAATTTTTAACATCTTTAAAATAACGAATTTCCGCATTGAAACGCCTGATTCTATTCATTATATAAGGCATTAATAATCTCACCGCTTTGATATATTATATCGAATAAAAATGCAAATTCAACATCCGAAGTGGCGATTACGGCAAGTTATTTAAAAGGCCCATGTCCAGGAGAGTTTTATCGGGTGCATAAGGATAAAGATGTATATTTCAAATTTTATATTTTTTACAATTAATTTAAAGTTTTATTATGACATACTGTTAAACATTATTACAATTTCTTAATTAATATTCAACATGTAAAATATTTAAAATACTTTCTCGTTTCTGGTTGTTTCCCAATTATTCAACTTGGTGTACAACCGCCACTGGCGCTCCTGCTTAAATAGTCTTAATGTAACCTCCGCGTAGAACCCAGGTAAGTCATATAAAATTATAAACTTTTCTTTTATTCGCGACTTTACGGACTGTGTAATTAAATGCGTATTTAAATTAAAGAAAGAAACGTGAAAACAAATGAGATATTTGCCCTTAGGTATAAAATATTTTTGTACTTATACTTTTAATAAGAATTACTTGTAATCTAAATTGAATAAGAATTATAATATTATATTCTATTCTGTTGGTCTAGTACCTATAGGCCCCATGTTTATGTGGGACTTATACTAAATAGAATGTGATGTCGCTGTGTTACTTGAAACGCGACTTAGAGCGTTTTTACAGTGTAATGCGTGAGCGATGCGCTATCAACCTATCACTTCTTTCACAATTTTCCAAAATATTTTTGACTGAACGCATGTTATTGAACATTTAAATTAAGTAAAGTAATAAATAAAGTAGAATATAAGAATTTTATAAAAGTAAATTTCTTTTGTTTCCTACGAATTATTTTTACTTTCAATAAATACTTATTTGAATTTAAAGTAATTGCACCGGGATAACTAAAGTAATAAGTTATTTCAAATAACAACCATATGTGTAATGAATACTAATTACGCATATGTAACAACTATTGAACATTAAAATTTTGAAGACTTGAATTTTGTTACTCTATTTAAATTAAAAAATATATTGAAATAAAATTTTATTGACACTGTTCTTGAAAGAATAGTTCTAGTCACAAAGTTGTTATTAAATTATTACTTTACAAATATTTTGAAACTTTCATTTAATTCCTTTTTTAATAAGCCATTTATCAAAAAGGATATCAGCAAAATAATAGGAAATTTTCATTTAAGAGTGATAATTTAAATATACTGAGAGATGACTACATATTTGTGCCAATTGCTGTAGAGACTATCGGTCCGTGGGGTCCATGTGCGGTGAAGTTCCTAAAGGAACTCAATCCGCGGCTGGTCGTTGCTACTGGTGATAAGAGGGCTGGTTCTTTCCTCGCGCAAAGGCTAAGTATAGCCATTCAGCGGGGAAACGCAGCCAGCGTTCTTGGCTCGATACCGCGGGGAGTAGGACTATATGATATTTAAGTTTCTAGTTTTAGTTGTTTTTATTATTATTATTATAGTTTTTAATATTGTAGATAAAAATAAGTTTTAAGTAAATAAAGTCTTGCGTTGAAATATTTAAATAGAAATTATATGCAAACGCATATTCATTCCAGTTTTACCGCTGCGAGGGTTAATGCGCAATATATTTAATTAACATAATGTGAAATAATACCGGCTTTTTATGTAACCTCATAATGGTAAGTAAAACAAAATTATTTATAATGGTTATGATTGAAATAACTAGTATATTAAATTTTTTTAAATAAATTAGAGTACAACTAATTAATTTAGTAATAATTAGTAATAAAAGTAATACACAATGATAATATAGTAGCGTAAAAGTTTTTTTTATATGTAGTACATGGGCGACCGAGCTTTTCTCGGCGTTTATAAATATAATTCCGCGTTAAAACCGGTGGCAACTCTGGAGCACACGTCTTCAGCACAATGGGAGGGGCTCCATCGGGCCCACTCGAATCGCTGACGTCAAGGGAGAAGAGTGCGTTGCGGACCGAGCGCTGTGTAAATCGTGCATCCGGCATGGAGCACTCACATCGCGGGATGGTCGGCGGTGTGTTCCCCCCATCATCTAGAGTCGAGTTGGACGCAAAAAGAGAGCTCAACAGATCGGTTTTCTCCTTTGCGTCATGGGCCAGTGAGTCATCCTCTCTGTGCAGAGATGGAAGATATGGCTGACAGAAGTTCCCTTGGACAGCCTTGGCGAGAGACCAGAATGCACGGGTTCCCAAAGTAAGGCAAACTAGCTTCTCGCCAATTCTGCCGATGTGCTCAGACCTTGCCTTGGCAATGACGCTTTTGACGGACGGAATTTGAGGCGGAATTATACTTCTTTTTAAGTGCGCTGGTGTTTACATCCCGAGACGTTGATGCGTCAGCCCAGGCCCGGTAGAACTCCTGCTTATAGCGTGATGCTATTTTACAGGAGCGACCAATCCATGGCTGGGATCTGCCTCCGATAGGCACCACAGAGGATGGAATAAAAAGTTCCATACCCTGAAGTACCACATCAGCAACAGAATCGGCAACAACGCTGGGATCTTCCGGCGAGAAGCGAACCCGCCCTAAAGGGTAGGATGCAAAAAAAGACCACATCCCGTCCAAATCAGCTGACCTATAGTGCCAAACACGGCGGCAAGCTGTAGATCGCAACTGCGATTGGAGCGTGAGTGGCGCCGTACTCCGGATCAGACAATGGTCCGAAGAGCCCAGAGGGGTATCCGAGAGGGGGTCCGAATGAGAGGTCAGCAGAAGGTCCAACAGGTTAGGTACATGGTCTTCCACATCTGGGATCCGCGTAGGCGAAGTAACCAGTTGTGTTAGACCATATGCCAAAGCAAATTCATAGACATATCTACCCGCATGATCGGTTAAACGAGAACCAAGCTATTCAGCGTGGTGGGCGTTGAAATCACCGAGTATCACGATCTCTGCGGTTGGGACCTGTTGTAGCACGGAGTCTGCAGTCATTTGGACGTGGTCGATGAGTCGGTCTGTGTCGGCATTACCGCTATGGGACCTATAGATGCACCCGTAGACGCGGGGATGGTCGTCGCTGTCTACGCGAAGCCATAGGATGGACAGGTCCGTACCTTCCAGACTGCCGAGGCGTCGAAAACAGATGTCCTCTCTGACATACACGCAAACTCCACCCCGGGGCACAAACGAGTGTTCTAATTTGTACCCCGGGTAGGAGAGATACGAAGTATCAGCCGGAGAGGACACCTGTGTCTCGATTAGAAAGAGCAAGGCCGGCTTAGCTATCTCCAGATGGTAGTGGACGGCGACAGCAAAAGCTACCGCTTGGCTCTACCACTGTTAAACTATTACGTGTGGCTATGAAATAGTTTAAATTCATCAGATTTGACACACAATGCCTTTCAAATGACATAGTTTTAAAAAGATTGCATCGGAGTCAGAAATAAGAGGGCTACGCTATGTCTCACCCCAATTAACAAAATTGATGAACTTATCTGCGATATGAGAGAACGGCTTATATCAAAATCAAAAATAATGAAAAAATTATTAATAATAATTTAAAATTTACCCATTTGATGACTGTTACTGAAACAAGTAATTTTAAAAAGTTTCAATTTCAAGAATTTTGTGGGATGTTACCATTTCGCAATACGAGATTTATTATATAGTAAAATAAGGAGAATAGCCCGATTACCACTTTTTATTAACTTTAACGGAATGAGTTCCTGTTTTGTTCTTTTATACGGGCAATTTTGCGACGGTTTATTTTCTCATAAAATTTACGAGCAAGGGTGCGAAATGGAATTAATAAATACAATTTTCTTCTTTTGCCTGTTCAGTTTTTTTTTGCATATAATTTATTGGGTCTTATGTCATAATACGAAGAAGTCAAGCGGCAGTAGGTAAGAAATAATTTAAATGGTTATATTTTTGATACCTATTGCTGATTTATATTCAGAATTTTATTACCGTTAAATACATTATCAAAAACACATCGTTATCGTATATGATGTTCATCCAAATCTTTAAACGTGTTTCTGAGAAACAAAATAATTACATATACACAATTATTGCTTGTTTTAAAGTATAGAGTTTTCAAATTATTTAAGCATTTTAAGTCAAAAAACGAAATAATTATTCTTTGAACGAAACTAAATCTGAAAAAATGTTCTTTCTCGATTATTATTCTGAATTTCCGGTCGCAAATTATACCTGGCCTCCACTCCCAGGACAAACTCAACTCCACAATTGAGCACATAGGACTAATCAACGCGATCTGATCTTTTCAGTACGCATAACTATCACACCACTAATACAATCTTTAGGTAGATCTACACCATGCTCTCTGACTGTCGAGTTCTTTAATGCCAACGGCCCTGGAAACCAAAAACACGAGATCGCGCTTTTCCTGCGCAACCACGATGCGTTTTGTTACTACAAGAGACCTTCTTAAAGCCTACCTATCGCGATTTTTAGATTGTAAATTACAACTTAGCCAAAAATTATAGGTTGATCAGCCCTAGAGACGGCATCTTGGTTTACTACAAAATGTCCTTGCACTATGTACCGATCGGAACTCCGCCGTTAGTTAACATATAGGCATATGTAAGATAGAAGCTCTCACTGGCCATTCACCACTTACCATGTTTTCAGCATATCTGCTACCGCGCAAACGAATGCCAGATGCAGACATCTCTGAATTATTTAACCTAGACCCCAGTGTCATAATGGCCCCGGACGTCCTTGACGTAGCGATATTTAAAGATATCCGTTTGTTGCTTACATCAATCGAAACGATTCTAGAACTCGACTCGGATCAACTAAGCCTCTAACTACTGAAAAATTATTCTCCTCAGCACACTGGGGAAAATTTACGAGCGGATCATATTGAATGATCTCCAAAAATACGTCTTTGATAATAAGCGTCTTCCCGACCAGCAGATCAGCTTTAGAGCCAAAATCATGGAGAAATCATATCCGTCATCTTACGGAATACATTCTGGAAGGCTACATTCACACAAGAAATTTTTAAACCATCACTATCAGTGCTCTCTTCTTAGACGTCGCAAAGGCGTATGACAAAGTCTGGCACGACGGCTTGCTTTACAAGCTGTACAAATTAAACGTGCCAGATAGGCCCACTTACATCATCAGAGCCTCCCATCATCGCTACTTACTGCTACTTTTGCTGTGGAGTTCACAGAACTCACTTTTTAAAGCGTTTCCTTAGGGCTAGGGTCTCATGAGGCTCAGTCCTCTCGGATGGTGCGATTCACCATTTAAATATCAATTGAAATGGGTTTTTCCTATACACAGTGTAACCAATAGTGTTATCAGGATTTCGGATGACTAAAACATCTAGGAAAGCTAAAGGATTGTTTGCCTTGAATGGAGTTAGTCCGCGTGAAAGAACATATAGCTGACGTGAAGCACCGACGCTCTGGGAAGTCTGCAGTCTGTGAATATGTTCAAAATCGTCGCCGCCATTACATCAGATTTAATAGACCACAAATTCTCGCAAAAGAACACCGACTTCTACCAAGGATGATACGCGAGGCTATTGAAATAAAAAAACATCCTAATTTCAATAGAGAAGATGAATTGGTGCTGCCATGTGCTTGGGATCCTATAATTAACAAAATTAAATCCAAACCGAAGCATATCACTGCCAGTCTTCAAGATACTGTTGTTCATTCTGTGTAAAACGAACCAAAAATTAATATTAAAAAACTGAAGGTAGCCGGGCTAACTGTGACATCGGGACGTCAAACATCTCAGTTCACCCCTGACCATGGGTTGCTGTATAACACCCGAAACGTCGGTAATTAAAGTAGTAAATTAAACGCGATAAAATCCGTAAAAATAGTTTTATTCAATTTACGAGTATAGTTTTCGCGTAAATATAAGAAATCATAACGTATTATATGATTGGTTTACAAATACAAATAAATTATTTAATAGCGTCTATTAAAATGAAGCGTCATTTAAAATAATATTTCTTTCAGAGCAAGATAAGAAAAGCGATTTTAACGCCCACCATGCCGAATGGCTCAGTTCACGTTTAACAGATCATGCGGGGAGATCTGTTTATGACTTTGCCTTGGCATATGGTCTGTCACAACTGGTTACTTCGCCTACGCGGATTCCAGATGTGAAGGATCATACACCATCCCTGTTGGACCTTCTGCTGACCTCTCATCCGGACGGATATCAGGTTTCCGTCGATTCCCCTCTCGGCTCTTCGACCCACTGTCTGATCCGGAGTATGGTGCCACTCACGCTCCCTTCGCGGTTGCGTTCTGCAGGTTGCCGCCGTGTTTGGCATTACAGGTCGGCGGATTGGGACGGAATGCGGTCTTTCTTTGCATCCTACCCATGGGGGCGGGTTTGGTTCTCGCCGGATGATACCAGCGCTGTTGCTGACTCTGTCACTGATGTGGTGCTACATGGAATTGAACTATTTGTTCCATCATCTATGGTACCCATCGGAGGCAGATCTCAGCCTTGGTTTGGTCGCTCCTGTAAAACTGCATTACGCAGTAAGCAGGAGTGTTATCAAGCCTGGGCTGCGGCTTCGGCGACTCGGGATGTAAATACCAGCATACTTAAAAAGAAGTATAACTTCGCCTCCAGGTCCTTCAAAAGAGTTATCTAGTTCGCCTTCTTTCGGGAACCCGTGCATTCTGGTCTCTCGCCAAGGCTGTCCAAGGGAATTTCTGTAAGCCATCACTACCATCTCTGCACAGGGAGGACGACTCCCTGGCCCATGACGCAAAAGACAAAGTCGACCTTTTAGGCTCCCTTTTTGCGTCCAACTCGACTCTTGATGACGGGGGGAAAACACCGCCGACCATCCCGCGGTGTGAGTGCTCCATGCCGAATGTGCTGTTCTCACAGCGCTCGGTTCGCAAAGCACTTCTCTCCCTGGACATCCAGAAGTCGAGTGGGCCTGACGGTATCCCCCCAATTGTGCTGAGGACGTGTGCGCCGGTCCTAACGCGTCTTTTCCGGTACTACGGTTATTCGGAACTACGCCTTGGGAGTAGGAACTCCCAAGGCGTAGTTCCGAATTCATGGAAGACAGCTTTTGTCCACCCGATCCCTAAAAAAGGCGACCGCTCAGACCCGTCCAACTATAGGCTTATCGCGATCACCTCCTTGTTCTCCAAAATAATGGAATCCATCATCAACTGCCAGCTAATCCGGTACCTTCAGGATCACCAGCTGATTAGTGACCGCCAATACGGTTTTCGTTGGGGTCGATTAGCTGGTGATCTTCTGGTCTACCTGACCCATAGATGGGCGGAGGCAGTAGAGTCCAAGGGGGAGGCTTTGGCCGTTAGTCTGGACATTGCGAAGGCCTTCGATCGGGTTTGGCACAAAGCGCTTCTTTCAAAGCTCCCTTCCTATTAGCTTCCCGAGAAATTGTGCAATTGGATCACCAGCTTCCTTGCAGATCGGAGCATCAAGGTCGTTGTAGACGGTGCATGTTCTGACTACAAGCCTATTAACGCTGGTGTTCCACAAGGCTGTGTGCTATCACCAACGATGTTTTTTCTGCATATCAATGATATGTTGCTAACTGGTAACATTCATATCTATGCGGATGATAGCACTGGTGATGCTCTATACACCGGCCGTGCTAATATTTCTCGGGAAAACGTCTCCGAGTACCGAAACAAACTTGTGTCTGAAGTCGAGTCTTTGCTGGACAAAGTCTCGAACTAGGGGTGACTAAATCTAGTCCAGTTTAATCCTCAGAAGACACAAGTTTGCGCGTTTACCGCTAAAAAGAACCCCTTTGTCGTATTTCCTCAGTTTCAAGGCACTCTCCTGGTTGCCTCAGCCAGTATCGGAATCCTCGGCGTCGACATATCGAGTGACGTGCAGTTTCGTGGTCACTTGGAAGAGAAGACCAAATTGGCCTCTAAAAGGCTTGGCGTGCTCAGCAGAGCGGGACAGTATTTCATGCCGGCCCACCGCCTGCAACTTTACAAGGCGCAGGTTCGGCCTCACATGGAATACTGTTCCCATCTTTGGGCAGAGGCTCCCCAGTGCCAGCTCCTTCCACTTGACCGCATCCAGCGCAGAGCGGCTCGAATCGTCGACGACCGAGTCTTTTCCGATCGGCTCGACTCATTGGCGCTGCGAAGAGATGTTGCATCTCTTTGCATTTTCTTTCGCATCTACCATGGGGAGTGCTCTGAGGAATTGATCGGATTAGTCCCAGCCGCCAAATTTCACGAACGCACATCGCGGCAGAACTCCCGATACCATCCACACCATCTGGATGATTGGCGATCCACCACTGTGCGATTTAGAAGATGTTTTCTTCCTCGCACGACTTCCTTGTGGAATCGATTACCATCAGCGATTTTTCCGGACTGATACGACTTAGGGACCTTCAAGAAAAGAGCGTACTCCTTTTTAAAAGGCCGGCAACGCATCTGCAATTCCCTCCCTGGTGTTGCAGTTGTTCATGGGCGGCGGTAGTTACTTACCATCAGGTGAGCCGCATGCTCGTTTGCCCCCTCTCCTATAACAAAAAAAAAGTGGGAGGGAGATGGATATTATTCCATCTTTCTCGCACTATAGAAAGGAGATCGTAATGGAAAAATCTTACACTTTTTCTCGCCTAGCCCCCATCCGCCAAATTCGTACCGTGCAATTAGGAACTTTGTTCCAATAAATAATTGCCATTTATCAATTGGCATCTATGTCGCCATTTCTATATTCATGTCAAACAAGTCGTTATGTTATTTCGACTCCAATGATGATATCCCGATCGATTTAAAAAGGAATATGTTATCATTATTACAGTCTAACCAAGTCCACTTATGAGTATTTGGGGATTACATGCTTAGCAGGCGCATTGTTAACCGCAGTTTTTTATTATTTTAAATAATTATCAGGAATATGTCTATGCCCATCTCCTGTTTTAGTTTCCAGAGTGAATAAGAAATATGCTAATTCCTGTAATTTTTTATATGTGTAATTGTTAGTCATGAATAATTTCTTTTTACACATTATTACTTCGACACTCTTAAGTATTCAGAAATAAGAGTTTGCCAATACTTTGATATTTTATCAATCTCTTCAAGTGTGAAAGGTTTCACCCTCCAGTAATGAAATGGCAGCACCGAGTGATTGCATGTTATCACCGACAATTTATCACTAACTTAAACTGATTACTTTCTCGCTAAATAAGATCTTATTAACAGATTGCAACAGAAAATATGAAATGTAGGATAATTTTAGAAATATATATCTCTAATGAGGACTAATAATCTAACGTCCACCAGATGTCGCTAGTTAGGACTGTCTCTTTCTTATCTGGTTAATGTAAACTATGTGTAACTAATACTTCATAAAGAACCATCAGTCTACACTTTCTAAAAAAAAACTTCATTCAATATGAAATCTGTCAAAGGTTTCACCTCTTTTTTAAGTGGCGCTGCCCGTGTGGCAGAAAAATTTGTGGATCTTTGGATGTAGATCGTTAAAAAAATTAATCCACAAAAAATTACTTTTCAAATATGTACTTATTGATTTGAAGTTTGTTTCGATCGGTATTCAGCGACATTTGCTTGCTACGATAGTTTCTTTCTTACCATCAGGGGAGCCGCATGTCACAACCAACTTTAAACAAATTAGACCGCAGATTTTGACGTTTTTACCATTGAAAACAATAATGGTACGTAGCATTGAGTACACTGCTCCTTGAGAGCAGAAATAGACATGAGAGTAGAGAAATTAGAGCTACCATAATTAATCGCAAAATAATTGTATTGATGGACGTTCTTATGTTTAATTTATCACTGGTTCGGAAAAAACCTCTGTACTGGGAAGAACCAGCAAG
Organism: Parnassius glacialis; assembly: GCA_033319125.1. Classification (NCBI taxonomy): domain Eukaryota; kingdom Metazoa; phylum Arthropoda; class Insecta; order Lepidoptera; family Papilionidae; genus Parnassius; species Parnassius glacialis. The sequence continues at coordinate 12,892,172 of JAVANC010000027.1, read as the reverse complement.
AAACCAAGCGGGACATTTGAAAAAAAAAGAACACTTTACAATCATTTAAGTTATAAAATAATTAACTTGTGTAGCAGCAGCAGATGTAGTAGCAGGTTAATGCTGCTGTATTTGAACATTATTTTATTATTATTAACTTGTTATCAGTAAGATGTTGTTGGCCATCCTCTGTTCAATTTTCCTCTCTCGCCTCCGATACTCACGATTGATTTACTATCCTTGTGTACTTTGTAAATTAGTATATACAAAATTTAACATAGTTTACTGTTTACGATTTGTCTCTAGTTATCTTGCCAACAACAAGCATTCGACTTTGTTCAGTATGAATTTTTATACGTGGTAGAGCTATGTTGCAACTATATTAGTAGTGTAGTTGTAGTACGAATGGGTCGGCTCGACCGGGGAAGGACCACGCTCTCACAGAATACCAGCGTAAATTAGCAGCTTAACACTGCTGTGTTTTGTACGGTGAGTGTAGAGAACCGGATACCCTTTTTACTGGAAACGAGGCATTACATCTTAGTCCTCAGGGGTGACAACGCATCTGCATATTGATTCTTAATCGAGAATATAACATGTATCTGTCTACGGGCGACAGTATCCACTTACCATCAGGTAGACTCCGTGCTCGTATTTCACACACAAACTTACAGTACACTTAATGGCAAGTAGCTATTGTAGCCCATAGACACATGCAATTAATTTCATATAAAACGGTTACAGTTGCTTTGTCTCTTATGAAGACTAAGATGGAATGCCTCACATGCCTGTTTTTTTATTGGCTCTCTTTACCCTACAGACCCGAATATAGGAGTGCAATCATGCTAATATACCCACTCAGATGGATGCCTAGGCAAAAAAGGAGACCTGTATTTTAGATGTTTGAATCTGCATTTGAGTTACTGCAAAATAAAGTCTCTATTTTATGACTATATCAAATTTCAGTCTATTATGTGAAATAATTTTAAATAAAGAAGTTTGTAATAGATGTACATAGCAAATACAACACAATAACAAAAGAACATCAACATATTCCAAAAGCATTCCGTTGTGCTAATTTTTGCACGTAAACTAAAGTAACTATTCAAATACATAATAAATAATACATGACTGTGGCACAAACAAACTTTTTGAAATACAAGTAGTACAAATCGCTTCTGTAGGATAGCAAATGAAGTTGTTTTAGAACTAGAATACACAAGTGACGTCAAAGTACGCTGCTATTCAAAGGAAGAGTTTATAATTTATTCTGATTTACCTGGCTTTAATATTACAAATTATGAATAATTGAGTTGGATTAAATACAAATAACTAAAAGCTATTACTTGTATAAAGAGGAACGATAGGAATTCATTTTTTTTTAAATTAGCGCTATTTTAAATACTTTCCCTGATCTGCTGTTGACCAGGACAAACTAAATGAATATCAAGACAAAGTAAAATTACACTATTCCAAACTATTGATTCACAGTTAAAGAAAAAAATAGTATTAAATGTTGTATCTAGTTGATTTTAATATCAGAAAACATAAATTAAATTATTATCATCATCATCATTACAGACTGTAAAAAATACACTGCGGAATATAGGCGTCTCTTTTAGTATGTGATTAAGTCAGTAATGTGCTTCTGCCAATCCTCTGTATTATTTTTCCCTTCCGTCTCCAATACCCACGGTTGACATACTATCTTGGTGTACTTTATAAATTAATACATATAACATGTAGATTAGATAACTCTTTACGATTTGTCTCAAGTTGTCTCGCCCATAAGAAGCATTCGACATTTGTTCAGTATGAAGTTGGAATGTACTATAAATTGAGCGAAGCAAAACTTTTAATTGCATTCTGTCCACAAAGTTAGAAAAAATTATGAACATAGAAATTTAACACGATGCTTAGTACCTTTGTAAGTAGTCACTTATAAATTGGGTGGACTGGAAATCAGATTTTCCTTACAGATACATACAAAAATCTTTTTTTTTCTATTTCTATTTTAATATGAATAATGAATATATCATTTATGTTCGCAAAATCTTTACATTTCGTGAATAAGCACGAACTGTATGTACCAATATTTTTACTTTTTGACAGTGGTAGAGCCACGCGGCAGTTTTTCCTGCCTTTTCTTGCCTTTTGGGCTGACTCAAACCGGGGTGGTACCACGACCTCACAGAATACTAGCGTGAAGTAGAGGTTTACCTCTGCGTTTCGCTTGGTGAGTGCAGGTGGCCGGAGGCCTTTTTTAATAGAAAAGAGGCATTCCACCTTAGTCTTCACGGGTGACAACGCATCTGCATTTTGATTCGCAAACGAGGATAGATGTGGATGTCTATGGGCCACAGCTACCACTTACCATCAGGTCAACTTTGTGCTCGTTTGTCACTCTATCCTATAAAAAATTTAATATTACTAGCATGATATAAATCCTACTAGATATTTTTTTCATGCTGACATCCCTTTTCACAATCGCTTGACAGATTTTTTTCTATTTTTACTCCAGTGTGAATATCATTTATGTTTACGAAGTATAAACCAATATATTACTTTGTTATCACTATTGTGATCAAGAGAGAAATCTTTTTTTAAGCTGGCATCACTTACCGCAATCGCTTGACAGACAGAATGGGGCTGACAATTTGATATTAATAGCGAGAATAAATCATAAGACGAAGGGATATCGTGATAGCCATTACGTGTAGACAGTGGAATTAGTTTCTATTATAATTGCCTTGTGATTGACACTGATTTCGCTGTTACTTATTGAATATACTAATGACTTATATTAAACATGAAATGCCTCTTTACCAATTATGGAGGTTTTCAGTTCTTCACTCATCATACGACGACACTCGATTCGGTTTTACAAGGAGTCGCTCTACAACTGACGCTAGAGTTGAACTTATTATACTCGTATATATTTTTGTGCATGGGAGAGTTCAGAAGATACTTTGAGTATATATTTTGTGACCTTTCCAGAGCCTTCGGCTTCGCACTGTAGACCACGAGACATTAAGCAGGAAGCTACGGTGCTATGGTGTCAAGAAAACAGCTCTAAAACTTATTATTTCATATTTAAGTAATAGAATGTAGAAAGTTTATATCAATGGTAAAAGTTATTCCGAGTCACCTGTACTAATGGGTGTTGCTCAGGGCTCGAATCTCGGCCCATTCCTATTTCTAGAATATATAATTGTCTTACCTTCCCTTGTAGGGAATAATCATGATATAGTTTTCTGATGATACTTCCTTGATTTTTAAACTTAAACGTCAATCATTTAAATGTGACGAATGCATCTATGCTATATCAAAATTAGCGCATGGCTTACCGTTAATAATCTACATTTAAACTGAAATAATACTAAATGTATTAAATTTTCAACAACGAATATTAAACATCTGAATACCAATGTGTTTTCAAATGGGAAAGAATTGATTCCTGTTGAATCCACTGTTTTTCTTGGTATTACTCTCGACGCAAAGCTTTAATGGGGCCCCCATATAACCAATCTAGCAAGAAGACTAAGTTCTGCAGCCTATGCTGTAAAAAAGATTAGAGGTCTTACTAATGTCGAGACAACTAGATTAGTTTATTTCATTTATTTTCATATCATAATGTCTTATAGGATTTTGCTATGGGGAAATGCAGCTGATTCAGTAACTATTTTTGTTTTAGAGAAGAGAGCCATTAGAGCTATTTACAACCTAAAACTGAGAGAGTCTCTTAGAGATAAATTTAAAGATATAAATATATTAACTTTGGCCTCTCAGTATATTTACGAAAATTTAATGTATGTTCACAAAAACAAAGGTTGTTTTAGTAAAAAAAGTGATATACATTCTGTATACACTAGGAACAAACACAAACTAGTGATACCAGCTTCGCGACTCCACAGAGTCAGTAAGTCATTATTGGGGCAATATATATGCTATTACAACAAGCTCCCGGAAAGTGTACAAGTGTGTAAGTTTAAATGTTTGTTAAGCTGAAACTGTATAAAAGGGTTACTGTAGTATAAATGAATTTATGGTTGATAATAACCCCTGGGAATGAGATGGTGGTTTCCAAGCAGTCTCTAAAATATATTTTTTAACTAGTTTTTACAACCATTAATGTAAAATTTACTTAAAAAGTCCCACTGGGTTTTTTGCTTGTTCTTCCTAGGACAGAGGGTATTTTTCGAATCAGCAGTAAAGTAAAGAATGACTTTCAATAAGAATTACACATGTGATCTATATGGAATAAAAAATTATTCCATTTTATTCTATTCTATACTGCATTGTCCTTTCTCGGTCGAGCTGAAACATTGTCAAAGTCATAATGCAGTTTGGCACTTGTACGTAAAATCATAAGAAAATTAAATTGCACAATTCAATCAACCGACTATCAAAGTTAAAAATCAAAAATGTTAGGGATCCTTTATTGATAATTAAAATGCAAATTTATTAGGGTAATTCTAGGGGAACGGATTATTTTATGTTGCTGTAGGATCATCAAAGAGATTAGGGTAATAACCGTTTCAGTGTTATTTAACAAAGGATTAATATTTCCAATCTACAATTTAGAATCACAATTTATTCGTTCAATCAAATCACATGTATTTACTAACTAACAAAAATGAGGAAGACAACACCGTGTAGTGACGGCGTAAGGGAATACACAATTTTTATCTGAGAGAAACTAAGCCTCAAGTGATAACATTTTTGGATCAAAAAACTGCAGTTATCAACCTTCATGCTAAGTGTGGCAACTATGGTAAACATCCTTATGAAAAACAAGGCGTTTCTTGACAGTTAGCATATGCTAGGAGTTGATTTTTGAAGGGCTGAAATGATGACAATAAAGTTCTCGTGTCGTGGCCCAGGTGCCAGCTAATGTGAAGTGGCCTTATGAGATGTGCAGGGAGTTAAAGTAGAAAAGTAACTCCGGACCTTGCTAGTTACCAATTATTGAGGAAGACCTTTATTCAAGAGAAAATTTATGTAATGATTTCTTATATTTACGCGAACACTACACATTGAATAAAACTGTTTTTTACGGATTTTATCGCGTTTATTTTATTATTTTTATTCCCGACATTTCGAGTGCTTTACAGCAACCCATGGTCACGGGGGGGGGGGGGGGGGACTGAGATGTTTGACGTCCCGATGTCACAGTTAGCCCGGCTACCTTCAGTTTTTTAATATTAATTTTTGTTTCGATTTACGCAGAATGAACTTACAGTATCCTGAAGTCTTGCAGTGTTATGCTTGGGTTTGGATTTAATTTTGTTAATTATAGGATCCCAAGCAGATGGCAGCACCCATCCATCTTCTCTATTGAAATTAGGATGTTTTTTAATTTCAATAGCCTAGCGGATCATTCTTGGTAGGAATCGGTGTTCTTTTGTGAGTATTTGTGGTCTATCAAATCTGATGTAATGGCGGGGACGATCTTGAACATGTTCACAGACTGCAGATTTCCCAGAGCTTCGGTGCTTCACGTCAGCTATATGTTCTTTCACGCGGGTTTTAATGGATCTTTTTGTTTGTCCTATGTAAGAGAGACCACATTCGCAATCAAGTTTTTACACTCCTGCATCTTGTAGAGGGATATTACACTTGACGAATGGTAAAAATTAACTAATCTTCTTTGGCGGCTTGAAGTATGTTTTAATAGAAGCTCGCTTCAAGATTTAGCCAACCTTGTCTGTGACTCCTCTGAAATAGGGTAGTACAGCAGGCACACGCTCGACTGTGGTCGGCTTCACTCGGTCACTGTGACGTAGGCGCGGGACCCGAAGCTTGTTGTCTTGCAATACTTGCTCGACGTGCTAAAGCTCGGCGGCCAGATGTTTTCTGTCACAGATCCCTCTTGCTCTCTGAAACAAAGATTTTCCCACGGTAGCTAACTGTGATGGATGATGGTGCGATTCACCATTTAAATATCGGTTAGTATGGGTCTTTTTTCTATACACAGTGTGAGCAATAGTGTTATCAGGATTTCGGATGACTAAAACGTCTAGGAAAGCTAAAGAATTGTTTGCCTTTAACTCCATTGTGAATTGTATTTTAGAGTTTATGGAATTAAGGTGGTCTAAAAATGCAGTTACTTTGTCAGATGGTAAAATTGTGAAAGTGTCGTCTACATACCGCTTGTAGAATCTTGGATTTACTGGAGCAGTAAGAAAGGCTTTCTCCTCAAAGTTCTCCATGAATATGTCGGCGACTATGGGAGATACAGGTGAGCCCATCGCCACTCCATCTACTTGCTTGTAAAACTCCTCCTTTCACAATATATAGCCAAATGTAAGGCAGTGTTTGAGTAATACTGCATATTCTGTAGGCAAGTTGTATTCTTCTAGCTTCCTGGTTACAATTGAGATGCAGTCTTCAATAGGTAAGCATGTAAATAGTGACTGAACATCAAAACTGACCATAGTTTCATTGTCAGCAAGATGTAGGTCTTTTATCTCACTAACAAAATGGTACGAATCCTTTATATGTGCTCTAGTTTGTCCTCTCAGTGGTGACAGAACTTTTGCCAGGTGTTGAGCCAACTTATAAGTTGGTGAATCGATTTGGCTCACTATGGGACGTAGTGGAGCGTTTGGTTTGTGTATTTTCGGTAACCCATATAACCTCGGTGATTTAGTACACGGTGGTATATCGAATTTACGTAAAGATTAAATTTTTCGAAGTAATTCTTTATTAGATTGCTAGTTGTTTTAAGCAAATTGGTTGTAGGGTCTGTTTTGACCTTTTTGTACGTACTTTCGTCCGATGAAAGTTGTTGTATTTTCAAATTATAATCTGACGTATCCATTATTACCGTAGCATATCCTTTATCTGCACGGAGAATCGTGAGCTCTGTTATGTTGCGTACGTTGTACAACGCTTTAATCTCGTCTTTGGGGAGATTTAGTTTCGGGACTGAACTTCGACGTAACAAGTACGAAATGTCTTGACGTATGGAGTTGTGTCTGTTTAAAAACAATGTGAGAAAGGAAGATGTTGAGGCCATACGTCAAGACATTTCGTCCTTGTTACGTCGAGGTTCAGTGCCGAAACTAAATCTCCCCAAAGACGAGATTAAAGCGTTGTACAACTTCCACAACAGACCAGAGCTCACGATTCTCCGTGCAGATAAAGGATATGTTACGGTAATAATGGATACGTCAGATTATAATTTGAAAATACAACAACTTTTATCGGACGAAAGTACGTACAAAAAGGTGAAAACAGAACCTACAACCAATGTGCTTAAATCAACTAGCGATCTAATAAAGAATTACTCCGAAAAATTAAATCTCGACGTAAATTCGATAATACCACCGTGTACTGAATCACCGAGGTTATATGGGTTACCGAAAATACACAAACCAAACGCTCCACTACGTCCCATAGTGAGCCAAATCGATTCACCAACTTATAAGTTGGCTCAACACCTGGCGAAAATTCTTTCACCACTGAGAGGACAAACTAGAGCACACACAAAGGATTTGTACCATTTTGTCAGTGAGATAAAAGACCCACATCTTGCTGACAATGAAACTATGGTCAGTTTTGATGTTCAGTCACTATTTACATGCTTACCTATTGAAGACTGCATCTCCATTGTAACCAGGAAGCTAGAAGAATACAACATGCCTACAGAATATGCAGTATTACTCAAACACTGCCTTACATCTGGCTATCTATTGTGGAAGGAGGAGTTTTACAAGCAAGTAGATGGAGTGGCGATGGGCTCACCTGTATCTCCCATAGTCGCCGACATATTCATGGAGAACTTTGAGGAGAAAGCCCTTCTTACTGCTCCTGTAAATCCAAGATTCTACAAGTGGTATGTAGACGACACTTTCATAATTTTACCATCTGACAAAGTAACTGCATTTTTAGACCACCCTAATTCCATAAACTCTAAAATACAATTCACAATGGAGTTAGAGGCAAACAATTCTTTAGATTTCCTAGATGTTTTAGTCATCCGAAATCCTGACAACACTATTGGTCACACTGTGTATAGAAAAAAGACCCATACTAACCGATATTTAAATGGTGAATCGCACCATCATCCATCACAGTTAGCTACCGTGGGAAAATCTTTGTTTCAGAGAGCACGAGGGATCTGTGACAGAAAACATCTGGCCGCCGAGCTTCAGCACGTCTAGCAAGTATTGCAAGACAACTAGCTTCGGGTCCCGCGCCTACGTCACAGTGACCGAGTGAAGCCGACCACAGTCGAGCGTGTGCCTGCTGTACTACCCTTTGTCAGAGGAGTCACAGACAAGGTTGGCTACATCTTGAAGCGAACTTCTATTAAAACATACTTCAAGCCGCCGAAGAAGGTTAGTCAATTTTTGCCATCCGTCAAGTGTAATATCCCTCTACAAGATGCAGGAGTGTAAAAACTTGATTGCGAATGTGGTCTCTCTTACATAGGACAAACAAAAAGATCCATTAAAACCCGCGTGAAAGAACATATAGCTGACGTGAAGCACCGAAGCTCTGGGAAGTCTGCAGTCTGTGAACATGTTCAAGATCGTCCCCGCCATTACATCAGATTTGATAGACCACAAATCCTCACAAAAGAACACCGATTCCTACCAAGGATGATTCGCTAGGCTATTGACGTGCTCTGGAGGAAGGTGGAGGACAGGGGTGTACCGTCAGAGATATGTGGTCTGCTCAAATATTGGTACAGTAAACAAATAAATCATGTGAAATGGGACGATACTCTTAGTGAACCGTATAGGTTGGAATGCGGGGTAAGGCAGGGGGGTCTAACGTCTCCCAGATTATTCAACCTATATATAGATGCTCTCATAGGCGAGCTCAGCAGCAAACGTGTCGAATGCAGTGTTGGTGGGGTTAGTATTAACAACATCAGCTATGCAGATGACATGGTGCTGCTGGGACCGTCGGTGAGGGCAGTAAGAGAGTTACTGAAGGTGTGTGTAGCCTATGCTGAGTCGCATGGTTTGGTATATAATGTCAAAAAATGTGAGTACATTGTCTTTGGGGTCAGGGGCAAGCCTAGGACTGATGAACCTGACCTGTTCTTGAATGGGTCAAAAATTAAAAAAGTAACGTCTTTTAAATATCTTGGCCATTTTCTTGCCGATGACCTGAAAGACAATGTAGATATTGAAAGGGAACGCAGGGCTCTAGCGGTCAGGAGTAACATGCTGGCCCGTAGATTTGCTCGATGTACTGACCTAGTTAAAATTACCCTATTTAAGGCATACTGCCAGAGTCTGTACACGAGCAATCTATGGATCAATTACACTAAAAGGTTACACTAAAGGGCTGGATGCCCTGCGTGTTCAATATAATAATGCTTTCAGAATGTTGTTGGGACTGCCTCGATACTGTAGTGCGTCGGAGATGTTTGCGCATGCTCGCACGGACGGCTTTCATGCGATAATACGTAAGAAGACAGCTTCGCTGCTTAGAAGGGTGAGTGATAGTCACAACAGCATTTTGAAAACAGTAGCGGAGAACTATAATTCTCCGATTTTGAAAAAGTTTGTACATACTTCAATGTTTACTAACACTAGTTTATAAGTCAATTGTTACTAACACTACTATGGATTAATTTTGGTCCGAAATAAAGATTATTATTATTATATTATTATTATTATTATTGAAATTAAAAAACATCCTAATTTCAATAGAGAAGATGGATGGGTGCTGCCATCTGCTTGGGATCCTATAATTAACAAAATTAAATCCAAACCCAAGCATAACACTGCAAGACTTCAGGATACTGTTAGTTCATTCTGCGTAAATCGAACCAAAAATTAATATTAAAAAACTGAAGGTAGCCGGGCTAACTGTGACATCGGTACGTCAAACATCTCAGTCCCGCCCGTGACCATGGGTTGCTGCAAAGCACTCGAAACGTCTGGGATAAAAATAATAAAATAAACGCGATAAAATCCGTAAAAAACAGTTTTAGAAAATTTATGATTCTGTTTAAGATAAGGATTACAATATTTGTTCACCCAAAGTCAAGCCATTCTGCTTATGAAGGGTGTTATTCAAGTATGAGCCAAGTTCCATAAGAAATAATATGGGCATTAAAAATCTTATGGACATGATCTCTAACGCCTGAATCGACGATGAATTCTTTTCCCGGTCATTACCTTATTAGAAAAAAGTTGTTATGTGTCATAAAAACTTAACTGTTTAGGCCAGAGTTAATATGAAATGTAACGTAGTTAAAATATTTTAAGTTTTCCAACAATATCCTTAGGCATATGATGAGTTGATTTTATTACTTTCTCAAGTATTAATGAAATGTTAATAAGTAGCCTGAAGTCAGTAAATTGGCAGTGTTATAGCATCATGCCTCTGAATGCGGATTAGGCCATTGGTACAGCGTCTGATCTCTCTCCAATCGTGTCGAATTGCCGTACCATCGGATTATAATGAGGGAATAGGGATAGCACCTGTGCTTGGTGCTTGCACACGCACTCAAGCGTCGTAAGCAGTCGTGCATTATAATCCTGTTCTGCTTACATGGCTAGTTTAGCCGCCATGAGCGGTATCCGGACTGGAGGACATTATTATTGTAACTATAACAAGAGATACAACTGCAGCATGAACTGATTAGGTCTATGAAAATTAACGTAATTATCATTCCGTTTTCCCCTTTTTCCTCCTCTAAAACTGGACTGAATTAATTTAGTTTTTCCCGATAACGATTTTCGATTTCGATACCGATTTAGTTTAGTGTATCTTTTTATTTTTCTTCTATTTTTATAGCCTATTACTAAACAGTTTTAGTATGTTATGAGAAAATGTCTGAAAGATGAATTTAGTGCTTGTTTATGTTCAATATGCTGGTATTTAAAGATCTGTGTGTTTTTTCATTATCTTATTTTGTGCATGCTTTACATCTGTTACTCCAGTAAAAAAAATTAATTATTTTATTCTTCTTTTTAATTGTTATTCTTGTTTTTTTTAAAAAAAAAACGCTACCTTCACATTAGGATATTTCCCCGTATAGTGGGGGTAGTTTACATACATAAATTTTACAAGATACATCCAAGATACATCACATACATCTAGATCCAGGACAATTATTTGTAAGCCATAGAAATACTTGTTCTATGCGGGATATGAACCCGCGGCCCTTAGCTCTGCAATACTCATTGTTAAGACACTGCGCCACGTAGCCATTAAATAATTGTTAATGTAAGAAAAATTTTAAGTAGCACTGGACTTAGAATATTACCATTTTAGAAAATGATTATCAATAATATTTTTTTAAATGGTCATTTGAAATTATTAAAAGAGTTGTAGTAACCTAGGAACAAAATTTACACCTTGAATTTCATATAGCGTTCTATTTTCCGACTTCATACTATACTACCTTTACAATAGATAATTACAGTTTCATCTCAATTTTTCTTATGTTCGGTGGTGAAGTAAATGTAAAATTTAACAGTGGTAGAGCCACGCGGTAGCTTTTGAATCGGGTTGATACTACGACCTCACAGAATACGAGCGTGAAGTAGAAATTTACTTTTGCGTTTCTACCTGGTAAGTGAAACTGGCCGGAGGCCCCATCCCCCCCTCCCTTTACATGGTAGTGGAGTTGAATAAAACAAAATACTACCCCAGGAGGGTACCAGCACCCCAGATGACGGAAAATCTCCCACTGAGCATCCACGCCCAAGCTATCCTACTCTTCCCGAGCGAGGGTGCTCAGGCTGCCCCACATATTCTAGGGAAGAGGGGAGAGCTTGCACTTTTTATCGAGACTCAGGGTCCTCTTCGGCTGATTCTTCATATCTCTCCTATCCAGGGTACAAATTAGAACACGATTTTGTGCCCCAGGCTGGAGTTTTCGTATACGTCAGATAGGACATCTGTTTTCGACGCCTCATCAGTCTTGAGGGTACGGACCTGTCTACCCTATAGCTGTGCGTAGATAGTAACGACCATCCTTGTATCTACGGGTGTTTCTATAGGTACCATAGCGGTAATGCCGACACAGACCGACTCATCGACCACGTCCAAATGGCTGCAGACTCCGTCCTACAACATATTCCATCCGCAGATATCGTGATGCTCGGTGATTTAAACACACACCACGCTGAATGATTTGGTTCCTAATTAACCGATCATGCGGGTAAATCTGTTTATGACTTTGTCTTGGTTTATGGTCTGACACAAATGATTACTTCGCCTACGTGGATCCCAGATATGGAGTATCATGTACCTTCTCTGTTGGACTATCTACTGAACATTCATGTCGACGGATATCAGGTCTCTATCGATGCCTCGCTTGGCTCTTCGGACAATTATCCAGAGCACGGTGTCACTCACGTTCCCATTGCGGTTGCGTTCTGCAGGTTGCCGCCTTGTTTTGCACTATAGATCGGATGATTGAGACGGGATGCGGTCTTTTTTTTTGCATCCTAACCTACGTTGTTGCTGTTGCTGATGTGGTATTTCAAGGATTGGGACTATTTATTTCATCATCTGTGGTGTCTATCGGAAGCAGAGCTCAGCCATAGTTTGATCACTCTTATAAAATTGCATCACGCCATAAACAAGAGAGCTACTGGGCCAGCGCTCTTAAAAAAACTAATTCCGCCTCCAGGTCCTTCAAAAGGCAAAATCAGTGCATATCAGCAGAATAGGCTAGAAACTAGTTCGAATTTCTTCGAGAACACGAGCATTCTGGTCTCTAGGCCTTAAAAAAGGCGACCGCTCATATCCGTCCAATTACAGGCTTATTGCTATCACCTCCATGTTCTCCAAAACAATGGAAATAATCATTAACTGCCACCTCATGAAGTACCTTGAGGACAACCAGCTGATTAGTGACCGCCAGTACGTATTCCGTCGAGTTCGCGCAACTGGTGATCTTCTAGGCTTCCTAAATCTTAGATGGGCGGAGGCAGTACAGTTCAAGGGGGGGGGGGGGCTTTGGCCGTTAGTTTGGACATAGCGAAGGCCTCTAATTGGATTTGGTATAAAGCGCTTTTTTCGAAGCTATCTTCTTATGGGCTTTCCGAGAAATTGTGCAGTAGGATCACCAGTTTTCTTGCATATCGGAGCATCAAGGTCATAGTAGACGGTGCATACTCAGATAACAAGCCCATTAACGCTGGTGTTCCACAAAGCTGCGTGCTATAACCCTGTTGCAAACCTGTAACATTCATTGCTATATGCGGACAACAGCACTCGCGATGCTTTATACACCGGCTGCGCCAATATTTCTCGGGAAAACGTTCCCAAGTACCGGAACAAACTTGCGTCTAAAGTCTAGACTTTGTTGAACAAAGTCTCGTATTGGGGGAGACTAAATCTGGTCCAGTTCAATCCCCAAGACACGAGTTTGCGCGTTTACCGCTAAAAATAACCTCTTTGTCGTATCTCCCTAGTTTCAGGGCATTCCCCTTTTTGCCTCAGCCAGTACCGAGATCCTCGACGTCGACATATAAAGTGACGTGCGATTTCGTGGTCACTAGGAAGAGAAGGTCAAATTGGCCTCTAAAAAGCTTGGCGTGCTCAGCAGAGCGGGACAGCATTTCATGCCAGCCCCCATTTCTGGACCGGAGTTCCCCAGGGGATTTCATTTAATCGCATCCTGCACAGAGTGGTTTAAATAGTCGACGACCGAGCTTTTTGTGATCGGCTTGACTCACTAATGCTGGGTATGCATGTTGCATGCCTTTGCATTTTCTATCGAATCTACCACGGGGAGTGCTCTAAGGAAGTGTTCGGACTAATTCCAGCCGCTCAATTTCTAAATCGTACATCATCATCATCATCATCATTACAGCTTTTCATAAGTCCACTACTGAACATAGGCCTCCCCCAAAGAATGCCACAAAGCACAGTCCTGAACAACATGCATCCTTCGACTTCCTGCATGTCTTACCAGGTCGTTACTCCATATAGTGAGGGATCGCTCAACTTTTCGAATACCGAAACGAGGCTGCCACTTGAGAACTTTTCTTCCCCATCGGTTGTCGGTTCTTCGAGCTATATGGCCGGCCCACAGCCACTTCAGCTTACTAATCCGTTATGTTATTTCGGTTACTCTAGTTCTAGAGCGGATATCCTCATTTCTAAGTTTATCACGCAGAGAAAACCCGAGCATAGCCCTCTTTATAGCTCGCTGAGTGACCTTCAGCTTTGTCATACGCCCAGCAGTGAAGGAAGACGTCTCAGATCCGAAATTCATCACTGGCAACACGCACTGGTTGTGCAATTTTGTTTCCAGGTTTTGAGGTATGTCTAAGGAGAAGATGTGTCGTAGTTTCCCGAACACTGCCCAGTCGAGTTGAATCCGTCGATTGACCTCTCGGTCGAAGTTGGACATACCTAGTCGGACTATTTGTCCCAGGTAAACATACTCGTCAACAACTTCGAGCTTAGTGCTTCCAACAATTACTGGCATAGGTGTCACATGGACGTTAAATATGATTTTAGTTTTGTCCATGTTCATCTTAAGACCTATCCGTTGGGAAACACTATTGAGGTCATTGAGTAGCTTAGTGCTTAGGTCCTCCAGCAATTCTGCCATAAGGACTATATCGTCGGCAAATCAAAGGTAAGTGATGTACTTGCCATTGATTTTAATACCGCATTCTTTCCAGTCCAGTATCTTGAAAATGTCTTCCAATGCAGTAGTGAAGAGCTTCGGTGATATAACGTCACCCTGTCTTACACCTCAATGCAGTTAGATAGGTTTTGTATTCTGATTCTGTACTCGGATAGCTATCGTAGCTCTACTGTATAAACACTTCAGCACTTCGATATATCGACGACGACAGACAACTTGACACCGCTGAAGGGACTGCAGCACCGCCCAAATTTCGACGGAATCAAAGGCTTTCTCATAGTCCACATACGCAAAGCAAAGTGGCAGATTATACTCCTCTGTCTTCTGTACTATCTGCCAGAGGGTATATATGTGGTCTATGGTACTAAAGCCTTTTCGGAAACATGCTTGTTCGGGAGGCTGGAAGTCGTCAAGTCTGCGTGCGAGACGATTCGTAATGACTCTCGAAAACAGCACGTTGACGCGGCTCAGAAGGGAAATCGGTCTGTAGTTCTTCAGTCTCTTGAAGAACTACAGACCGCTCTCGTTTTGTCGCTTTTCTTGAAGTACAAGACCACCACACTTCTGCTCCACGCCTCCGGAGTAGTGCCACCATGGAGGACGGAATTAAAGAACTTCAGAAGAACTTCAAGTACCGGTTTTCCACCCGCTTACAGAAGCTCCGCTGTAATTCCATCCTCGTCGGGGGCCTTGTCGTTTGTAAGGTGCTGGAGAGCCATTCTAATCTCGCTCAGACTGATGTCCGGGATATCTTCGGAATAGTGTCGGATAAGACTCGCTCTTGGATCTTTACTCATACTGACGTGTGGCTCCAACAATGACGTGTACAGCTGCCCATAGAACCACTCAATCTCACTCAAAATCGCAGGTGTCCCGGAAACGATGCTCCACACTCTGTCTTAAGCTTTGAGAGTTGGCTCTTTCTGGCAGACAGATCTCTGGCAAAGACTTTGGAACCGTGGTTGCGCTCGATCGCTTCTTCAATACAAGCTGTATTGAAATTGCGTAAGTCCCGCCGCATGCATTTGGAGTTCAGATGCCTGTATGCTGTCAAATCTATTGAAGAATATAGCTTTATATCCCGTCTAACAGCCATGAGATTAAGAGTCTGATCGAACAGTTTTTGTGTTTTTCTGCAGCGGGTCTTGCAGATCTTAGCTCCAACCCCATGGACAGTTTCCACGATCTTGTCATTCATATTTTCCACTTCATTGCAGTCTCCTAGGCACCTAAACGGTTTCGTAACTCGAGTTGAAAGGTTTCGCGACACCATCGCACATTGCTACAAAATTCAATATCATCTGGATGATTGGCGATCCACCACTGTGTGATTTAAAAGAGGTTTTCTTCCGTGCCTAATTTCCTTGTGGAATCGACTACCGCCTGCAATTTTTCCGGACCGATACAACTTAGGGATCTTCAAGAAACGAGCCTACTCCTTTTTAGAAGACCGACATTGCAACTGCAATTTCCCTGGTGTTGCAATTATTCATGGGCGGCGGTAGTCACTTACCATCAGGTGAGCCGCATGGTCGTTTGCCCTCTCTCCTAAAAATAAAATCCTTGTATTTTTGGGGGATATGCCAAGCATTTGTACATTCCCTTGAAGAGTGCTGTACCTCACTATACACTTTATTATTTATTTATTAATATAAAGTAAAAGTGCATATCGAATATAAAAAAAAACTCCGTTAATTTCAAATTTACCTCCAAACATATATCTGTTTCAAATAACTTTACTAGTGCTTTATTGAATTAGTGAAATGAGTGTTACACCAAAAAACTCTACACTAATTAACTTTCGTCATAAAATACTACATAATCTGGGTGAATTAATGGAAACTTAATAAATATTATAAATGAAAACTTCTAATTATGAACACTTAGCGCCATCTAGCATAGAACGAAAGACTTAGCTACCAGATTAGTGCTGATTTAGTAAAGTGAGAGTTATACTTTATTGCATCTATTTTTACGTCAATACTTTTTAAGTATACCACAAGATGGCGTTACTCTGCAAAAAATGTAAACAAGAAATAATAAAAAGAGATTTTTTTAAATGTAGTGAATGTCTTAAACGCTATCATTTAGACTGTACAAGAATTAGTGAACAACTCTTCTATTTGATGTCAGTTTATAGTAAAAATAAATATAAATGCGAAAAATGCAAAAATTCTGAAGACACGACCAGAAACAATGTCACCATCAGAAAACCTATGATATATGTACCTATTGAGAATTCTTTCGATGTGTTATCACTTGACTATGATGATGAAATGTACCAATCATTTGCAACTGGAATAGGTTCGGCGAAAAGTTGGCCCGATTTGAATATTGAAAAGTTGACGAAAGTTGAAGAAATTTAAAAGAAAAAGAAGTAGTCTCTTTTAAAAATAATTTAACAAAATGATTATTGGAAAATTGTTTCTATTGCCTAAAAGAATATTAAGAATTGAAAAATTAGTTCAATGATTTATGTGATCCACATACAGATAGTTTTTTTTTTGTATTATGTACCTAAATATTTGCACGTCTGCGAGCAGACTAAACACATGTACACTAGATTTAACTTAAGACCCTGTCAACTGTGTTTCTTGCAAATAAAGAATTTGAATTTGATTTTGAATTTGAATTTATTAGCCTTGCAATAATGAGAAATATCAGTTCTGTACTGTATTCGACATCTAAACCCAATAACGGATGATTCATGTGCCTTGTTATGAATGTAAATAATGCAAATAAACGTTACGTGAAAAACAGGAAAGTCGTAGTTTCTAATTCCAATTCTTACCCTCACTTATAAAATTTATGGAATAATACAGAGCCGCGAAAATTACTGCGTGAACTGAACTGGGGCTTATTCCACACCGTTAATAAAAATGATATTAGGAATATTTCCTTAAGATAATTTTATTTTATTCAAAGTGTGAAGTCATTTTTATTGTGCTTGAGGAAGCACACAATACCAAAAAAATATAGAAAAATATATCAATCAGTACTTTGCGAAAGTAGAGTCAGTTCATTTAAAGAAAGAACTGACGTCAAGACAATATAATAATTCCTTTAGTAACACTTTTAGTAATAAGAATAAAGATGTTCATACCTTAAACACTAGAAACAAACATAAGCTTGTAATGCCAGTTACTAGACTCCACATAATTAGTAATTCATTTATGGGGCAATGTATCCGTTTTACAACAAAATCCCAGAACATGTTCAAAGTTTGTCAATAAACAAAATTTAAAAGTTTTATTAAAGAAAAACTAAACAAAAAAGGTTATTATAATATCAAGGAATACATGAATAAAAAAACCCCTGGGAATAAGGCGATCGCCACCATGCTGGTTTTATGAAAATTTATTTAAAATTGAATAACCAAAATTATTGTTAAGTGAAATCATGTTTAAAAAAAGTCCCGCTCGGTTTCTTGGTGGTTCTTCTCAGGACAGAGGTATTTTCCGAACCAGTGGTAAATGAAAAAATGACTTTCAATAAGTATTATGTAATTATCAATATTGAATAAAAATCATTCTATTCTATTATATTCTATTCTACACAATTTTTTGCAAATACAACTAAATGTACACGCAACTTACTTTCATTTGCGATAAAACCAATTCTCATATTGAACTGAAATAATGGAAAGAGATTTATCTAGCATTCTAGCATACTAAGCACCGGTCAAATGGTTATATAGAATGTAAAAAAATATCGAAACCTTGTAACTTTTGCATTTTGTCTTCGCTGGGTAAATTATTTTAAAAACTTCTTAAATTGCTATACAAAAGTTGATTTGAATTCTGATTTAGGCCTTCCGCTGCAGATACGCGAGCGGATACGTGCGTGACTATTTTTTTAATTTTAAGAGCAAAGTCATGTTGGCACCTTGAGGCAATGCTTTCCACGTGCGACTGGTCCCCGTAACGACTACAAACGAGCACACAGTCCACCTGATGGTAAGTGGATGCTGTGGTCCATAGCCATCTACGCCCACCCTCGATTAAGGATCCAAATGCAGATGCGATATCACCCACGAGGTCGAAGATGGAATACTGTTTCCAGTAAAAAGGGTCCCCAGATCGGCCCCTTATGGCGAGGGACCTATCAAATCCAGAGAAAACCAAATTTCATAAACACCTGATTATTATAATAATCCACCAAATAGAAAATATCAGTTAATGAAACCAAGAGAAAAATATTAAAATAAAAACTAAGAAACCTTTTTTACTATGAAAAATAAATAGCTTTATAGAAAAAAATAATGTTCTGACTTCGGAAGCTATAATGTAGATTTTTTTATGGAATAGAGGCAAACGAGCATGCGGCTCACCTGATGGTAAGTGACTACCGCCGCCCATGAACAACCGCAACACCAGGGGAATTGCAGATGCGTTGCCGACCTTTTAGAAAGGTGTAAGCTCTTTTCTTGAAGGTTCCTAAGTCGTATCGGTTCGGAAAATTCGCTGGTGGTAATTGATTCCACAAGGAAGTCGTGCGAGGGAGAAAACTTCTTCTAAATCGCACAGTGGTGGACCGCCAATCATCCAGATGGTATGGATGGTAACGCGAGTTTTTTCGCGATGTGCGATGGTGAAATTGAGCGGCTGGAATTAGTTCGAACAATTCCTCAGAGTACTCCCCGTGATAGATGCGATAAAATACGCAAAGAGATGCAACATCTCTACGCAGTGCCAGTGTATCGAGCCGGTCAGAAAGAACTCGGTCATCGACGATTCTTTTTAGTCTTTGACATGTTTTATTTTACGTCTGCTGGCCTATATTTCATTATTTTATGGTCAAAACCTTTCTCCTTATAGCATGCAAGAGTCTTGGTTTGTGCCCCCTATTAGTTATGATATTAATATTGTTTTGCATGAGCTCACCTGCAACTAAATTAAATAATTTAAAATTAAAAATTTTGTACAGCCGACTTCAATATAAGTTTTTCTTTTTTATATGAAATATAATTTAATTTTACTAATTAACTCTTGCTTTTGGCATTATATAATGTATCTTTTAATTTATTTAATTTAATTTAACTTAAATTAAATAAATTCAAATTCTGGTTCTTCACAGGAGAGAAGTTGTTTTTTCGAACCAGGTGTGTTTTTTATTATTAAAAAATTATTCTCATCTTTTGAGATAGGTACTTACTTTAATTTAAATTTTCCTTTATTTATTTTTTGTTTATATTAATTTGCTTTTTTATCCATATTATCTACCTGATATATTTTTTTTATAAATCTAATGTGAGAAACGAACTTTCAGGCACAAAATATTTTAGTGTTACGTTATTATTAGTAATAACTATACTATCAGTAATAATAAAAATAATAGTGATATGGTTGAAAATAAGTAAAAAAAAAAAACGCCAAAGTTAATATATTAATTTCCTTAAATTTTTGTTATATATATATACATAACAAAAAAATCAATAATGCATCAATTATCAAGATTAAAAATCTGAATGAAAATGAATGAAGCATTATTATTTAAAAAAAATTGCGTGAGTGTTGTGGAACGAAGTTTGTAGTATATTATTATTGATTAACAAACACAAATAAATGACGCTTCATTTTAATAGCGTCTATTAGAATGAAGCGTCATTGAATATAAAATAATATTTCTTTCATGGTAAGAGATGGATATTTTTCCATTTCACTTCATTATAGCCGCCAAGTCCGTCTTTACTACGTCAGAAGGGGTCGTGACGGAAAAAAATTACACTTTTTCTCACCTAGCTCCCATCCACCTAATTCGTACCGTCCGGTAAGGAAGTTCGTTCCAATAAAAGTTAAAAAGTAAAAGTTGCAGCCTATTTACGTCCCACTGCTAGGCACAGCCCTCCTCTTATTTATAAGAGGGTTTTAGGGCAAGAAATTGTCCGCCGCGCTGCCCCAATGCGTGTTGGCGAACTTATGTGAAGTCTTGGAAATATTTTTTTTCTTATTTCTCAGACATGCAGGTTTCCTCACGAAGTTTTCCTTCATTGCCGAGCACATGCTAAATCAGCACTTAAAATTGCAATTAACAATTTCATTGGTGCCGGCGGGGTTTTAACCCGGGTTGCTCGAGTACTGTGAAGCTTACAGCGAGCGATAATCATCTGAGCTACTACGGCTCTTCTCGTTCCAATAACCATAAATTATTCATAAAGGATTTAATATATCACG
This sequence comes from Parnassius glacialis, assembly GCA_033319125.1. Classification (NCBI taxonomy): domain Eukaryota; kingdom Metazoa; phylum Arthropoda; class Insecta; order Lepidoptera; family Papilionidae; genus Parnassius; species Parnassius glacialis. The sequence goes on along the minus strand of JAVANC010000027.1, from coordinate 12,871,433 downwards.
TGCAGTAATTTTGTACGAATTTTTTAATGAATGAACTCTTTATGAACTTTAGTAAACAACTTAAAATGTTAATTTAGTTTATGTTTCATTGTTACAAGTTTGAAAAGAACCTCCCGCCCTCCCACAATTGCGTGCGCTATCCACGTCACCACTAATCCCAGCATCACTACTTCTAACATCATGACACTAGGAAAGACACACCACCGTCGATAATACGAACCGTGTTTCGCCTCTACACGAGGGATCCTCAGGTGAAGTAGACTCTGCGGTGTCTTCTAGACCGCAGATACCCCAGTCTACTGAGCTTAATAAGCAAATTAATTGTTTACAACTTTAATATAATGTATTCCCGCAAAGTAACCTCGGTTAGAAACAGGTTAATCCGTTTGCACTTTCAGATTTATAAAAAAAAAAAGCTTGGAAACTGTTTATTACAGAACGCGCAAAGAACAGGTTCGTCGAATCTTTTAATGTGCATCTTTCATAGTATGAGATTTTATGTAATTACATGGCTTTTTCAACGATTTGACTTAATATATTCAATACATACGACACACACGAGACTAATGGAGTTATATTATAATATTTTATTTGTATTTACTAACGTTTAATTCTAAAAAAAGTGAATGCCATTGAAATTAAAAAAAAAATATTCGAATTGAAATCTTATATTCTATAGTAAGTATTATTTAAAATAATAGTTTACTTGGGTATATTGTATTTATATTTTGCATACGAGAAGTGAAATGTTTTCACTATTTGAAATCTGCACAGTGCAGTCCAACTTTGTGTAAGAAACAAGGCAGCTACTTCTAGCTGGACACTAATTTGTAAAGAGCCTACCTGTACAAAACTATAGCATGGGATTCAACATCCCAGCATTATTATTAACAGTTAATAAATTAAAAAGAAACTTTAACTTAATGTTGAAGTAGATTTTTAATTACTTTTTTGCTGATTATATTTATTGTAAGTTTTTTTTTATATAAATTTGTGTAAGTCTAAATTTTAACATTAATCATGTAGCCGATATAGGTTTATCCGAAATGTTGAATGTATAGGAAAGATAAATTACTGTTAAAATAGGTTATTCGATCTGCATATCAATTCAAGTAATTTTTACGAGTAGTGAAACAAAATTTTTCTAAAAGAACAAAGGTTAATGTCAAAAAATTATGTCATTTTTATAGAATAAGAGCGATGAACGTGTACGTAGTCCACCTGATATTAAATGTTTGCTGTGGTCTATAAATATCTACATCTGTCCTCGATTAGAAATCAAAATGCAGATGCGATGTCACCCCTTTTTTTTTTTTTTTTTTTTTGCGGATGGAAAATCATCAAATGACGCCTTTCGCTCTGGGTGGAGCGGAAGGGAGTGTCAGACTTTTACTGACTAAAAACCATCCGTGTTCCTTCAGTGCCCTTACGTTCCGGAGCCGCGGTATCTCTTTCTAACAGCCCGCAGCCCCGACAGGCGTCGGCCCTTGCGGGCCCCTTCACGATGCTGACAGCTCTTTGAGGCGCGCGTGGAACAAAACGCGCCGTCGACACGGCCTGTCGTCGTTAGACGGACGGACGGCGAGCTACCCATTGCTCGCCATCCACAGGCCCGCGCCTACGGTGGCCGGGGGCCACGACGTAGCCCCCGACGCCCGGGGCGTCTCCCGCGGCGGCCGGGAAGGAAAGCTGCTGCTCTCTCCTTCTCCCGCTCCGCCACCTCCTTCACTAGCATCACTGCTTCGCAGAAGGTGGTGACGGCATCCCATTCCGTCTCGCTCCGGACCATGGCTTCGACCAGGGCCGGACGCGAGAGGTCGCCGCCGCCTATCGCCGCTACGAGGACACGGCGGTGCTCCGCCCAAGCAGGGCACACCTCCACGGTGTGCTCCACCGTGTCCTCCGGTCGCTCCTCGCAGTGGGAGCACCCGGGCGTTTCCTCCCGCCCGATTCGGTGCAGGAACCTCCCGAACACACCGTGTCCGGTGAGGACCTGCGTCAGGCGGAAGGTGAGGACGCCGTGGCGTCTCTCAAGCCACTCCTCAAAGAGGGGTCTTATCGCCGCTATAGTGGCGTGCCCAGCACGGGGTTGCGACAGTCGCTCTCTCCATGTCGCCATGAGATCATGCCGGAAGTCTATCCGCTGCGCGACAACTTGCTGCGGCAGCGGGGTTTCCCCCCGGCATAGTGCCTCCGCGCGCCATTCGTGCAGGCGCGCGAGGACTATCGCCTCCAGATCCCATGGCGGCAATCCGGCAAGGAGGCTCGCCGCCTCGCGGGAGATCGTGCGGTAGCCGCGAACCATCTTTACGGCAACCACCCTTTGGGGCGCGTTTAGGTGGTGGACGGCAAGCCGCGCCAAACCACGCGCCCACACCGGGGCCCCGTAAAGGGCCATGGACCTCACGATCCCCGCGTAGAGCCTCCGGCAGGAGGCGTTTGGCCCCCCCAGGTTCGGCAGGAGCCGCCTGAAGGCAGCCCCGGTCCGTTCCAGTTTGGGAGCCAAACGTCGGAAGTGCTCAACGAAGTTCCATCGGCCGTCGAGGACGAGTCCTAGGTACTTCAACGTCGACTCGACGCCGATGGATACCCCTCCTACCATCACTGAGGATCCCGGTGGTGGCCTGTTCCGAGGACCATGGAAGTGCATCGCCTCGGACTTGTGCAGAGCCACCTCGAGACCCAGTTGCCGGATCCTCTCAACGACTATCGCAACCCCGCGTGTCATAGTTTCCGCCGCCGCCTCGTACGACCCCCCTTGTGCCAGTACCAGCGTGTCGTCAGCGTAGCAAACTACGCTGACGCCGGTAGGGAGGTCGGCGCGCAGCACCCAGTCGTAACCGATGTTCCACAGGGGCGGCCGCAGAACCGAACCCTGTGGGACACCGCACGACATCTCTCGCCGGTTCCACTCACCGTTGCGACCGGGGTAGATGACGGCCCTGTCCGTCAGATAGTCCCCGACTATACGACGGAGATAGGTCGGCACCCGGTGATACCGGAGTGCCTCCCTAATGCAGCTCCAGGGCATGGAGTTGAAGGCGTTGGCGATGTCGAGAGACACCGCCAAAACAACCCCCCCTGGCCACTGCATCCCCCGTCGTGAGGGCTCTCACGCGCATGATGGCGTCCACCGTAGAGCGCCTCTTGCGGAAACCAAACTGGTGTTCCGCAAGATCCGGCCCCGTCCCCGCAAGGTGCTCGGCGAGGCGGTTTGCAATGACTCTTTCAAAGAGCTTGCCCACCTAGTCGAGCAGCACCACGGGCCGGTATGCGGACGGAGAGTCCGCAGGGCGCCCTGGCTTCCAAATGAGGACCAGCTTCCCCGTCTTCCAACGAAGCGGGAATTGGCCTCTCTCCAAGCATGCGCTTAGGAGCCCCTCCAGTCGGGGCCCGAGAGCCTCCGAGGCCAGGACCCAGGCTTTGCCAGGCAAGCCATCGGGTCTTGGGGCGGTATTCCTGGCCTTGAGCCTACGTACCGCCACTCGCAGGTCTACCCCGGTCCCTTCCGGGATGTCGTCGTCGTCGTCCTGGTGGTCAGCTTCCGGCACCGCAGGTGGCGGAGCCATAGGCGGGGGCGGATGTTCCGCTCGCGCAGGGAACAGAGCGCTCACCACGTCCTCCACGAGCTGAGGCCGGAGACTCTGCGTCAGGGGTGGGGTTCAGGTGCGGAGTTTATCCCGCACCATCTTGTAAGTGCGCCCTCACGGATCTCTGTCGAGAGTCTCCAGCATCTCCTCACGGGTTCGATCCCGGGCCCGCATGACAGCCTCCCGGAGGGCGGTCTTCGCCGCTCTGTATCCCTCGTACAGCTCCGCCTCAATGACTGCCGCATTCGGTGGACGAATGCGGAGCCTGCGATGCCTGGCGTACAGGTGCCGCGCGGCGACACAAGCCTCGCGCAGACACGTCAGCTCACGCGACCACCAATACACCTGACGCCGGGCACTTCCTGGCCGGACGCGGGGCATTGCCACGTCACATATCTCGGACATGGCCTCCTGGAACCACCCTGCCTCATCATTGACGTCGGCAGGCCTATCCGGTGATGACACCCAGGCCTGCACGATCGAGGCTTCCAGGAGGAGATCCCGGTCCAGCTGCTTCAGCGCCCAACGCGGACCACTCGGGACCTGTTGGACTGGCGCGCTCGAGGGCTGGGTGGAGACGTCAAACCGGATGTACCGGTGGTCGGAGTAGGTCTCCACCCCCTCCATGACTCGCCAGTCAATGGCACGCGGCGACAGAGCGGGGCTAGCGAATGAAATGTCCACCACCGACTCGCCCCGCATCCGCACACACGTGGGGACAGAACCCCGATTTAGGACGACCAGGCCTGTCTCCAGAGCCCAGTCTTCCACCATCCTACCCCGCACATCTGTACGACGAGAACCCCAAGCCAAGTTCTTGGCATTGAAGTCCCCGAGGACAAGTACGGGGAGGGGATAGCTTCCGACGACGACTGCTCTCAGCTCTGCAAGAGAGTTATGGAGCTCGGCGAGAGATCGGTTCGGGGAGAAGTACACCCCCACAACGACGAACTCCCCGAACCGTGCTGCTACGCACCCCTGACCCCTCCTGACACCTTTAAGGGTCGGGGTACCGGCGGCGGCCGAAGAAATGATGGCCACTGAGCCGTTAAGGTCCGCCACCCAGTCATTCCTAGGCCAGACAAAATACGGCTCAGCGACCACAGCGATGTTAATCGACCACTGCGCCATGCTCTGGAGCAACAGATCCTGAGCGCAGGCGCAGTGGTTGATATTCGCCTGGAGGAAGCTTAATGGGGCCGTTATAGGCATTCCATTTCAGCTTCCTCCACGGGCCGCCCCTCTGCGGGCGTCGGTGTCGCGGCGACGGCGGCGGCAACAGTGACAGCGGCGGCGGCGGCAGTTGCGGCTGCGGCGGTGGCCATAGAGGCGGTGGCGGCGGAGGAGGGCCCTCCCCTACCCGCGGCCTTGGCCTTGGCGGGTGGCACGCAGGCCCTGCTTCCGGCCCAGTGATCGGCTGGCTTGCCGGTCGCCGCACATGCATCACAGTGCGGCGTGGCGCAGCAGGTCGCCGATTTGTGTCCGGGCTGACAGCAGCGGAAGCAAAGGCCACTGCGGTCAACCTCCGAGGCGCATTTCAGTGACACGTGATGTCCCACGAGACAGCGGTAGCACCTCAGAGGTCTGGGCTCCAGCAGCTTAACCTGCGCTGAGACCCAGCCCACCAGAAGCCTTCGGCCCTCCACTATGGCTTTGGCCGCCGTAACAGGGCAGCACACCGTGGCGGCATGCATACCCTGTTGGTCCGGGCGTATAGCGCCTGACCTGACCTGGTCAGTAGTGCACCCCCCGGACCTGGCGACGGCGGCCACCAACTCCTCCTCCGATACCGAGTCATCCAGACCCATGATGCGCAGGTCTGCGCATCTGACGGGCCTGGACACTCGGGCCTCGTCCGCGTTCAGGGACGCTCTGAGCTTCGCAGCCAGAGCGTCCGCGGTCGCGCCACTGGATTCCCCAGGAATCTCCAGCATACGAGCCCCCGTCTGGGTGACTTTGAGCCGGAGGCCCCCGGTGATCCCGAGCTCCCCGAGATCCACCGCCTCTTTCGCCTTCGCGAGCAGATCGCGGTAGGTAACGCCCTTCTTTTCCGCGTCCGGCTGTAGTGTAATCACTACAGCTGCGGTCTTCGGGGCGCGGAGCCTAGCCGCGATCTTGCGCGCCCTGAACTGGCGCTGCCGCTCCTGCTCCTTGCCCTTTTTGGCTGCCTTCTTCCCCTTTTTTTTTGTCCCCGACAACCTGCCAACCGGCTTCAGCCGCGGGAGGTGTAGGGAGCTGGGGGGGCGGTGGCGGCGGCGGCAGCTGGCTTGCCGCTGGCGCTGGCCCATTCGCCGTAGGCACTGGGGCTGGCGCAGCCACTACCTGTGCTGCCGCCTTGCCCTTTTTTGCCTTCGCCTTGCCTCTCTTTCCCGTCGCCGGCTTAGCCGGAGCCGGTTCAGCCGGTATCGGTTTTGCCGAAACCGGCTTTTCAGGAGGGGGAGGGGCAACTGCAGCCCCGTCCGAGGGCTGGCTGGACGGCCCCGGCCTGGATGCTGCAGCCGTGGCCGCCGCGTACGAGACCGTTGCCGGCCTCGCCGCCGTCTTGTTTGCCCCTAGGGGAGGGCGCAGGACGATGCCCTCCAGCACGGAGAACCGGTGCTGGAAGGCAGCCAGCTCCTGCCGGACCAGGTTCAGAACCTGGTTCTCCACCGGCACGGGCTGGCTTGGGCAGTGCGTCTGGGGCGCCGCGCGAGAGGCAGGCTCATGTAGACTGGCCAGGTCTGCGCGGAGCTTCTCATTCTCCTTCTGGAGAATCTCCATGGCGGATGTCAGGCGGGCCACTTCCGCCCGCAGCTTCGCCACCTCGTCCGCATTAGGCCCGGACCCAACAAAGTTGGCCTCCGCAGCCGCCATGATGGAGGCGGAGGCCGCGGGAATGGCTTTTAACTTCGAGGAGGCCTTTTGCTTGTGGGCCACGACCTTGATCGCGGCCTCCACCTCCTTTACAAATCTGGCCTTACGCTCCACCTCGGAGCCGCCAGTTGCATCCGTCTCTTCGCCTGAGACCCGAGCCGTATCGTCCGGGTGGCGCCCCTCCTCGGCAAGCTTTGCCGCTCGTTCGGCCCTCTGATTGGCAGAGAGCTCCCTCCCCTTGCCTCTCAGCCCGCCCCGCCTGTTGGTTGGGATTTTCCGGGCCGAAACCTCCTCTTCACCGGATGCCGACCCCTGGTCGCCATCCCGCCTGGATCGCTTGCGGAAGATCTTGCTGGTCTCTGCGGTCCCAGGTCCCACGTGTCGGGAGCTCTTTGAGCCTCCCACGCTGCTCGATGCGGCGTCGGACTCTGTCCCCGCATCGTTCCTCCTCTCCTCTACGTTGCCGTTGCCGGCGGTTTTGTTTTTTTGTTTTTGATTTTGTTCCATTTTTGTACCCACGAGTATGGGAGTAATTAAAGGTCCACCTTGGCAGTGACCCCTTACCAAGGTAAGCAGATTTAGAGGATTTATTACTCGCCAGGGGGTCTGCAGGTACCCTGGCGAGGAGCGCACTAGCGACTGATTTGTTCATAGAACCCCGTCAGCCATCCATCCCCTCGCGGTGCGTCGCCGCTTGAGATTCGGGGTAACTTTTTATAGAGGTTTTCTCCCTCGCGGTCCGGGCGGTTAAGCCAAGACCCTCGGTCCCTATCAAAGCCGCGAGACATGATCCACGACACTTCGATGGGATTACGAGACCGGCGGTGACAGCAAAGGATAAATCCTTCACTGTCTGCCCGGAGGCAGGGTAAGTGCACACCGAGCCCGCCCTCACTCCTCTGCTATGCCCTCTGCTGATCAGAGGGTCACGCAGTGGAACGCACCGTTGGTCCGAGATGGACCCCACCCATGTCAGAATTATTAGCCGCGGCAGTAACATTCCCCAAGGAGTAAGAATTTCTTCTCATTTCTCGAGGGAGATTACTGCCTCGCCCAGGGTGCACCGGCCCAGTAGCTGCTCTTCCCTCCAGACGTATCGAGAGGGACCCGCAACTGCCAGGCACACGTGGAGGACTTCTGACTTCGCACCCCGCGATGTCACCCCTAAGGACTAAGATATCTCGTTTCTAGTAAAAAGGGACTACTTTTTTCATCAATTAAACACATTAATAATTGCCTAAGTGTATATTACTACAAATAAAATCAAACATACTAATGTAAAGGTTTATATATAGAAAAAACTGTATAGAATAATTCACATATTTGATTATTAACAGAGTCAGAGATCATCTTCTAAATTATGGAAAACAGTAAAAATTTATATTATAATAATTGTATATTATAATAATATAAAAAAATATTTCAATAAAATTCCCTAATACACTACAGTAATAAAATCAATTTAATGTAAACCCTTATTATTAAAATGAAAACAATGGTTAAGAACTTGAGCAAGTTGTAATTGCATACCCGAGAACTATGATTTTGAAGCCTTTAAAGTAGATTTTAGCAAGGGAGTTATTGTTTTCGCCTAGAAAGATTAACTTTTTTTTAAATTGGATAAAACTAATTCTAATAACATGAAGTACTTGACGGTGTATTGGCGGTGTGAGAATATCCACTACCCCATATCGTCACTTGGGTGTCGTAAGAGGAGATAGAGAGAAACAAAACAGGAGATGGGCAAAGGCGTCTAAATAGTATCAACTAAAAAAATAAAAAAATAAAAAAAACTAGGGTTTTCAACCCGCATGCCATGCGTGACAATTGGAGCAAATATGCCTCTTATGAGGCAATATGTGGGGAGGCTTATGTTCAGCGGTGGAATTTGATAGGCTGAAATGAATTAATGGTGAATGATTTTATACCTCAAACACTTTAAAATGTCCTCGTTGAGCAAAAGAAGGACCCTTTTAGACCTAATATTCATTTATAAAATTTTTAATAATCAAATTGACTGCCCTCAGCTTCTACACCTTTTTAATTTCAGGATCCCCCTCAGGGTTCCAAGGAAACCCGTTTCTCTATTTTATCCGCCATTCCGCAGGACTGTTTTAGGAAAACATTCACCAGTTCCTCGTTTGTGTAACGCATTGAACACATGGTTTATTAATGATCCCAAGGATGTTTTCTCTCTTAAACTTAACCAGTTCCGTGCACATTTGTCAAAAAAATCCCAAATTAATTATACCTATCTATTATCTGTTATAACTAGTTTAAAATTAACCTTATATCAATGTAAAAGGTACTTATGTCACATGTTAAAATAGCACGCTGTGTTTATCTGTAACTGATTGTGCATTTAGCTCATAATAATTTATTACAATGTAACTATTAAGTTTCTGTAATGTAACAGTCGTTGGTAGACCAAATAAATAAAATAAATAAAATAAAATAAATACTATAATTATTAGTATTATACAATAATAAGAAAACGTTATCATTGAAATTGAATGTTCGAGAAGAGTGCTAGATAATGAAAGGCAAAGCGGAGAAAAATAAACAGAGAGATAAGAGACAATATATCATGTTTTACCGTATTATCGTTTACAAAATAGAAATATTTTTGAGTTCAGATTTAACTTCCTATTATGATGTGATATGTATTCGTTGATATAACACCTAAAATTTTAAAATAATATTTTCATGGTAGTGAATGTAAATAGTGGAAGGCAACGTTAAAGTCTAAGTTATAATTCAAAGAAGATATATAACATTCGTCAATAAGCAATGAATTTTGCGGACATTTTCTGTACCACTGCACTGTTCTTAGAATTGCGAGTGGTGAAGCTTATTGGTTGTTACTTAAAGTAAAACCCTTTTATCTGTTTTACGTTTAATTTATTCCACTAAGCAGCATTGGGTTCACTGATGTATTACCGTTTGAAGGGTAGAACCAGAATATTACAGCCTGGTAGCTGGGAGTCTTTCTTAGTCCTATTTGGTAACGATGAAACGGTAGCTATCTTATTCTAAGTAGGTTGTGTAAAATAACATGATAATCTCTTCAAAACCGAAATTTGATCACGGCAGCCGCTATCAACGGAGACCAGTCATCACTCTGGTGGATAGGATAAGAATAAACGAGTGCATACCTAATTACCTCGTTTTCGCAATGAGGCGGCAATACGACACGACCATTTAAAATATTAGTAGCAGGACCGGCTTTACGTGTTTTCTGAGACAAGGAAATGAAACATCGCCAATTTTCTAACTGATAATTTCTTGCTGATTTTTTCACCAACCGCGATTTAAACCCGGTGGCACATGATAAGCAGTCGCGCTTACGACCGTAAGACCAACGAGGCAGTTGTCAATACAAGTAGATTAACTGATATAATATATAAAATAAACTGCTATTTCTTGTCTGCTGCTTTTAAGAAGCGAAGACCATTAGTAATACTGGTAATCGCATATTTTATATGTACATATTACAATGACAATATACATTTGAAAATGCGTCACCAAAATCCCACTGTATACAGGGTTATTTTTCAAATTTTAAATTTAAGCAATATAAATGATGATATACCGTTATTACAGTTTTTGAAAATTTTAGTAAATATGGCTTCTACTTTTATTTGAAATTATCCAAAACTGAATTTGATTTATGGGCAATAACGTTTTTGCCTACAGATCGACCCTTATAAATGTGTGCGTGCACAGTTAAATCAGTTAAAATAATTCACTACCACGCATTTTGAACTTAAAAGATAAATAGGACAGAATGTTTGTGATTTTTTTAACTAATTTTCTTCACCATTTGCTTCTGAAACTTCTCTGCGAATTTGGCCGGTTATTGCAAAATAACCATGGAACATTACTAAAACCAAGATATTAGTTTGCATTTTTGAGAACATTCATCCAGCAATGGATTGAGAAAAATAGTAATAGAAACACTCATTTTATTTTTAGTAAAAATGTAAATTTTATCTAACCTTAGTGACACTTACTGTATCGTTTGATCGCCTTTTAAAAAACAACATAGAATTCTATTATTCAACAAGACAGACACGAGCGTTGACAAAAAGATCTAAAGATTATTTTCTGTCTCCTTGGTTTCACAATGGGTAAAAAAATCTGAACAAGTGCAGATTGTCATTTTAATTGTCGTCGTGTGTTATTTCTAAATAAAAAAAGATTTAAAATTTTAATAAAATTTAAGATCACCTCAAAACTACGCATTGATTATAAGCTATGATGAGTCCTAGAGAAAATTATCCTGGTGATTCTGATCAGTATACTAGAATAAAGTTTTTAAATAATTGTATTTTCATCGGTCCTTGATACGATAGCAAATTTACAAGTTAATCCGCCGTCAACAAGTTGGTGAAAATAACATTAAAATGTTCCGTTACATAATAAGATAGATACACGCGAATCTAACAAAAGCGTGTTAAAAACACGTTGCACAGATTAATAAGTAATTAGGTGAGCTACATGTTTCTTTGCTCCTTCTATATATGAAAAACAAATAGACAGTGTACCAAATGTTTTACAAAATAACTATGAATTACAATAAGTGTTTGCCACGATATACGAGTAGGTACATATATGTGAAATCCCACACGACCAATAGCAATCAAGTTCTCAGATTGGCCGGTGACCAAAATGAAGTATCATTTATTCTAGCGGCACAGAGTTCTCGGTTCTTGCCATAATAACAAACTATCTTCGATCTATATTTTTCGAGTCTAAATTAATAATATAATTCATTAATTGTCAGATGACAAATATCCGTTATTCTACCATATACATTAAAGATTAAATTACATAAAAATGTCAGAGCATAGAATTGTTAATTGTAAAAGAAGTTCATAATAAAACTTAAAAATTAAAATAAAACAAATGTTATGAATTAGGCCAAATTAAATTAAATGAAATACAATTTGTTTTATTAAATTAGGTAAAATTAAAATCTAATCGAATGAAATACAATCAAATGCTAATTATATCTAATTGTGTAAGTAAATTCATTAAAATAAATTCTAAGTAAGTCTAATCTCAAGCGACAATTTAACTAGTCTCTTATTTTTATTTGTTTGTTTATTTATTTTATAACACAACATTTTTATTTATTGATTCTCTAGCCCCTGAACTAGTATAACTGTGTTTCAGGAAACAGTCATTTGAGTTTATAGCTATATAAATCAGTACATTATTTAAGTATCACGTCTTATGGAGGCACTACCCCTGCTGTTTCAAAATTTAGAGGTTAGGAACAAGTAGTTACTGCGTAGTGGCAGTGTAAAGAATCCACTAACCCATGTCATCCCGTGGGTGTTGTAAGAAGCGACAAGAGAACACGGAAACGGGAAATGGGCTGCAGCATGTTCCTGATAACAAATAAAAATAATAAGAGGCTGCATTTGCCAACTTGCCCTCAAAGCGCGGCTAGCGAAATACGTGGCGTGACAAAATCTACCCATAAGCCAATCAAGGTGGGTTATATTTAGTAGTTGACTTATTATAGTTTTGTATATTTAACCTTTTGAATTTGACCAAAAGTGGATACCAGTGATATTTCTTTCGTCTTTTTTTTCCTTCGGTCAGAAGAACCCGTGTGTAAAAGGGTAGTGGACAAAAGGAAGTTATTTGTTATAATATATCGCTTATATGTTCATGCATCTTTCATGCGCTACACGCGACGTTAGCCCATCGCAACTGCTTATTTTGACGTATACATATAATTAACTATATTGGATATATTTTATACTGTAAAATTTAGTGGAAAATAATAACTCTCACATTGCTATTTAAGTTGCTTATACAACAAAAAAGGAGAGGAAATACAAATCCACCGATCATTTCCAGCAACGTGTGTTAATACCCGCTCCGTTTTGTATTGGATAATATATCCCTACGATATTTACACAATCTTCGAAGAAACTGATTGAATGAACATTCTATTGTTTCAATTTTATTCATCATTACAATGTGTAAATTACATCGGAGGGAAAGGTTTAGGTAATTTGGAAAAGTCTCGATTTTTTTATAGAATGGAGAGACAAAGAAGGACACTATCCATCTGATGGTAAGTGAATGCAGTGGTCCATAGACATCTACATTTATCTTCGATTAAGAATCAAAATGCAAATGCGTTGTCACCTCTAAAGACTACGATGGAATACCTCGTTTACAGTAAAAAAAGTCTCCGGTTCTCTACACTCACTATACGAAACACAGCAGCATTAAGCTGCTATTATGGCTGGTATTCTGTGAGGACGTGATCCTTCCCCGGCCGAGCCGACCCATTCCTGCTACAACCATAATATAACTGCAGCGTGGCTCTACCACGTAAAATTGTCGATTCGCCAAATATTATATTAGATCATAATCTTGATCATCATTACAGCCCTTCACAAATCCACTGCTGAACATAAGCCTGTTCCATGCAATGCCAGCAAACATGGTTCTATGTCTTCTGTGTACATAATTTAAATCCAATAGGTTTAAACTTTAATTATTTATACTACGAGTACTCGTAACATATTTTAATTTATACTAGAAAATTACAAGATATGATCAAATCATTATTGTAATAAGGCTAATTATAAATCCTTACAAATTAAAAAAAAATACAAGAAGAAGAACAAAACTGGTTAAGTTTGAAGACTTTTAATTGTAGATATTATTGTATGGATAGGATTGAAAATGTCCTGACGTTGTACAAAAAAGTTCTATATATAGGTAGTTGTGTTAAAGTTAAGGTTTACTCAGTCATAGGACTTACCACTTCGTACCTTTGGTTGTCATAGGTCATCCGGTTGGAGATACTCTGTCGCTCGGGTAACAGAAACAGAAACAGAAACTTTTTTATTCAATATAGATTATAAATAATACTTATTGAAAGTCACTCTTTTGTATAATTACCACTGGTTCGAAAAAAAAACTTCTGTCCTGGGAAGAACCAGCAAGAAACCCAGCGGGACTATTTTTTTTTAAATAACAGCTTACAATCATGTATGTTACACAAATTAACAACACAACAAATTAGAAATAGCTTGAGAGCGATCACTTCACTTCCAGGGGTTATTATCATCTATAAATTCTTTAATATTATAATAACCCTTTTTATACAAACTTAGTTTAATAAAGTTTTTGAACTTTGAGCAGGTCAAATTTTGTATATTTTCTGGAATTTTGTTGTAAAAGCGTATACATCGTCCCAAGAATGAATTACTGACTCGATGGAGTCGAGTAACTGGTACTACTAGCTTGTGTCTGTTCCTAGTATTTACAGAATGAATATCACTTATTTTTGTAAAACTTCTTTTATTTTTGTGTACGTACATTACATTTTCATAAAAATATTGAGAGGCCAAAGTTGATATATTAATTTCCTTAAATTTTTGTCGCAGCGACTCTTTAGGCTTTAAATCAAAAATTGCTCTTATGGCCCTCTTCTGCAAAACAAATATAATTTCAGTGTCAGCTGCGTGTCCCCATAGCAAAATACCATACGACATTATGCTATGGAAATAGCTAAAGTAAACTAGTCTAGCTGTTTCAACACTAGTTAGACTTCTAATCTTTTCTACAGCATATGCTGCAGAACTAAGTCTGCTTGCTAGCTTTGATATATGGGGGCTCCATTGAAGCTTCGCGTCTAGTGTGATTCCAAGAAAAATGGTGGTATCTACAAGACTCAGTTTCTCCCCATTTAAAATTACATTAGTATTTAATTGTTTGACATTTGGAGTTATAAATTTCATACATTTCGTTTTAGTGCCATTTAAATGCAAATTATTGACATTGAACCAATTTACTAATTAAGATATAGCATTATTTACTTCGTCATATTTTAGCAAATGTTGACTTAATTTGAAAATTAAAGAAGTGTCATCTGCAAATAATACTATATCATGGTTATCTCCTACTATATAAGGTAAGTCATAAATATATACAAGAAACAGAAAGGGGCCGAGAATTGAGCCTTGAGGCACGCCCATCTGTACCATCGACCCGGCAGAACTCATACTGTTGATGACAACTTTTTGCGTTCTCTTACTTAAATATGAAATATTTAATTTAAGAGCATCACTTCTTACACCGTAGTGTTGAAGTTTCCTGATTAATGTTTCATGGTGAACACAATCGAAGGCTTTGGATAGGTCACAAAATATACCCAAAGCATCCTGTGAATTCTCCCATGCATTAAATATATATTTAATCAGCTCAACACCGGCATCAGTTGACGAGCGACCCCTTGTGAAACCAAAATGATTTTTATGAAGTAAATTATTTTTATTAAAGAAATTTAACATTTGGTCAAGAATAATTTTTTCATAAATCTTACTAAGTGTTGGTAGTACAGAAATAGGTCTAAAATTGGCGGGGTCTAATGTACTACCAGATTTAAATAAAGGTATTACTTTACTATATTTCATTAAATCAGGAAACACACCAGATTCGATACTTGTTATGTTCTTGGTACGGGAGACAAGTGAAACACAACACAGCTATTGACACACTGCCTGTATTCTCTGTTCGACACATATCGTGGGCGCAGCCACGCACACATACATATTATTAACGTACATACACAACAGTCCCTCCCCCTATTTAACTTATCTAGGAAATCACAAATTAATTTTAGAAGAACTGCTTATAGTCAACCCTGGGTATATCTCGCAACAGTCTTCTAGAATATCTCGGGTTATGAGGAGATGGTGAGTATGAGAATTCCTCCTCATCTCTTTCTCCCTCCCCTCTGCTTGGCAACTGAGAACCGCTATGTTCGCTTTGAATTGGGTCGCTTTCCCACATAAAATCGCCCAAATCCCCGGGTGGAGACATACCTTTATTTAAAACAATTTGATTTTTATGTTTTTTGACGTGAGTAGAAGAACCATGGTCTTTAATCAAATATAGCACTTTACCGAGTCTTTTTATAACAGTACCTTTGCACCACAAAAATTTGCTATTATTCAGAAACTTTTTAAACATAACCTCATCGCCTGGCGCATACACTTGTTTATTATTGCCGCCATGGCATTTAATTTGCGAGCACTGTTTTTGTTTAACATCGTCATTTAGTGATGTGAGTGGGGTCGACGTTAACTTTGGGTGAAGTAAATCTAGACGTGTTCTCAGCTTTCGCCCAAACACCAACTCAGCCGGTGAGGAACCCGTGACAGAATGTACTGAATTCCTATAGTCAAACAGATATTTCAAAATTTTTAGCCTACACTCATTCCTATTGCGTGAACCTAAAACGCTTGACTTTATGCCCTTTTTGACAATTTTTACGAAACTTTCTGCTTGTCCATTACTAGCAGGATTGTAAGGTGGTGATGTAATATGAGCAATACCATTTAATAAACAAAATTTTGTAAACTCAGCGGATGTGAACGCAGTACCGTTATCGCTAACAATTGTGTGGGGTAATCCGTACTTAGACATAAAGTCGTAAAGTTTTTCAATAACGGTCGCTGAGGTGGTAGAAGTGCTCACGTCGTATACTTCTAACCATTTGGTGTGCGCATCTACCACTACTAAGAACGTTTGATTATTCAGCGGCCCAAGAAAGTCGACGTGTAACCTATGAAATGGTGTATGGGGAAACTCCCATGGTGCTAAAGGTGCTCTGGGCGGCGAGGGCCGTAGCTGTTTGCATATTTCACACGAGTGTATCATTTTTTCTAGCATTGCATCAATGCCTGGGAACCAAAACCGAGACCTAGCTTCTGATTTCGTTTTTACGATACCTAAATGCGAGCTATGTAACTCTAATAAAACCTTCGACCGCAAAGATTCGGGAAGTATCACCTTATGACCCCTCATTAAACAACCGTCTTCATATGATAATTGGGTCTTACATAAATGATAGGGTTTAAACTGCGAATCCACTATTTTTTTAGGCCAACCGTTTTGAACATAATTTACCACTAACTGTAATACAGCATCCTCTTTAGTAGCTTTGCGTAACTCATTCAAGGTTAGCGGCATGTCGCCTTCGACAACAAAGTTAACGTATGATGCGCGATCAATGGGAGCGGCGGCGGCGGCGGTGTGTGCGCCGATGTTGTCTCCCTCGCTCTCGGCGCGAGCCCGCGGTGACTCACCCTGTAAACTCGCGCGAGACAGAAAATCCGCGTTGTTGTCGGCACTACGAACATACTCGATTATATAATTGTATGCACTTAAAAACATTGCATATCTCTGCAATCTATTAGCCGACACTTCCGGTATACCTTTGTGTGGGCCGAAAATAGAAATTAACGGCTTGTGATCCGTGCGTAATATAAATGGATCTGATCTGCCATATAAATATTGATGGAACCGGCGTATTCCAAATATTATTGCAGTCGCCTCTTTCTGTATCTGTGAGTAGTTTTTCTCAGCTGCGTTCAACGTGCGGGAAGCGAATGCTACCGGACGCTCTAACCCCTCATTGTCTATTTGGGACAAAATAGCGCCTAAGCCGCACGGGGAAGCATCGACAATTAAAACTATTTTGGCGTTTGAATTAAAGTGTGTTAAGACCTGATCCGACGTCAAACATTTCTTAATTTTATCAAACGCTTGTTGATGTGACGTAGACCAGTTCCACTTAACCCCCTTTTTTAATAGGTCATACAAAGGACTCAAGATGCAGGATGCTCCCGCCACGAAATTCCTGTAGTAGTTTACAAGTCCTAAAAATGATTGCAATGTATTAACGTCAGATGGAATGGGCGCATCAGCTATAGCCTTCACCTTTTCCGGATCTTTCTGTAATCCATTTTTGGTTATTATATAACCTAAATATTTTATTTCATTTTTAAAGAAATCGCATTTATCTTTCTGCACAGTTAATCCTGCATCCTGAAGCCTTTGCAGAACTATATTCAACTTCTTCAAATGTCCCCCCGGGGTCTGGTCAGTGACTAAAATGTCGTCAAGCAGACACAGGACCCCGTCTAAACCTGAAAGCGTCGTTTCCATGGCGCGCTGGAATATAGACGGCGCAGAAGACAACCCGAAAACTAGTCGAGTGTAATTAAATAGACCCCGATGTGTATTGATGCATGTGACAGGTTGAGACTCTTCGTCTAACAAAAATTGATTATAGGCCATAGATAAGTCAATTTTTGAAAACTGTTGACCCCCGTACAGCCTTGAAAATAGTTCGTGTACCGTGGGTAGAGGATATTGTTCTATCAACAGCTGTTTGTTAATAGTAACCGAATAGTCGGCGCACAACCTAACCGAACCGTTGTTTTTTAGCACGGGAACAATAGGTGACGCGTACTCAGAGTGCGATACCGGTTTAAGTACACCTAGATCCACTAAACGTGTTATTTCTTTATCCACCTTGTCACGTAACGCGAACGCAATTGGACGCGCTTTACAGAATATCGGTTTCACATTATCCTTTAATTTTAATTTAACACGATATTTATTAAATTCACCCAACTTATTCGAAAATACTTCCGGGTAACGCGATTGGAATTGCTCCACCGTACTCTGCTCACACTTCAGAAAATTACAAGGCGTCAACTTAAGTTTAAATTTTGATATGAAATCCCTGCCTAATAATGGTGGTCCGCCATTTTGAATGACGTAAATGTCCAATGTGTGAGTGTGTTGCCTGTACGTCACCGGCAAGTTTAAGTACCCTATACATTTCATAATGTTTCCGGTGTAGCTAAAAAAACTTTTATCCCATCCTCGTCGCCACTGTTATGTTCTTGGTACGGGAGACAAGTGAAACACAACACAGCTATTGACACACTGCCTGTATTCTCTGTTCGACACATATCGTGGGCGCAGCCACGCACACATACATATTATTAACGTACATACACAACAATACTAGTATTAAAAATAACAGCTAAATGAGGCGCGTTTGTATCTATTATAGACGCAATATCTTTAACGGAAATCCCCCACAGATTCGCAGTTTTCTTAACATCAATAGTTTTAAAATATTTTACAATATCTTTTGATGATACATTATGAAATGTAAAATTCTTCGTACACGCATTTACATTTTGTTTAAGTAATGATTCGGCGACCGCAGGAGAAGAATTCAGTGACTTAGTGGTTAATATCGGAATATCAGGAAAATATTTCTCAAAAACCACTGCAACGTCCTGATCTGATTCGGTTAATTTGTTATTAACACTTAACTGGTAGTTTGAATTGCGAGAGTTGATCTAACCAGTTTCGCTATTAATTATATTCCATGTCATTTTAATTTTATTAGAAGCCGTCTAATTTTGTTGCTCAAATGCAAAGACTTGGCTGTGGAGCACACTCTTTTAAATATTTTTGAATATTTTTTTACATATTCTCTAAATTCGACGCTATGGTTATATGGCCTTTCATGGTAAAGATCATATAACCTGTGTCTGCTCTTATGGACTCCTGCTGTCGCCCATTCATTAAATGACTTCCGACTGTTCAAGGAGAAAGTTTTAGAAGTAAAAGTATTATTAAATTCATTGCAAATAAGCTTAAATAATGTTCCATACAAAAAATTTGGATCATTTTGGTATGAAAGTGATGGAAGTTTTTTCACTATGTTACTTCTAAATTTCTCCAAGCGACGTGCATTTACTGGAACAAACACAACTTTCTCATCTACTTGCTTTTTGTGAACATAAGGTAACGAAACTACTTGTCCACAGTGATCAGAACTTAATTTTTGAATTATACATTTATGCAATGGCTTCACATTTGTAAAAATGTTATCTATACATGTTGCACCAGATTGAGCAATACGCGTTGGCTCTAAAAATAAATTAAAAAGACCATATGATTTAAACAATGATCTAAATTTAATATTAATTCAGGAAGCTTCTAGAAGATTGATATTAAATTCTCCACATATTACAACAGATTTATTCTGTTTATTAAGCTTAGCAAAAACTTCCTTTATAATTTTTTCAATAGTATCGTATATAGAACATGGGGGTCTGTAGACGCTCACAACAATGAGGTGCTCAAACTCAACACATGCCATTTCTACAGTTCGCTCAACAGAGAGGCTCACAATATCTTACGTTCTTTACATGACAATAATTTACTAGCTAATATTAAGGAGCCACCTCTTAAAACCGTTTCTCTATTGAAAGAACTGACCACCTGGTGATTTCTGAAGTTAAACATTAAGTTATAAGCTTTTAACCAATGTTCAGTAATACATAAAATATGAATATTGTTGCTATTTAAGAACAACTCAATTTCTAGCTCTTTGCCTATCATGCCTTGTATATTTTGATGCACCAGGTGTAAACCATTTTCATTATCACTCTGTGGAGACATACAATTAAAGATTTGTAAGCTACATTCTAAATTATTTTAATTATTACAACTGCTAGAGATTACCTCTATTGTCTCATTTTATAATTTAAATTACTTGGAACTGATTCCAAATCACATATTAAGTCATTATACTGCTCAAAAGGAGCAGATGTCTGTGTAGCCAAGTCCTTGGCTGAGTTAATATATAAACAATAAGATAGCACATTTGCTATCTGTCTTAAAATATATTTAGATAGGTAATACCTATGCCATCAAAAACATAACTTGTAAAAAAAGCCAAGTCTCGCAACTCAGTTCTTCTACCGTAAAAAGTTGTGAGATCCATGTAATACCAAGTCGGTTAATTTATTCAGTCCATAGATTGATACATAGATTGACTTGGCAATCGCATGAAAACACAATATATCTCACAAGTAATACATATTATATTAAATTAGATTATTTAGTGCGATTTCCAAGTCAATCTATGTATCAATCTATGGACTGAATAAATTAACCGACTTGGTATTACATGGATCTCACAACTTTTTACGGTAGAAGAACTGAGTTGCGAGACTTGGCTTTTTTTACAAGTTATGTTTTTGATGGCATCTCATTTCTTTTTGTAGATAGTTATATCTAGGTAGCTATTTACACCTATTATTCCATTATACATATATAGGTACATTGATTCATTCACTGCAAATGTAACTTTGTAATAAATATAAAAAATGTTTATATGGGATTACAAACTTATTTATGCAGTTAGTGTATCTTGAAAAAAAGGGGCCGAAATTGTAAAATATTTTAATTTTTCCTTGGTTTATATATTTAACAATAATTGTATTCCAAATTTGAAGTTTCTATGTCTGCTAGAAGTGCCTCAGAGTTTTGATGATCGGTCAGTCAGTGAGTGACAAAATTAAGAAATTTTGACTAGTTATAATTCTTAAACTACTGCTTCAAATTTAGTGAAATTTGAAATAAACCGAGTTTATACAATGCCTACTTGGTTAGTAAAAATTCAGACTTCTAGTTTTATCCATAACGAAGTTATAGGGTTTCGGAAATGGCCTGAACTGCTTCGAGAAAAGGATGGTACGGCCGTGCCGCTTTTTTGCTCGACTTGGCGGGGGAACTGCCGTGCCCCCAGATCTGTAGTCAAAAATTTCTTAATTAAATTATTTATGTCTATTAAATTAAATTTATTATTATAATTATAACAATTAAATGTCAAGTTTAAATTATTATTACATGAAAAGTTACTCATTAATAAATTTAAATCATATCTTATTTTATTTTCCTGCGGCCAACCCTGTATGTAAGGCAATGTAAACAAGATAATTTTATGTACATTTAAAGTATTTAGATTATCAATATATTTTAATAATTGATTTTTGTTTACATTGCCTCTTTTTCCAACAAGAATTATTAATGTGCTATTAGGGCAAAACTTACTAGCTAAAACTTTATTCATTATATGACTAAAGGATGCTCCTGGCATGCAATAATTACTGATCATGTGTTCTTTTAAACAGTTATTTAACATCATGATAACATGATGATAACAAAAAAGTGTATTGCTGTAGCAAAAAAAAGCCGTGGAGTATCGCTAGTTTATAATATATTTGTAATTATAATATATGTGTATTGTGTTGTCTTTTACCAAAATTGCATCCTACGCTTCTTCTGAAAAAAATATTTCCCTAATGTGGTATATACGTCCATCTGCTAGACACAGGCCTCCTCTCATTTCTGAGAGGGTTCTAGGGCAAGGAAATTTCCGCCGTGCTGCCCATGTGTGTTGACAAACTTCACATTTCTCCGAAATATTTTTTTTTAATTTTTAGACATGCAGGTTTTCTCGTGATGTTATTGTAAGGGTTCAACAGACAGGGGTTAATCAGTCATTGAGGTTCTACCCCACGAAACTAAAATCACACCAAGTTGGGTTCAGAAACAACGAGGTGGGCGTGAGCCCCGAGAAGGATTGTCACACAAGGACGTGTGTTGCCGACTTAGACGACTAAGATTGCGGGTCACTTTGGAGTGGTCCCGGTCTTGACGTCCATTCAGTGGACTGTATTTTCTTCTTAATTGAAAGGTGCAGTATAAAATTAAACAGCAATTTTATCTTTGTAATTTTCCTATAAGAGTGCAACGTTGAAACTTTTACTTTTCTATAGCTTTCCTTATGGTTTTCTTTCTTGCTTTAAACTATTAAACCGGTAGCTGGTCCCAAACGAATTTCCACCTACATTATTTTCTTCTGCGAGTGCCTAACACTGCAGGTCTCGGGCCTTGAAGCACTCCTCATTGCCCAGATTTTTCTCACGGCTCACTACTACGGACTGGTCCTAAGAGCCTTTTTGGCGTTGTTAATTAAAAATCTAGCGGTCGCGGGTTCGATTCCCGGGTCGCTGCGTAATGGTGTCAAAATATGTAAAGGTATAAACGTGTCCCCCGGGTGGTGCTAAACAAGCGACAAAGCCGAAAGAACTGACTCGGCTCCTCGCCGTGTGGTAACGGCGTAAAAAATACCACACCCTACTTTCGCACCATGAGGCATAAAATTAACGAAATGGTCCCGAGTTCCCGGCGCCCCGTTAATGGGGCAGGGGTGCGAAGAATCTCCTGGAGGAAAACCGGCGACGAGGTTCGCCACCCGTCACTTTCTGTTCCCCGGAGGGGCGAAAAGTGGATTGTGGAAGCCCGTCTGGCTACATTGAATGTATGTGGAGGAATGAATGATAAGATGGATGAAGTATGCGATATGATGCATGATAGAGGGATAGACGTGTTATGTGTAAATGAGACGAAACATAAGGGAAAGAATGCCACACATGGCATGTATACCGCGTACTGGTCTGGTGTAGACGAGACCGAGCGGGCATGCCAGGGAGTCGGTATCATCCTTTCAGAAAGAATGGGTCATTGTGTGAAAGAGTATGAATGTGTAAGCCTGAGACTGCTATGGGTACGAATGAAAGTGGGCTTAAAAAAGTTGTTTGTTTTAGGGGCCTACGCCCCAGATATGTCTAAGCCCACTTATATCCGAGAGCAGTTTTGGGAGTTGGTAAGGATGGTGCTAATGAAATGGAAGGTTAATAAAAATATTGTGATATTAGGCGATTTTAATGGAAGTGTTGGGGTAAGGAGGCTTGGTTATGAAAGGATATTGGGAACGTTTGGTGATGAAAGTATAAATGAGAATGGTGAAAGCCTTCTCGCCGTATGCATGGAAAAGAAGCTTTTTGTGACGAACACGTTCTTTCGTCATAAGAAGATTCACACGTATACATGGGAAAGAGGTGATGATAGAAGTATGATAGATTTCATAATTGTTGATGAAAGAATGAGGAGCGCGGTGGTAGATACAAGGGTTTACCGGGGCTCTAACGTAGGGACGGATCATTACTTGGTATTATGCCGAATTAATGGTCTTTTCAGACGTTGGAGGCATCGGACATCTGTGTCTACCACTGCGTTACAGCGTATAAGAACAGAGAGGTTACAAGATGAAAGTGTAAAAGAGAAGTTCAAATGTAGATTGAGAGAAAGTATAAGTGGTATGGCT
The DNA here is from genome assembly GCA_033319125.1 of Parnassius glacialis. Classification (NCBI taxonomy): domain Eukaryota; kingdom Metazoa; phylum Arthropoda; class Insecta; order Lepidoptera; family Papilionidae; genus Parnassius; species Parnassius glacialis. Next base: position 12,848,120 of record JAVANC010000027.1, on the reverse strand, counting down.
GAATTGTGTATAATTGATTTAGACTTGGAGACTGTGTGGTATAATGTTAAGAAAGGTTTAGTGGATGCAGCTACCGAAGTATGTGGTGTAAGTAAGAGAACAAATGAAAGAAAAAATAACACGTTATGGTGGGATGATGAGGTACAGATGGAAGTTGAAGCAAAGAATAAAGCATGGCTAGATTTACTAGCAACCAAGGCTAGTAATTCTAGACACCTAAATAAGAGAGTAAAAGAAGTAGTTGAAAGGAAAAAGCAAGAAAGAACGGATAAGAATGATAGAAAAATATCGGGTAACTTCCAGGCAAACATTAAAATGTTCTGGAAACTCGTAAGAACTACCAGGGGACATTCAAAACAGCCTAGAATGAATGATATACGAGACCAGAATGGATGTATTCTGAATGACGAAGTTTTGAGTTTAAGGAGATGGAAGGAATACTTTGAAAGCGTGTTTATGAGTGATGAGATGTTTGAATTAAATGAAATTGAAATTCCGAAAGAAGAGGAAATAGATAGAGATATAAGTATAGATGAAATAATGAAAGCAATGAAAAGTATGAAAGCAGGTAAGGCAGCTGATTATGATAGAGTATCTCTCGAAATGCTAAGGGCTGGAGAAGGAGTGGTGGCAGACCTGCTGTACACCTTGTTTAATTTATGTTGGGAACTTAAGCGGGTACCGGGAGACTGGTGCAAAGCCGTGATAGTCCCAATATATAAAGGAAAAGGATCACAGCAGGACTGTAAAATTTACCGTGGTATCAGCCTTCTTAGCATTGTGGGAAAAATGTATGCTAAGGTACTAATTGAAAGAGTTATGAAAGAAACTGATGGAAAAATTTGGGATGTGCAAGCAGGATTTAGAAACGGAATGGGATGTACGGATCAGGTCTTTTCCATGCGCATGATCGCGGAGAAGTTTTTGGCCAAAAACCAAAAAGTTTTTTGTGCGTTCATAGACTTGGAGAAGGCTTATGACAGAGTGGACAGGGATGTGTTATGGCAAACACTGAACTCATTTGGGTTGAGCGCTGGCTTGATACAGGCATTGAAGTCTCTATATAGGGACTCTAGTGCTTGTGTCAGGATCAACGGGGCCTACTCGTACTGGTTTGGCATCCATAAAGATGTCAGACAGGGCTGTGTGGCTTCCCCGTGGCTGTTCAACCTATTTATGGACAGTTGTTTGGAAAATTTGAAAGTAGAAGAATGCGGGTTAAGAATGGGTGAGTTAACCCTCAAATGCCTTTTGTACGCCGATGATCAAGTCATACTTGCGTCGTCGGCAGTCGAGTTGCAAATGATGGTTACATTAATGAACAGGACATTAAAAGAAAAGGGAATGAAAGTGAACGCAAGTAAGACGAAAGTTATGGTTTTTGAAATAGAAGAAAGTAAAACGATATGTGAAATAAGAATAGAAGGGGAGTTGGTAGAGCAAGTAGATGAGTTTGTGTATTTGGGATGTGTGTTTAGCAGGGATGGTAGATATGATAAGGATATAGAACGACGAGTGAAAGCAGGAAATAGAGTGAATGGGGCTCTACACTCTATTGTGAAAAGTCAGAATGTGTCCAAAAAGGCATGTATGGCAATTCACAATGCTGTGTTAGTGCCTACTTTAATGTATGGTAGTGAAAGTTGGGTGTGGCAGAAGAAGCACGAGAGTAGAATAAATGCTGTAGAAATGTGATCATTGAGGAGTATGTTAGGGATGAATCTGAATAACAGAGTGAGAAATTGTTTAATAAGAGAAGAGTGTGGTTTGCAAGATGATGTTGTGACTAGGATTAAGAAAGGAATGCTTCGGTGGTTTGGTCATGTAGAAAGAATGAATGAAGAAAGAGTGACAAAGCAAATTTATGTTGCAGAGGTGAATGGCAGAGTCGGGAAGGGTCGCCCTAGGCGAAAGTTTATCGACCAAATTGGCGATATATTGAAAATGGGCCAAATTAAGAGTACCTTTAACCAACGAGCGTGTATGCGTAGGTATATGGATGTTGAGGAAGCGAGAAAGGTGTGTCAGGATCGTGCCAAATGGAAGTCCATAGTCTCTGCCTACCCCTCTGGGTGACAAGCGTGAGTGTTTATGTATTATGTGTATAAATGACTTGGTTGGTTAGCCAGTGTCATTGTAGGTTGTTACTCAACTCACTAATCTCTATAGGGAGGAGTTCTCTTGGTAAAGGTCGCCCGTCAGGTAGTTGGGCGTGTTGCGACGCGAAGTGGTTAAGGTGTAGGTGTGGCCCATCGTCGGCGCGGTTGAACATACCGCGTGCCAGCCGGACCACAAATTCTTCCATGGTCTTCATTTTTGGGTGAGCCGTTCCGTACTGTTCGTCGTTCCGGACGTAGCGACCTGCAACGACAATGATCCGTAATGCTAAGTTCTGCTGGGATTGCAGTCGCCGCTTCTGTCAATCGCTACGAATTTCCAAATTACCAGCTTACTATCCTAGTCACGAGCTATACGCGAAAGAGAAACGCGCACTGTGTGCCATTTCGACATACCTTAACATTGATTTTCATCATTGCTCCCTTGTATTTTACCCCATATCTTTGTTTCTATATAATTTAAAATTAAACTTTTTGTGCAGCCGACTTTACACAACACACACACACACACACACACACACACACACACACACACACACACACACACACACACACACACAAACACACACAAGCACTCACGCCTGTCACCCAGAGGGGTAGGCAGAGACTACGGACTTCCATTTGGCACGATCCTGACACACCTATCTCGCCTCCTTTACATCCATATACCTACGCATACACGCTCGTCGGTTAAGGGTACTCCTAATCTGGCCCATTTTCAATTTATCGCCGATTTGGTCGATAAATCTTCATCTAGGGCGTCCCTTTCCAACCTTGCCGTTCACTTCTGAAACATAAATTTGCTTTGTCACTCTTTCCTCGTTTATTTTTTCCACGTGACCAAACCACCGAAGCATTCTTTTTTTAATCCTGGTCCCAACGTCATCTTGCAAACCACACTTTTCTCTTATCACACTATTTCTCACCCTGTCATTCAGATTCAGCTCTAGCATACTCCTTAATGACCGCATTTTTACAGCATTTATTCTACTTTCATGCTTTTTCTGCCAGACCCAACTTTCACTACCATACATTAAAGTAGGGACTAACACAGCATTATGAATTGCCATACGTACCTTCTTTGACACATTCTAACTCTTCATAATAACGTGTAGATCCCCATTAACTCTATTTCCTGCTTTCACTCGTCGTTCTATATCCTTATCATACCTACCATCCCTGCTAAATATACATCCCAAATATACAAACTCATTCACTTGCTCAATCAACTCCCCTTCTATTCTTATTTCACATAACGGTTTACTTTCTTGTCTTTCAAAAACCATCACTTTCATCTTACTTGCGTTCACTTTCATACCCCCTTCTTTTAATGACCAGTTCATTAAAGTAACCATCATTTGCAATTCGGCCGCCGACTATGCAAATATGACTTGATCATCGGTGTACAAGGTTCATTATACACCTATATTGGAACCAATCAGCGAATGTCCGTATAGAGGGCAAACTAACACATGACTCGGAAATCTTACGTGGAGTACGGCAGGGATGTATTCTCTCGCCAATTCTCTTCAACATTTACTCAGAGATGATTTTCCGTGAAGCATTGGATCGGGTGGATGTAGGTATCAAAGTGAATGGTCAGATTATTAACAATATCCGTTATGCCGATGACACTGTACTTATTGCATCTACAATGGAAGAACTTCAGATCCTTATAGATAACATTCAATCTGTTAGTTCAGCGTATGGCCTCAGTATCAACACCAGGAAAACCAAATATATGACAGTTTGTAAAACACCACCTGCTAACCCTTCTCTACAATGTAATGGACAGCGTCTACAAAAAGTTAGCAAATACAAATATTTGAGATGCTGGGTTGATGATACGGGAGACCACAGTCTTGAAATAAGGTGCCGCATAGAACAAGCCCGTAATGCTTTCTTTAAGCTAAAATCACTTATGTGCAATAAAAAACTGAACATTCAGATACGAGTACGATTAGCACGATGTTATGTTTTCTCCATTCTTTTATATGGCGTGTAGACTCGAGCTGTAAGAAGATTGAAGCCTTCGAAATGTGGGTATACAGAAGAATGTTAAGGATATCCTGGAGAGACAAAATAAAAAACGCAACCGTGCTAAGACGCATAAAGAAAAACCCGGAAGTTGTATATTTGGTAGAGCCAGAAAAGAGAAAAGAAAGCTTGAATATCTCGGCCACATAATGAGAAACCGAAAATATGATTTACTACAACTCATCATACAGGGCAAGATCCAAGGAAAACGAAGTGTGGGTCGAAGAAGAACATCTTGGCTGAAAAACCTACGCTGGTTTGGAAAGAGCACCCGTTCCTTATTCAGAGCCGCGGCATCAAAGATTCAAGTTACCTTAATGATCGCCGACCTTCGAAAGAAGATGGCACTTTAAGAAGAAGAAGAATCGGTGTACAAAAGGCATTTGACGGTTAACTCACCCATTCTCAATCCACATTCTTCAACTTTCAAAGTTTGCAAACAACTGTCCATAAATAGGTTAAACTGCCACGGAAAAGCTACACAGCCCTGTCTGACACCTTTTTGAATGCCAAACCAATCCGAGTAGACCCCGTTGATCCTGACACAAGCACTAGAATCCCTATAAAGAGACTTTAATTACTGTATCAAATCAGTGCTCAACCCAAATTAGGTCAGTGTTTGCCACAACACGTTCCTGTTCACTCTGTCATAAGCTTTTTCTAAGTCCATGAACGCACAAAAAACTATCTGGTTTTTGGCCAAAAATTTCTCCGCAATCATGCGCATGGAAAAAACCTGATCCGTACATCCCATTCCCTTTTTAAATCCAGCTTACACATCCCAAATTTTTCCATCAGTTTCTTCCATAACTCTTTCATTTAACACCTTAGCATACAGTTTACCCACAATGCTAATCAAGCTGATACCACGGTAGTTTTTACAGTCCTGCTGCGACCCCTTTCCCTTATATATTGGGACTATAACGGCTTTGCACCAGTCTTCCGGTACGCGCTTCAGTTCCCAACATAATTAAACAAGGTGTACAGCAGGCCTGCAACAACACCCTCTCCAGCGCTTAGCATTTCGAGTGATACTCTATCATATCCGGTTACCTTAGCTGCTTTCATGCTTTTCATTGCTTTCATTATTTCATCTACACTTATCTCCCTGCCTCTAACTACCTACCTCTCCACTTCTTCCGCAATTTCTATTTCACTTACTTCAGACGACTCTTCACTCTTAAACACGCTTTCAAAGTATTATTTCCATCTCTTCAAATTCGAAACTTCATCATTCAGCATGCAGCCATTCTCGTCTCGTATAGCATTCATTCTAGGCTGTTTTGATTTTCCCGTGGCATTTCTTACGAGCTTACAGATCAATATAAGTTATTAAGAATAACTACAAAACTATTGGTCTGATCTTGATTAAATTCACGTGGAATCACACGAGTCACACTTTCAAATAAAAAAATAATCATAGAAATCAATTCACCCAGTAAAAAGTTATGAGGTAACACATATAAAAAAACATACAGTCGAATTGAGTACCGTCTCCTTTTTGGAAGTCGGCAGAAAATATGGTTACACAATTTTATTTATAAGAAACACATACAAAGTCTTATCATTATGATATACATAACATCGTTATCACATAAAAACATATTTAGATATTCAACAAAATACACCTACTTTACAGAACATTTTATAAATTTTAGAAATCTTAAATATCTAATACACATGTTTAAAATAACAATATTTATTAATAAACATGAATATCTTAACTAATACAATAGTTTATTTTACAATTTAAAGGCATTTTACATTTTAATTCGACTTTAATTTTCTTATATAAATCTATTATTATTTCACTATTTTAAGCACAAATTTAGGCACTGTAGCACTGTTCTTATTAGCAAATATAATCTTGAAAAATTTATTACTTACTAGCTTTTGCCCGCAACTTCGTCCAAGTTGAGTTCGATTATATTGCGCCCATGTGTGAAAAAGAGTCTTCTGGTACAAGCCACGATTATAACTGGATGTCGTGGGCAAAACTAGTAAACTACAAAACTTCTTTATATACCACATTTTTTGCTAATCTATTACTGTATGCCAATATTATCAGACTACTGGGCGAGCTTACGCGTGAGCAAGCCACATAAAATTGCCCGTGTAAAAAACAATTTTCTCTCAAATCTATACCCGCAAATTTTAATATCTGCCCTTGTGATTTGATTATGGTCATTGCAACGCTGACTTTGAGGGGAAACTGTATTCGGTTGAATTCAAAGGAAAAATCATTCAGGATCCAGGACATTCTTGGTACAAATTCAGTTTCCCTTTGCGCACATTCAGTTATAATTGTGGCTTCCACTACATTGCAATGTAACGCTTTTACTTTTAGTTTGTTTCCATTGCACAGTTGAGGAAGTTTTAAATTTCGCAACAACATAACAAGAGTGCCCACGTGCAGAATAAGTTTATGATGTGGAAGACCCGATGGTTTCAGTGAATTAAGAAATTCGACAGGGTAGTTAATTGCGTCATCTGTGTTGACCACAGAGTCTATTGACGTGTACACCATTTCTTTCCCCTCAAAAGACGTTAACAGTATATCTTTAATTGCCGCTGCTTAGTCGTTTTTCAGGGTTAGTATGGCACGTTCATACAACCATTCCATTGGTTTATCGTGTATATGAGCAATATCTGGGTAAGTTTGGGATATTTACTTCTGTAACGTAAATACTACTATGCACAAATTATCAGGGATGGTTATCATTCCGTTATTTATCGGCCAATCAACGTTGCTCATTTCAAACAGGAGATTCGCAAATCCACCAGCAGACTGTATTTCTCCTAAGTGTACCCGCATATTTTTCGAAAGCTTGAGGATTTTAATTAGAGGCCATAAAGTGGGTCTCTTAAGACACGCCTTAACTTCATCTGCTCTAGTTCTTTTGGTACTACTGGTAGAGTCTGTCTAAGATCTCTAGCCAGCAAAGCCGTTACACCACACATTAACTTCTTCCTCTTATATCTTGTAGAGTTCTGTTTAAAGCCTCTACCCTACCCTTATGAGCCATGGTTATTTCATCACACACTACCATTTTTGTATATTTGAATACTTCGGCAAAATTACTCTGTTTCGATATAATACAAATAGCAGTATCAGCTGTTGTTAAATTGAGTGATAACTTGAAGGTAGCATGAGCAGTTTGTCCAACCTCAAGCAGTTTAGCTACGACCCCAGAAGAAGCCGCAACCAAAGCAATTCTGCAAGTACTTTTAATTTTTGCTAATAGCAAATTTATGAGGAATGTTTTTCCTGTTTCACCGGGAGCATCTAAAAAGAATATTCCACCCTCATTTAATTAAATTTTTGTGTTAACTTGATTGTAAACTGCTTTTTTTTCATCATTCAGTGATCCTACATTATATTTAATTGTGTTTTCTAATGATGCTAAGTCGTTACTAGTCTCTTTAAGAAACTCTCTATTTTCAAATTGTTGTTCTTTGCTTGGCTGAGGTAACCCATACTCTTTTAATAGCCGTCCACCCAACGCATTAGCGTACTTGCCGTATTAACGGCATCTTCTATTAACGAAAGGAATTTGATAATTACCACATCTGTTATGTGTTCTAAATCCACATCTCCCTGTCTTTCTAATTGCCTTTTAAAATCTTCAGATAGGTATTTTTTGAATTTCTCCCGAAGGCTTAAAGGGTCTGATACTTGGTAAAACACTAAAATAATCGATAAAAGATCACGAATCATTTGCGGTGATTGGCATAGTGCTTCCTCTTCCATTGCTGCAAACAAATGCTAATCATCTTCAAACAAGCCGACAGCTTTGCACGCTAATTGGAACGTGGAACATACATGACCATCTACAGTTCTTAACGCTTCGAATGAAATTGGGCCCCAAATTTGATGCGATATCGATAATGATAAGTTGCGTAAGCAACGGAACAAGTTTAACATTCACACTCACACTATAATAAATAATAGTGTGAGTGTGAATGTTCAAATGTGTAATGTATTAAATTATTAATTATTAAATGTTTGTAATTATTAAAAGTTATAATAAAGCAGCCATTATGTACTCCGTGTCCTCGTTTTTTATTTCACTACAGTCAAGTCTGGCAACTTTACCAATGGGAGGTAACTTTGCCATCAGTAGTGTATTGGTACAAAATTACGATTAACGCGGAAAACGTAACGATTATTGAGATTTGTCATTTTTTGTATGAAAATTTAATAATTAATTAACAGCATTATTTTCAATATGGCAATATCAGAGTAAATTTTGTCATCTTATTTTACCGCGAAATTGTGTCTCCAGAACTTTTGTCGATTTTAGTTGAAATTATGAATGTACGTACCTATATCTTTGTAATAACGTATTAATAATGGTTAGGAAATGTAATATTTCGTTTTTAATATAGTAGTCTTAATATTTTTCTATAAAACTAACTTGGCAAAGTTACCATACTAGTGATTTCACGATGTAACGGTTACTTTGCCATGTTTTGCTACAACCAAAGGTTGTTACTTTTAGTTTATATTTTGACCCGACTATAGCGATTCAAATTATCAATCTATGTATGTATGTTTGTATAGATGTTTCACCGTAGCAGACTATTGGACCGATTTTATTTTTAATAAAAATGAATCCATTGACATTTAATCGATTCATTTTTATTAAAAGAAAAAGAAAAGCAAAGAGAAATCTATATTATTTTACTGCGTTGTCGGGTATTAATAATATTATTACTTTAAAGTATTTATTATATTTTCAACTTAGGAGTAATAATATAATTTGAACCCAAAGAACAGTGTCATTTTAATCGCTTACTTATACCTTAACTAGTTTTGCTATTGTTGGAAATCAAAATTTAGGTTGTTAATAAAAAAAATCCTAATCTTAATAAAATGATATCACTTTAGGAAAATGGGTCGCCAAAGTAGACGTAAATTAAGAAGTAGAATATATAAAAATTACTCAGAAGAAATGCTGAATGTCGCCGTCAACTCAGTATTAACAAAAGAGATATCTTCTATGGAAGCAGAAAAGTGATTTTACATACCAAGACGTACAATAGAAAATAAAGTTGAAGGGCTTCATATGCTTTCGCCTAGTGAACTGCAGAGATAAAATGAATCTGAAGAAAAAGACATTGTTAAAGTTTTGATTGTGGCATGTGAGTTCAGATCACCATTGAGTCGCCTGTATTTACGCACGAATTTCTTGATAGTGACGATGACTCTAGCAAAGAAAATTATTCATAATAATTCTTATGTTTATTTATTTATAATTTAATTTAATAAAACGTATACGTCCTAAAAATTGTTGTGAAAATATTGAAATAAAAAATTTAATTACGTAATTAAGATTTTTGACAACCCTGACACATATCTTCAAGTTTGTATAAATAATTATATCAATATTGTAAATATTCAAAAATGGGAGGGAAACTTTGCCGCAAGAGTAAACTTTGCTATTTACAACACAATTAAAGGAGCAAATCATAACTGTGAGTATTATGTATTATATTACGAGGTGAACTTACCTTCAGCCTTGAAGTCAAATCCTATTATTTTCATTATTAACCCCGATGGCAAAGTTGCCACAAAGTAAGGTTAACTTTGCCATTTTATTTTTTTAACTATTTTGTCTATTTAATGTTATTATTTGTTTAAATCACTAAAAAATACCAAGGCTATGAAGAATAAAATGTTACATTTACATTGGCGCCCAGTGTGACAGTACATTTTTTGTTGGAAAATTGCTCCTAAGCTTTTAAGTCCTTCTAAAAATGGCAAAGTTGCCAGGTTTCACGGTATCAAATTATTTTAAATATAAATAGATATTTACTTAATTATCTACCTATTTATATTTGATTAACATTAACATTGACGACGTCTTAAGAATTTACCTGTTACATGTGAAATATTTCTTTAATTGACACCACATTTACTCACAGAACAAAGAACTATTTTGGAAAAATATTATTTACTAGAAATAACCAGTATCATACTCTAAAAAACTTACAATATATCTGAGAGCTTATTTCTTACGTGCCGACTTGTGCCGACCAGTTATTCAAAATCGGTTACAGAGTCTTGAGATTTGCTAACCTTTGTAATTTTTCTGTATTGCTATAATGAATTTTCTTCTCCCTTTCACGCTATGGTCGTTAATTACTATCCTAAGTCTTTGGTATAACCTGATGTAGGGGTACATGTATTCTGTGATGTAGAACATTGGTGATTAGTTCACAAATCAGCACACAATTAAATTAGTAAGCACTTAGAGAGCTTAATGACATTATAAATTTATGATAAGCCATAAATTCTCTCTTGGTGGCCATGTGTTTCATCGGAAATTAGTAAATTTAAAAGGATCTTATTATACTTGTTAAAACGTGAATCCAATTACTCGTAGTTCACAACTGAATATCTTTATCTTTATTAGATTTTATTTAATTAATATTTTATTAGATTTATCTTTTCTAGTATTATTTATATTATTGCCAATTTCGTCACTATACATAAAGTTTATTTAGATCTAAATATAATGTAAGAGCTATGGTAGCTCAGATGGTTAGCGCTCGCTGTTAGTTTCACAGTACGCGAGAAACCCGGGTTCACAATGAAATTGTTAATTGCAATTTTAAGTGCTGATTTACCATGTACTCGGCAGTGAAGTAAAACATCGTGAGGAAAACTGCATATCCAACAAATAAGAAAAAAATATTTTGAAGACATGTGAAGTTCGCCAACACGCATAGGGGCAGTGCGGCTGACCTTTCCTTGCCCTAAAACCCCTTCAGAAATTAGAGGAGGCCTGTGCCCAGCAGTGGGACGTAAATAGGCTGCAACCTTACCTTACCTACCTTACCTATAATGTAATACAACATTACTTCTATGTGGTATTGAAGATGTTAAAGTTGAATTAGCTTAGATACGCGTAATAAAATAAAATTATGTGTCTTACTTAGTTTGAAGAGAACCACCCGCCCTACCTGACTTGCATGAACTATAACCGTCATCACTAACCTCGACACCACTCCACTAGGCAAGACGCGCCATGGACCATAATATGACACTCGTTTCGCCTCTAATAGAGGAATCCTCAGGTAGCGGAGTGGAGGTAGAGTCTGCGGTGGCTGATCGCTAAATGTAGTATATCGTTTACAATACCTATTTAAAAATAAACAATTAGTATTATGCCAATTATTGATTTATTTGTACGCAATTTTTTTTCTCTATCGGCCCGTGACAGTCTACTGCTGGACATAGAACCTCCCTCGGTCAACGATCACGGAAAGGCAGCATAAAATAATCATCGCCACAATTGGTCTCGGGGGTGTAACAGGCGACTATAGAAATTGCCAGATAGACCTCATAGCTTCTGTAAGATGGCGGTATATCCATCTCATTAATGCTTAACACCAAAACCAGCGACGGATAGCAGTTGCAATGGTGAAAGACGTCAAGTAAAATCGCCAATCCGCCTGCTACGTGGCGATTAAAGAAAATCCTCTACACAGCTGGAGAGGTCAATGTCCAGCAGTAGACTTTTAAAGCCATGCTAGCATAGCTCTCAAGGCCGAGTACGTGATGCTTGAAATTAACAGCAATTTCATTGGTGTTTGCTTAGCATGGAATATAGTGGGCCCTTGAGTAATTAAGGTGTCCTATTATACAATGTAAGAGCTACAAATAGCTATTAACTACAAAGCTCCATAAGGGTCCATTTACAACGGGAAGGTATGCGAGTAATTTCGACAACAATCGACATCTTCGACATGTCAAATATTAAGTAACACTATTGTATCCATTATCAGACGTCATTCACTAACATTAGCACATATCAAGTCTTCTTGGCTGCCTTAATAATCGAATTACTAAATATGATTTTGTCAAGGACTAAATACAAACACAAATGTTATGCATTGCAATAAACCTAATAATATTATTATTTGCTAATGTCTACTCCAAATTCGACTGATTGATTAGTTAAATGGTTTTGTATGGAAAATCGTGTATTATAACTTTATTTTATCTGATTTTTGTGCACATCTATGGCACTGTGCCTATTGAATGATGTAATTTTCATTACCCTCCTTCTGAAATCTTTCTAAAAATGACATTAAAAGAATGTAAGACAGTTTTTGATGTTAACGCATTAATTTAACTATTAAAATGAGACCTATAAATAAATAATTGTAACTAGTTTGTATTTTAAGAAAAACTACAAAAATTAAGCTGTAATAAAGCTGGCCCATTGCTACTTCAGCTTATTGATCCTTTGAGCTATTTTGATTACTCTGGTTTTACTGCTGAAATCCACATTTAAAAGTCTATCGCGCAGAGAAACTCCGATTATAGACCTCTCCTAGTTGGTTGTGCGACCCTAAGCTGCCTCATACAGCCAGCAGTGAATGACTTTGTCTCAGATCTATATGTAACCAATCTCAATATCTATGTCATCTATGTCTGTCGTATCCATATTGCTTGAAGAACTGACAAACTGAAAAAAAAAGCTTTTAGAGTGGCAGTCTCGTACCGGTAAGCAAAACGTAGGGCGGTCCCCCACTAAATCGAGCGATGACTAGATAAGAGACGCAGAAAGTCGATTGATGCAGGTGGCTCAAGACTGCGCTGTATAGCATTCCTTGGTGGAGGCCTATTTTCAGCAGTGGGCTTGTGATGGGCTGTATTAGATGATGATGATGAAAGTTGTAATAATCCTGCTTAGCCAAAGAATATTGCGAAAAAATCCTTTAAAAATGATTTTAAAGCAGTATGTGGTGCAGTACTTGCCAATAATCCCATCTATGGCTTGAATAACACGGTCGTTTGAATATAAATGATAGCTCCTAGAATGGAATGGCGATGCGGTAAAATGTGAAAAACAAGAGAAGTAAAATAATACAGAGTAAATTTTACGTTTTCAAAGAAAAATAAATTTTACTTACAGTTTCTATCGTATTGAATAGTTTTATTTTCGACCGACTTCAAAGAGGAGACGGTACTCAATTCGACTGTATTTTTTTGTGTGTTAACTCATAACTCTTTACTGGGTATACCGATTTCAATGATTTTTTTTATTTGAAAGCTGGTGCTTCACATGTGATCCCATATAAATTTGATTAAAGTCTGACCAAAAGTTTTTGAGTTATTCTTGATAATTTATATTCAAGTCGTTTGTATAAAGTTTTTTATTTTAAATTATATTATAATGATTTTAGGGTTATATTTATTGTCTAACGTGTTAGAGGAACTAACGTGGCTCTCTACGTGTGGTGAAGATATTAAAGCTAAAGAAAGTGTCAAAAAAACAAAAATATAAAACAATGAGGGCATCCACGACTTTTTCTGCCACCAGGGCGGCGCCACGTTAGAGTGAGGTAAAATATTTGTCAGATTTCATAGCGGGGATGATAATTTCTTAGGAAAATGTAATCTTTAAGGTTTCTTTCTGTATAATTAGTTATATTTTATATTAACTACATTAGAAATGAATAAACCAAACTATAAAATATAACTAAAAGCCGATTTTTTTTTAAATGTTATAAAGTGTAAAAAATTAAAATGCAAACCACTGACGCATTATGTTGTGTATTAATATAATATTCCAGATAATGATAAACTATGTTCATAAAACTAATTTCTCAATTAACTGACAATGTGTAACAAAAAAATTTTACCTCAGTCGCAACCAGCGACATCTGGTGAGTGGAAGATTATTAGCCCTCATTGCCTGTTAATAATTACAATTGAATACATAATTACAACAGGTAATGGAGCCTCAAAGTAATACAATTCTGTATGGGAATGCGAGAATATAATCTTTAAGTTTACATAGAGAATACTGTAAACAACTGCAAATATACTATTAATATATTTTTCTTTAAAAAAAGGCTTAAGCCGAAAAAATGCACTCATAACTAAAAAGTATTTGCCACTATTTAGTCATTGTTCATCAAATATACACCAATAAACATGTAATTAATTAGTACTATCCAAAAATGCTTACAAAATACGCTAAGCATTTGTTGGTTAAAGCATTAATACATCTTTTTACTTTCGTACTTGGGGTAAAATTTCTAAAGGACATTTTAAACGTCACATGGCGTTTTCAAGCTCAGCTTTGAGTTAATGTAATTCTATTTCTTAAAGAAGGTACTTAAAATGTCAAGTAGAAGCGAAATTTCTTTACAAATAATTGAACAGTAAAAAATTGTTCTTTATATATCAGAATACATAAAAAGTCTCCATTAACCTATTTAGTGTGCATCTTTAAGTCAATGCGCAAAAATTAATAGCGCAAAAATAAAAATAAAATTGAAGCTCATGCTTGAAATACGAACGCATTTTTTTGCCATTTCAGCGTTATCAGCGGGTATTAATCTCAAGATCCCCCTTTTCTTCTTCTTTGATAGACTTTCTTAATCTACTGAAGGATAAAGTATTTCAAGAAAGCACCAAAAAGACTGTTCTTCAAATATCTTTTTGAAATATTTGCGAGATGATACCATCGTGCTAGTAATGTTGTTCCTCATCATTGGTCTCTGAGGTGGGGTTTGGTATTACAAAGACTGACTTAGATTGACTGACTTGGTGGCGAAAACACATTTTTAGGAAAATTTTATTCCGGAATATAAGTGTAAGCGCTGGTTAGATAATAAAAAGAGGATACATATGTAGATATGAGGTTAAAACTCGACCCCGCTTGTTTGAGCAGTAGATATAATGTTCGACAAAGGCGGCTTATTGATTCCGTCATTCAATTGGTTATCTTGTTTGTTGTGATCATGTCCTTTGTGGTAATTCCGCTAAAACAAGCAAATAGGAATATTACTGCGATGAAGCTGACCAGTGTGACAATGTGATAAGCAGTGCTATCACGTAATAACTTCCATCATGTTACACGACATGTGCGATTGTGTATGGCACGTGTTACCGGTAGAGTCGAATTGTTATTGCGTTACGTTGAATGAGTAAAGCTTAATGCGCAAGTTGAGAACTAGCTTTGATACTATATTATTTTGAACAGTAACCTCTAGACGTGTTTCTAACGGAGTCGGCTGCGTTGCCTACAGTGCGTTTTAGGTGCGTGCCAGTTTGTACTCAATTTTTTTTAATTTCTCGAAAGCTCTCGTCGGGGTTCGTTTTTCTTAAAAAATGTATTTGATCTAATTAAACTTAATAATAATAATTAATTAATTAATTAATTGACGACATCATGCAGTTAATGGCACACAATTCCATTTGAAGTGACACGCAGCAATTGTTGGTGTCTATAATATACGGTACGGAATAAGATGCTACGTATAATATAATATACAAGCATACAACGCGACAACTAGCTTTATACTATTATGTTTCGTAATTTACATTGATACCAACAAAAGAAAGCATTTTGTATGAAAAATATGTTTTGACCAAGGGTTTCGGTTCGGGATCACAGATTAATTCCAATATAATTAGTACTTTATTAATAACTAACATTCTCAAATTACGTGATATCTTTTGGCATAATTTACGTAAATATTACTTAATGATTTCTTATATTTACGTGAAAACTACATATTGAATGAATCTACTTTTACGGTTTTTTTTCGCTTTTAATTGTACTTGTTTTTAAGCAATAAAATTACTGATATATAATGAGTCTCTTAGCCATCGGTTGTCGCTTCATCGAGCTATTTTGCCGGCCTATTGTCACTTCAGCTCACTGATCTATTGAGCTATGTTGGTAACTCAGGTTTAGGATATCATATTAAAAATTCTATCACGAGAGAAGCTCCGAGAATTTACACTTTTTTGTAAAATAAGAGTAACATATGATCACCCAGTCCACCTGATGGTAATTGGAAGTGTTCAATAGACATATCCTCGATTAGGCATCAAAATGCAACACAGGAAATCTGTCTATAATCTCAATAAATTAGGAATCACATTTATGTGGTTATCGAGAGGCAGGCTCATACCGGTAAGCGAAGTCCAGAGCGGCTCCCCACTAGATGTAGTGACGTCCTGGCGAGATATGTGGAAAGTCGATGGATGCTGGTGTCTCAGGAGGTGTTATATGAATGTTTTTCCATTGGAAGTTTATGTATATTAATAAACTAATATTATTATTTATGTGACGATTGATAAAAAATACTTGTGCCTTAAAATTTCATTGAAATATAATTTTAACAATAGAAAAATTACTCTGTTATATAATCACAATAGCATTGTTTAGGTATCACATGCGTATAACATATTTAAAATAAAAGTAAATTTCATTTTTATCAGAGAGAATACAATACGTAATGTAATTGACTTCTTTCAGTACATTATTTATTGACGCTCTAACATCTCTTAGAACGTCGGTCGATTAAAAACATATACAAAGAGGCACTATATAATTCAGTGAACAATTTACCTTGAAAAGCTTTTATCGGAATAACGTTACAATTGATGTATGTATTCTTAACACGTTTTATAAAAATACTAGGTAATTGCTTAATAACAGAATGCTTAAAAAAAACACTTTATATTTATACTGAGAAATTATAAGTAAGTAAGTTATAACAAAAGAGGAAATAAATGGAATTGAAGGTAGATCTTTTCGTGTAGTGGCAGTGTAGGAATATCCACTACCCCATATTATCCCGTGGATATCGTAAGAGACCACAAAGGGAAAAAGGCAGGCAACAGCGGCTTCCTAATAATAAAAAAAAACTGAGGTTGCCAACCAGCTGGCCAAGCGTGGCGATTATGGCAAATATCTCCCAATGAGGCAATCTATTGAGAAGGCCTATGTTCATCAGTGGACTTTAGTAGACTTTAACGGAAAGTAGATATAGAAACTTCCACTCGTTTGTGCAATATAAATTTCAGGCAGTATCGTATTTCTATCCGTTGTCGTTATTCTTCTTGTAAAAGCGAAGAAGATCGTGTCACTGAGAGGCTGATTTGTATTATCACGGTCTACGTCTTGATGATGTTGTTCTCCTACTAGAAACGGGGCCTGGGGTTGCGGTCCTACGGGGAGGGCCCCCGAATGGCTAGTATTTTAATCCCCTGGGAGTACGTGACTCTGGCGTGGACTCGATGCATCTTAATAGCACTGCAAGTGTGCATAGGTAGGAAGTACTGCCCCCGGAACGTGCTCATAAATAAATCAAAGAGAGGGAGAGAGAGACGGGTGTGTTGCTGGTTGCGTTCCTAACGGCGATCCCGAGACCCTTCGTGTTCGCTGACGGTGATCACTGTGGGACTTTAGGTTCTTCGGTAGGATTCCAACATAACTTTTCGCTGCCTCCGCAGCCGAAGGTATCCTTGAGGATTTCCCCACCCCGGTAAAATTAGTGTTGCTGTAGGTTCGCGTACTTAATATACAATGGTGTTGTTATGTTGTTACGTCTATCACGTTACCCTACTCTGTGATTGTCACGGAGACATACAATTACAGTACTGTCAAAATGTAACTGCCCCCTTCTAAAAGTATCACGTGGTACGCTGTGTATAATCGCGTACTGTATTAGTAGGAAACCTCATTTGGTAGGAAAGGTATTAAACGAATAAACACATGTACTCAAGTATAACTCAATCTATTTCAGAAATGGTCGCCGAGATTTATCAAGTCGGAAATTATAATATGTTATCGCATTTTAAAATATAGGTATCGCCATCTAGTTACTTTTATAAACATATACTTATATTGAAATTGAATTTTCACTGACATATTACAAATTTGATATAAACGTAAACACGCTGTTTTATTGCTGAGAATTATTAATTGCATGAGCAAGAAGGTAAGTTGAACATCACCTCTCATATTATTATTATATTTAACAATTAACCCCTTGGTGTATTTCCGATATCAGAAGTGAGATAAACTACATTTGCCACAAGCCTTTTAATACAAATAAGAGTGATTAATAGAATCAGGCGTTACTTTGCGGAAATCCATTATATTAAAGTTGGTAAAAATTACTTTGTCTACATCCGCTCAAAAAAGTAAAATGATATGTCTTACCTAGTTTGAAGAGCACCTCTCACCCTTCCTCAATTGCGTGCACTATCACCACTCCTTCCAGCTCCAATACTTCTAACACCATTATACTACGAAAGACACACCAACGATGAAAATACAACGCGTGTTTCGGCTTTACCGAGGCATCCTCAGGTGAAGTAGACTCAGCAGCGGCTTACCTCTAAGTGAGTAGCGAGCCAAATAGCTGATATTTATACACTTAAGTAGCGAGCGACCGCTAAGATAAAACATGCGACCTGACGTATGCAGCCACTTGTAAAACTAATAAAAAACCGCCGCGAAACGCCCGCCTACCCTCCAACCACGTAAACAATCGCCGATCATCGTGATCAGGATGATGAACGACCACATTGCGAGGCTGTCTGTTATTAGAAAGAAGGCTTAAAGATGTTTAAAAGAGGTGAGTTAGAAACATTTGTTTGTTCATTCAGCAATGCAACGTTACTATGATTATTTTTTAATATCTCTTACTTTTCCGGCACACATAGTCGCAGTCTTTTATTACAGGAATGTAAGGATTTAAGAGAATGGTCGTTGGCTAGGTTGTGTCCAGTATCCAATAGCTGTTTAACAAAATGGGATTTATCGGGATTGCAATTCCTATACGCAACTAGATACATATAACGTATCTCGAAGTTGCGACCACTCTGACCCACGTAAACGGCGTGGCATTCGCCACAAACAAATTTGTAAACACTCGTCTTTTAAAGAATATCCAACTTATCTTTATTATTACAGATATTCCTAAAAAAATTGTTGGTTTTGAACGCCACTTACACGCCGCTCTGACGAAGAATATTAGCTACTTTTTTCAGATATGGAGCCTAAGTAGGTCAATTTGCTCACATATTGACTAACACTTTGAGGTTGAGGTTCTTTTGAATTAAATATTTAATGAGATTTTTTGAGAAAACTTTAGAGACCGTTATTTCATAATTAACATTTTAAGCTCTTCGAGTCCGGTCAAATTAGACATGCAAGGTTACAAAAACTCGCATACAGCTTAAAATTGGTACGAATTTTCGGAATACTATTAAAAATAAAATGTAAAAAATCCTCGTCGATCTCACACTTATTCAAGGTCAAAGTTCGCAAAAATGGTTTTTTTTGCGTTTTTCAGTCAAACAGTAGCTTTTATGATAAAAATTAGATATAACAAATTGCTTGTAGATCATGCAATTATCTATTAAATTTGTACCTATTTTTCCATCTAAAAGTCACCGTTTCTGAAATATAATGATTCAAATGTTGAAAAAATTGTGTTCTTTATAATATGCACATGTTTCCACGCCACTTGTGAGGTAGTGTATTATATACATTTTTTAACTTGGTTTCCCCAGTAGGTCTACTGACCTAATTGTAATTTAGATTTATACGACCTTGGCTGAACAGCAGTCATAATAATATGACTAATATTAGTGCAAATTAATTTTAAATGATCTAAATTAAATCGTTTACTGTTTAGAATCACTCACTCCAACTCGCGTCAGTGACTCTGGGATTACATACGGCATACATACGGATAACATACGGCAAGGTGGGGAGTGATAAGAATTATCAAACACTGCTGATTGAATATCTTCTCAAATGATTGCTGAAGTAACTTCCAGGATCATAACCGTTCGTCTTTTTAACCAACTTCAAAAGAAGGAGGTTATCAATTTGAGTGTATGTTATTTTTTTTCGCAGATTGTGAACCGATTTTTATGATTCTTTTTTTTTTAAATAGGTTTTACCTCAAGGCTGGTCCCATTAAATTTTGCAGAAAAACGTCGGCTCCAAGTGGTCGAAATACGGGGAAAATTTTCACATTGTACTATTGTTTAAGGAGTTTTATATGATATCTTCGCAGATTGAGAACCGATTTTAATGATTCTTTTTTTAATAAATAATTTATATTTTAAGGGTCCACATAAATTTTAAGAAAAAATTCCACCGCTTTAAAACAGCAAATAAATAACTTCTTTTTAGCAATTTGGGGTCGGTTTTACATTTTGTTAAAAATTATATTTATTCATTTAATGTTTTTCGTATCAAGCTTGATTTAAATTTCATGATGAACATCTTGATTTAAAATTCCTGATTTTTAAAACTGTATTTTTGCAAAAGTTTTTTATTATATATAATGTAAACTGACAATTTTTAATGTTTTCAATGTAAGTAAATACTTCAAATATTGCAAATTTAAAATTTTAATAAAAAAATTAAATATATATACATTCCATGCAATGTATACGTATTTACAACAAAATCCCAGAAAATTTACAAAATTTGTCAATAAACAAGTTTAAATATGTTATTTAATAAAAACTGTACAAAAATGGTTATTATAATATCAAAGAATGCATAAATGAAGCCAGTATCGGAATTATCGGCTTCGACATGTCGAGTGACGTGCAGTTTCGTAGTCACTTGGAAGAGAAGGCAAAATTGACCTCTAAAAAGCTCGGCGTGCTCAGCAGAGCAGAACAGTATTTCATGCAGGCACCCCGCCTGCAATTTTACAAATCACAGGTTTGGCCTCACATGGAATACTGTTCCCATCTCTGGGCTGGGGCTCCCCAATGCCAGCTCCTTCCACTTGACCGCATCCAGCGCAGAGCGGCTTGAATCGTCGACAACCGAGTCCTTTCCGATCGGCTCGATTTACTGGCGCTGCGAAGAGATGTTGCATCCTTTTTAAATTTTCCTTCGCATCTACCCTACCACGGGGAGTGCTATGAGGAATTGTTCAGCCACCAAATTTCACGAATGCACATCGTGGCAAAACTTCCAATACCACACACACCATCTGGATGCTTGGCGGTCCACCACTGACTTCTCTGTGGAATAGTTTACCACCAGCGATTTTTCAGGACCGATATGACCTTGGGACCTTCAAGAATAGAGCTTACTTCTTCTTGGCAACGCACCTGCAATTCCCCAAGTGACTACGTTGTCGTCTGCTGTGGTGTGTGTACTACACCCAGCAGGTCTCGGGCCTCGGGGCATCTCCCCCATTACCCGGATCTTCCTCACAGCCCATCTCTATGGGCCGGTCATTGGGAGCCGGTAATCCGGCATTGTTGGTTATCTCGATATGTATTTAATTTAGCTAGGTCGGGTAAGTCTTCGTATAGGCGACTGCCCTATATATGACCTAGGTGTCAGAGTTGGCCTGTCAGCGGCATTGAGGGCTTTACTCGACTCTCTAATCTCTAATAGAGAGGAGTTCTCTTGGCAGAGGTTGCCCATCCGGGGGGCGAGTGTGTAGCGGCGCACAGTTGTTAAGATGTGGATGTGGCCCGTTGTCTGCGCGGTCGAACATACCGCGCGTCAACCGGACCACAAACTCTTCGATCGTCTCCATTTTCAGGTTGGCCGCTATGACGTCATTCCGGACGTAGCGACCTGCATTGACAATGGTCCTTAGTGATAAATTCTGCTGGACCTGCAACCGCTGCCTTTGTCTGCTGCTCAAGAGCGCGTACCAGGCCGGAGCGGCGTATGTTAGTCTCCGACGAATGTACATCTTGTACAGTTTAATTTTCGTTTTCCTCGGCAGCTTGGATGCCAGGACCGGACGGAGCATCGCCCGCGCACATCTGGCATTGCGGACGACGATGTCGACGTGCGCAGTCATGCGCAGCATCCTGTCAGTCCGGCACCCAGGGTAGGTTACGGCCTTCTCATACGCGATTTCATGGCCTCTTAGCTTCAGTGGTGGTGGTAGATTCCTGTAACGGCGGGTGAGTAGAGCGGCCGTCTTCCCCACGTTGACAGCCATCCTCCACTCATCCAGCCATGGTGGCAGCAGGTCCAGCAGGCGCTGCATCTTGGCAACTGCGATGTGGGTTCTTCTGGACGACGTGAAGTAGGCACTATTGTCCGCATATAGCGCCAGCTCTACGTCGTCCTCCCATTCCTGCAGTTGTCCAGCTAGCGTCGGTATATCATTAGTATACGCCGCGTACAGGATCGGCGAGAGACAGCTGCCCTGTGGTACGCCGGCTCTTATTGGCTTGACTGCGGACTCGGCATCCTCTACACAGACGTTGAAGCTTCTGTCAGCTAGAAATGACGCCACTAGCCGTAGCATAGCAGGAGGGACACTCGTTTGTTGTATCATCTTAAAGAGTAGTCCAGAGTGCCACACCCTGTCGAACGCCTTCTCGATGTCCAAGAAGACGCCCACAGACGTTCTCTCGAAGTTATATTCGGCCGATAGCAGGTGCAGCACTCTGGTCAGCTGTGTAGCTGTAGAGTGTCCGCACCGAAATCCGTGTTGTTCCGCCCGCAGTTGTATGCACGGGCGGACTCTTCTAAGAACGATGCGCTCGAATAGTTTGGCTATGTGCGGTAGCAGCGTAATCGGCCTGTAACTAGCTGCTCTACGCCTGTCCTTCCCGGGTTTTGGCAAGACGATGATTTTGCCGATTTTCCAGCTCTCCGGGAAGTGGAAAGTTCGCAGAATGCCATTGTAGAGTTTACCTATCTCTACTATTGTTCTGTTTGGCAGCTATCTGAGTGCTGCGTTCGTGATCCGGTCGTGCCCCGGCGCCTTCCTCACTTGCAGGCGGGCAATTGTCCTTCGCAATTCAGCGGGGGAAATAAACCACTCTTCTGCAAGCGGTGGCGCGGGCGACGACAGGAACTCTTGTACGCGGCTCTCCTTTTGTGTATGAAGCTCCATGAACTCCGCACTTGCTGGGTTTGGCATAAACTGCTCCTCGAAGTGCTCAGCTAAGATAACCGCTCTTCCCTTGGCCTCATAGCACTTCTCTCCTGTACTATTTATAAGTGCGCAAACGGGTGATTTTGTTTTTGTTAGCTGCCGGTTCAATTTGTAGAGCGACGCATATTCATCCTCTGCTTTCCAAATGCGCCGCTCCCAGGCCTCTCCTCTGTGGGCCTGTATTGCAACCGACAGCTCTTCCGATAGATTGTTCGGTTGTGTCTTGATTCTGGGGCAGCGCGTGCGTGCCCAGAGCTTTCTTAGCGCTTTCTTTCTCTTCCATTGCGCCATTATTTTTGGTGGTAGTACTTCACGTCTCTTAGTCATAGGTACGATCGTAGAGGCCGCGTTAAGGGATTCCGTGATCGTTCGGGTAATCCTGGTTGCAGCGGCTTCTACGTCGTCCGCTGTATTTATTGGCGCAGTGACTGGAGGTCTCTCAAGTAGATGTTGTTGGTAGAGCCTCCAGTTGATCTTGGTCTTGAAAGCTCTGGGAGGCGACGTCACTGCCCTGAGGCCTAAGGTGATTAGTAGCGGGAGGTGCTGTGTGTTCACGTCGTACAGCACCTCTACCACTATCGGGCAGTTGATGTTCCTAGTGAGCACGATGTCCAACACATCCGGACTCCGCCGGTGATCGGTTGGAATATGGGTCAGCTCTTCGGGACCTAATACGTCGTAGTTGTTTAATTCCGCACCATCGTAGAGAGCACGACCCGGCGGGGTGATCATTCTAGATCCCCATGCCGGGTGTTTCGCGTTTAGGTCCCCTGCTATACTGGTTGGTGTTTCACCTTTCATTATTGTCCGGATGTCTAAGGAGCAAAATGGAGTCCCTGGCGCGCGGTATGCTGCGCAGATACTTAGTTCCTCGCCCGCCGCCTCCATTTTTATGCCGATTGAGCGCATAGTTTGGTACTGAGGTGGTTCCAGCTCTAGGTGGACGATGTCTCTTCTTACTAGAGCCGCCGTACCTCTATAGGCGGCTCCTTGAGCGTTGACCTCGTCCCTCCTGTATATAAAATACTTCGGCAGGTTTATGCGCGTCGCAGGTCTTAGTTTTGTTTCGCCCAGCAGTATTACATGTATGTCCTGCTGTTGGGCGATAGTGCGGAGTTCATGCAGCTTCTGTTTGATTCCATCCGGGTTCCAGTATAGGAGGCGCAGGTTGTCCGGATTACACGACACCACCGTAGTGCCGAGCCAGTAGCTGCGCCAATGCCTTCATTATGGCAGTTATAGGATCAGTCCCGGCTCAAATATCTGCCAGGACTTGGCTGCCCACTTCGATTGCGATGCCAACTAATCTTTGTATGGCATCTGTCATGTCTGGGGCAGCTGTGTGTGTTCTTGGGTTTACTGTTGCTGGTATTGTACTCGGGTGTGGTGTCGGTACTTCTGCTCTCCTTTGGGTAGAGCGTGCTCTATCTCTATATGTAGAGCGGGCTCTATTTTCTGATAGAGGCCTTCCTGGCGCTCTACCCGTGCTGGTCGTCTGTTTGGTAACCTGCGCCTGGGCCATCGTTACTGCTGGGTTAGGGGTAGAGGTTGCTGCCGCAGCCTGAGGAGGTTGCTCCTTCTTCTTCTTGCTGCGCAACCGCTTCCTCTTCTTTGGTGGTAGTCTCTCTGTTGCGTTGTTTGCGGGTGGCTGCAGAGTCGCCCTGTAGTTGCTCTACTTGGAGCGGCAGCTTCCGGTGCTTCTACCTGATGCAGTGCGGGGGATGGGGGGGGCGGTGCTTGTCTCCCCCTCCCTCTAACTGTTGCCCACCCATCTTCCTGTATCTCTACATTTCGGGGGCGACTTTGTGGGACCCCCCTAGGGGCTTCCGGTTGTAGCCCCGGTAGGGTGATCCCCTGCTTCCTTGCGATCCTCCTCAGTACCGGGCAGCGGCGATCATTCGCTGTGTGGTTTTGACCACAGTTGGTACATCTTGGCTCTTCGTCTCTACCCCTTGGGCATTGACTTGCAATGTGGTTTTCTCCGCAGCGGACACACTTCACTGGCCTGAAACAGTTCGCCAATGCGTGTCCGAAAGCCTGGCAGCGGTGGCACTGGGCTGGGCCTACTCTTCTCTGCCAGGCTTCTATGGTGACTCCCTTCATATAGAGCAATTCATCAATTGCGTAAAGCTCTTTCAGCTACTCCAGGCTCAGGTGGTCCAGCTGGGCTAAGTAGAGGCATCCAGGTCTACCTCTACGAGGAGGGATTTCCTTCACGTACTTAAGAGGAAATCCCTTTGCCCTGATGGCCTCTCCTGTCTGGGTTACGTCCGTGCCCACTGGTAGCCCCCGGATGCCCACTTTGGTGGGCTTGTCCTCCTCTGGGGTGTAGCAGTACCACGACATTGATGGCAGCTTCTCCGAAATAGTTATCAAATATTTTTGTATAGTCCGGAACTCTTCCGGACTCTGAGGGGTGAATCTTACACCTTTCCCGAACGGACGAGCATTCGGCGGATGTCCTAACATCTTGTTAAGTTCCTCGAAGTGCTTCGTCCAGTCCGGGAAGCACTCGGCTACTATCGGTGGATAGCGTGCCTTTTCTTGGTCCTTGTCCGGTTTTGTTCCGGTTTCCGGTGATTTCGGTCGTGGTACTGACGGGGCAGCTACCAGTTGGGCGTAACTCGTAGAAGGCCTCTGGCCGTCAACCATTGGTAGGCCAGAGGGGTTGGTGGTAGGCGCGGGGGTGGTACCTCCGGCGAATGGGGCTAGCGTCGCGTAAGTTGTTGATTTAGTTGACCCCCATCCGTAACATTCCTCGCCTCCATCTTCGAAGTCAGCCGTGTAGCCAATACTCCTGCGATCCGGCGAGAGTAGGGGGGTAGGTTTCCGCGGACTAGGCGATTTTGGTGGTGTTCTCAGAGTTTTTGTTGGTGGTCTTGGTGTGTATTCTTCTTCTTCCTCCGGTGATGACGTAGCAGAGGAATCCGAGTGGCTGTGCGCTTCAATGCATTGCCGCTTCTCATGCAATGAAGCTTCCGTCTCCGGGGGGGGTATGACGCCTAGCCTTTTTCTTCGCCCGCTGAGGTAAGGGCTACGGTTCCTTCCCACTCGCATGCTCAGGTGCGGTGGGAGTGAGCGCGAAGCTCGACGTGGGTCCTTGGGGCGACGTAGGCTTCTTCTTGGGTATGTGGCTGAATGATGCCACGACCGTAGACCGCTCCGGATATTGAAGGTTCCTTACTAGAAGAGGCCGATCCAAAATACCCGGGCGATCCGGGGGTTTCCTAACACGGGGGGTGGGGGGGGTTCCCCCTTCCCCTTATCTGACATGTTACAGCTGTTTTGTTACACTGTTTTGTGATTGCGATTGTAGTGCCTATGTCTAAAAGTTCCCTATCTACGTTGCAGGTGCTGAGTGACAGACAAGCGACGCGCGACGTACGATACGGAACGGGTGCGAGAGAGAGAGATGACCGCAACACTTGGGCGCACTGCCTACCCCTTTCCTCAGGAAAGGGTTGAGAGAAGTGCTAGAGAGAGCACTTAGGTACGCGACTGGGCACAAAAGGCACGGAACGCACTTAAGTGCCAAGAATCTTCCTAAGGGCCGGTGACCTCGACACCTCACGGAGTATGCGGACTCGACGATCGGTGGAGTATGTCATACCGGCGGTTGTTTGGGACCACTGCTAATCCTCAAACAACACACACTTAGGAGATCCTTGGTCCCCCCTAGTGTTGCAGATGTTCTTGTTGGGCGGCGGCCGTCAATTACCATCAGGTGAGCCATATCCCCGTTTGCCCCCCCCCCTCTCCTATAAATAAAATGTTGTTTGGGTCAGACTCCAGTAGCTCAAAGTCATCACCTTGGATGACTATAACGGGCGTTTACAAACTTATTTACGTGGGTGAGACTGGTCGTAACTTCAAGACACATTGTAAAAAGCATTTAGGCGCGTACAGGAATTGCAATTCCGATAAATCCCATTTTGCTAAACATCTCTTGGACATTGGTACAACCTACCCAACGACCACTCCTTTAAAGTCTTACATACGTGTAATAAAGGGATCCGACTGTGTGTGCTGGAATAGTTAGAGATATTAAAAATAATAATAGTAACGTTGCACTGCTGAATGAGCAAAGAAATGTTTCTAACTCACCTGTCTTAAACATCTTTAAACCGTCTCTCTAATAACAAGCAACCTCGTAATATGATCCTTCGTCACCGTCATGGTGATCGGCGATTGGTTGGGTGGTGGGCGTTTCGCGGTGTTCTTTTTATTAATTTTACGGTTGCGTCAGCGAGTTGTATAAATAGCAGTTATTTTGGCTCGCAGCTCAATTACCGGTCAGCCACCGCAGAGTCTACTTCACCTGAGGATGCCTCGTCGCGTCTGGCTGGCGGTTTGACTATAGCAGTAACATCTCACTCCTTAGACGCTGTGGCTCATTGCCGGTTCAAATATTTGGCACTTAGTGTAAAATAGATGTATTTAACACCATCTATTGGAAGCTAGAAGATCTCTTTGCCACGATTTAGCTTTAGCCTTCTATACGTGATATAGTTATGCTGTAGCTATATTATGGTTGTAGGTTGGCTCGACCGAGGAAGGATCACGGTTTCACAGAATACCAGCGTGAAATAGCAACTCAAAGTTGCTGTGTTTCGTATGGTGAGGGAAGAGAATCGGAAACCCTTTTTACTGAAAACTGATGTGCCATCTTAGTCCTCAGGGGTGTCAGCGCATCTACGTTTTGATTCTTATTTGAGGATAGACGTAGATATCTATGAGAACAGCATTCACTTAGCAACAGGTTAACTGTGCTCGATTGTCACCTATATTCTATAAAAAATATCACTTGTTTTTTTAAACTACTTATTTTGTGTCCTTACATTACATTTTCATTTCAAATACACTAATATTTTGTAATTACATATAGTATAAAGCTAATTACTACTAGCGATAATGGGACTTTCAGTATTTTTTATTATTTATTATATATTTATATATTTCAACAGTGGTAGAGCCACGCGGCAGCTTTTGCTGTCGCACGGATGGGCCGGCTCGAACCGGGGTGGTACCACGACCTCACACAATACCAGCGTGAAGTAGAGGTTTACCTCTGCGTTTCGCTTGGTGAGGTGCAGGTGGCCGGAGGCCCTTTTTTACTGGAAATGAGGCATTCCATCTTAGTCTTTACGGGTGACAACGCATTTGCATTTTGATTCGCAAACGAGGATAGATGTAAATGTCTATGGGCCGCAGCAACCACTTACCATCAGGTGGATTGTGTGCTCGTTTGTTACCCTTATCCTATAAAAAATATCACAATGTTATGGAGGTTTGTTTTTATCCAAAAACGCGTATTTTAAAGTCAATAACCTACGCCCTCTATTCATAAAACGTTAAAAGTTTCAGTAGTTTCGCACACGTCGTATTCTTTCGCTTAATTCAACGGATCACGAAACGAACTCTTACATATTATTTTGATTCGATAGGTATGTAGTACGTAAAAAAAATTGTAAGTTTCGGGTTGAAAATACTTTTATGTGATTAATTGCAACTTTCCTTTCATACTTTTACGGGCTTAGGACCGGCAAAATTACTTTCCTTTTTCATTGGAAAGTAATTGTTTAATTTTGTAAATTTTTTCCTGCAGTGCGAAAATAATAAATTTAAATGACTTACAAGAGTAGATACGTAAAATAATTTTGGCGTACTTAAAAAGTAGTAATCAGCTATTTACAATAACTAAATTATTGACAGTATATACTTATATCTACGCATGCACTTATTTACACTATCACTGACCAACAAGTATTTTAAAAGTTGTTTGAAATGTACACCTTCATTGTCGATGCAAACATGCGCACGTTTTATTAAATTGTTTTTCACTGAAAATAAAACGTCTTGCCGTACATTATATCAAAAGCGTTTGTTATGCATTACTTTAGATCCTGCATATTGGTAGGCTCACTCACATACTAAAATAATTTTGGCGTACTTAAAAAGTAGTAATCTGCTATTTACAATAACTAAATTATTGACAGTATATACTTATATCTACGCATGCACTTACTTACACTATCACTGACTAACAAGTATTTAAAAAGTTGTTTGTACACCTTCATTGTCGATGCAAACACGCGCACGTTTTATTAAATTGTTTTTCACCGACAATAAAACGTCTTGCCGTATACTATATCAAAAGCGTTGTTATGCGTTGCTTTAGATCCTGCATATTAGTAGGCTCACTCACATACACAAAAACTTGAAAAAAAACATAAAAAAATCCATTGGTGGCAGATCAGGTGAGCGTGGAGGTCAAGCAACTGGGCCACCGCGACCGATCCATCGGGTGCCAAACTTCTCAGTCAAGTATGGTGGCGCGCAGTCCTGCTGAAACCATAGCTCCTTCAAGGTTGTTAATGGAACATCGTCCAACATCGTATTTAGCATCATGTGGTTTAAATCCGATTCACCTGTGATGCCTCCTTCGATAAAAATGGTCTAATCAGTTTATCATTCAGTATTCCCGGCTACACATTTACACGAAACCTATGTTGACAGGAATGCTATTTCGTAAGTTTGGGGTTCCGAATTGACCACCAATGTTTATTGTGCTGATTGAATAATGCGATTCAGGTAAACAGAATTTCGTCCGAGGACAACACGTTCGCATCGGGGTTTTCCAACACCCAATAGCAAAATGCCATCCTCGGTGCTCTATCGATCCTCATCAACACCTGGGTCTTTATGTAATGGTAGAAGTGCATATCAACTGAGCGCACAGTCTTCAATGCGCAATCTTTTTTTAATTATTTTTTTTGTTCATTCACCTACTTATTCTGCTATATTACAAAATTACCTTGTATAGTTTTACATTTAAGTTTCTGCTTTAAATAACGTTACTGTACCATTAAATATCGTATCGCAATATCGTAACGTTTCACATTAACACAGAATATTATTATACAATTTACGCGAGCACAGTTAAGGTTAACTTGTAATCGTTATTTATTCAAAGCCACAGTGACTGCAGTTCACGCTATGACAACGGAATTCATTAGCGTGAGCCACGGAAAGGCACAAAGATATTTTCTAAGATTTATGTGCATGAGATTTTGAAAGTTTCTCCGAAATTTTTAGGTAAGTTATTCGAAGCATATAATTTAACATTCACCTTTTATACGAGGAAATTAGGTCAGCAGGTCTAACTTCTGAATCGTCGGTTATGGGTACACTAGTTGGAAACATAATCAATGTTAACACGATCTTTAAATTACTATGTTATTGGATCGTGAAGTCCACATAAATTTTATCTTCTTTTAGAATTACTTCTGCTTTATTATATACCATTGTTTATACAGTTTAAGGTGACAAATGAGCACACATTAAATAAAACAAATTTTACGTATTTTAGAGCGTTTAATTTAAAATTTTTATTCCTTACATTTCAGGTGTTTTACAGCACCCAAGGTTACGGGGGAACTGAGGTGTTTGATATCTCGATCTCAAAGTCAGCTAGGCAACTTTTAGTTTTTCAATATCAATTTTATGAATGAAAAAGTTAAAACTAAGCGCAATAAAATCCGTAAGAGTAGTTTTATTTAATGTGTAGAATTTACGTAGGTAAATTCAAGAAATCATTAAACAAGCATACAGTCCACCTGATGATAGTCAATACTGTGTGACAAGAACATCTGGATACATGTGATTCTGTGGCATTTACAGGTGGCGTATGTTCAGCAGTACACTATTGTCTTATTTATGTTCATTTTTAGACGCTGATTGGAAAACATTGTTGAGGTCATTGAGCATTGTGATAATTCCCACTAGGGAGTCTGTCATATTGAATGTAGTATCGTTGGCAAATCGAAGGTAAGTGATATGTTCGCTATTGATTCTGATACCGTTTCGTTTCTAGTTCAGTAGCTTAAGTACGTCTTTTTTTGGAAATATAACGTCACCTTGTCTAATATATCTCTGCAGTTGGACAGGTTTGTGCTCTAATCGTAGCCCTACTGTACAGGCAATTTAGCACTTTTTTATACCTACAGTGAATCTGGCAAAAACTACACATGCATTGTTTTATTACTGTTATTATTTCGTTCCTTTTTACTATTATGTAGAAAATAGGAGAATAAAATATAATGTTAGTTTTGTTTCATTTACATAAACACAAAAATAATCTGTTTTAGTTTAATAATGTATTAGTAATGACATTACTTGATTTGCCGGCATGAGTGGTAAAAAGCGAAGAGCGTTTTTTTATAGGATAGGGGGCACACGAGCATGCGTCTCATCTGATGGTAAGTGACTACCGCCGCCCATGAACTACTGCAGCACCAGGGAAACCAGGGGAATCGCAGATGCATTGCCTTTTAAAATGGACTAGGCTCTTTTCTTGTCCTGTTTGTTGTGTCCCTAAGTCGTATCGACCCGGAAAAATCGCTGATGGTAATCGATTCCACAAGGAAGTCGTGCGAGGAAGAAAACATCTTCTAAATCGCAAAGTGGTAGATCGCCAACCATCCAGACGATGGGAATGGTATCTGTATTTCTGCCGCTATATGTGTTCGTGAAATTTGGCGGCTGGGATTAATCCGAACATCTCCTCAGAGCACTCCCCATGGTAAATGCAAGAGAAAATGCAAAGGGATGCAACAACTCTTCGCAGTGCCAATAAATCGAGCCGATCGCAAAGGACTAGGTCGTCCATGATTTGAGCCGCTCTGCGCTGGATGCGGTCAAGTGGAAGGAGCTGGAACTGGGGTGCCCCTGCCCAGAGATGGGAACAGTATTCCATTTGAGGCCGAAACTGCGCCTTGTAAAGTTGCAGGCGTTGTGGCGGCATGAAATACTGTCCCGCTCTGCTGAGCACTCCAAGCTTTCTCTTCCAAGTGACCACGAAACTGCACGTCACTCGATATGTCGACGCCGAGAATTCCGATACTGGCTGAGGAAACAAGGCGAGTGCCTTGAACCTGAGGAGATACGACAAAGGGGTTCTTTTAAGCGGTAAACGCGGAAACTTGTGAGGATTAAACTGGGCTACATTTAGTCGCCCCCAATCCGAGGCTTTGTTCAGCAAAGACTCGACTTCAGATACAAGTTTGTTCCGGTACTCGGCGATGTTTTCCCGAGAAATATTGGCACGGCCGGTGTATAGAACATTACCAGTGCTGTCATCCGCATAGCAATGAATGTTACCAGTTTGCAACATATCATTAATATGCAGAAATTTATTAAATTTACTCGAGTATGCATTTCCGAAACTTTTGCGCAGTTTATTTGTTATGTAATCTCATTCCATTAAAATAATCAATGTGCAAATTAAACTTCCATAAATGAGCTTTATCGAAAATCAAATACCACTGAATACCACATTTTGAATATAAAGCTTTCTGCTTGGAAATTGTTGTATTGGATTCGATGTTTTAAAGTACAAATTTTAACATACCTCTTAATTTTAGTTTTAATATTAGATTCTACGCCTATATATAGGACGTCTGCTTGAAAATTTTTACACTAACTGCGAAAATAATTGTTATCTACAAGATTAAACATTAGCTTCTTGACGATTTTACTAAAGAAATGTTCCTTTGAAGTAAAGACACCGCGTATCAGCGGTGTCAGAGAATTTACTACTCCATGTCATCCCATGGGTGTAATCCCACGGAAACGAAACAGAAATTGGCATTTTCCTAATAACAAGTCAAAGTAATAAAATATTTTATTTAACGACCCATATGCCGCGCATGCAATTATAGAAAATATTCCCATTATTAGGTAAACTTTTGAGAAGGTTTAAGCATTTAACTAAGATAGGTGGTAATAAATGATGAATAAAAATAAAAAAATACATTAGCCGTGTGATGGTGGCATTAGAAATACTATCACCCAAGGCAACTATGCGAAAAACGTCGAAAATGAAAAATAAATCAAATTAAACGCGATTAAAATCGTAAATCTAGTTTTAGTCAGAATGAAATTGAGTTAATGAAGTTATGAAACTTGAGTTGCAATAAAATTTTATAGGTTAATGTTCAATTACTGATCCAGATGATAGATATTAGATAAAATGGAGGTTAGATAAAACAATATTTTGAATGGTTTTACATAAATTCTATACTTTAAGCTTGATATAGACACAACCCCCTTCACATATAGACCGAAGAGTATTAAATGTATCAAAAAGTCATTGATTCCGTAGAAATTTGGGCGGTGCTACAGAACTTTTGAGACCAATGCGTGCTATAGATTAACGATATATAGAGCAGAACGTGGGTAGCAGATGCAGACTAACGGATTAGTAAGCTAAAGTGGTAATAGGCCAACTATTTAACATGACGAACGATTCTGGAGTGGCAGCCGTGTTACCGACATACGGAGTATAGAACGGCAGTCAGCAGGTAGGCATTTAATGGATCCATCAACTCTCTCAGAAACTGTACTTTTCGGCATTATTGATAGTAATCCTATGTTCAGGAGTGGACTTCTAGACTGTTATGGTCATGATGATGATCTTTGAGGTATAACTTGCTTATTAAAAAAGAATCATTGAAATTGGTTCATGATTGACCAAAATGTCAAGTAGTGTGCACTTAAGTACTTAAAATAATCGAATTAAAAACCTCTTCATTGTATGTAATCGGGTACGAGTTATTCATAAAGAGTCATAGATATTGTGTGTGTACACAAATTTAATATCGTATGTTAGAGATGCTGGTAAACTCAGTATTTTTTATGTAAAATGAAACATATCTGTCATGCACAAGGTCTTTCAACAATATTTATTACTGAGAACCTATAAAAAGATGAATAATATCGAGCAATATGCATGGGGTGATAAAGAAGATTTATTTACTGTTTATATTATTTTAAAATATAATATATATATCCCGCTCGAAGTTAAGATAGCAATACTTATCTAGTTATGGTCTAAAAAGCCTTTTTTACTTTGTGAATTTCTTAAAACCAAATGCCCCTAGGTCACCACTTACTTTCGATGATTGTCACCATAAATTGAGTGTCTAGCTCTATCTGCTATTTCTTCAGCTTACATAAATACTTACTAACTAGCTAACTACATTTAGTTCATTTTGTATTGTCAAAATGATCACTTATCAACCAAACACATTTCATTGGCCTATGGTACATACTTACATAAATACCTGATGAACAAAATGGGATAAACAAATAAAACACTATGTTAAAGTGACATGGTTTATTAATTATCAATATTTTCACTTAATTCTCTCATTACTACGTCATCCAGAAATTCTGCTGGAGCAGAAGTATTTTCTTGATACCATATAGGGTTGTAAAAAGAAGTAACACAAACAAAATGGCACAGTACACAACAAGATGCAAACACAACAACGAAGAACTGCGCCGATGCAAATTGCAGAACTGTCAAATGTCAAAAAAATCCGTTTCATTCGTCCGCACTCGATGACATACTGAATGATTAATTTATTTTATTATTATATTATTTTATATTAATATCTACTATACAAATACAAATAAATAAATACTTACTGATTAAATGAAACATAAAATAATGTATAAAACTCAGAAACAGAGTTAAATAAAGTAAAGTAGCAGTGTATAAAATGGAACGACCTAGAAAAAGGGTAGTTGAGATGCGTTCAAAATGTATAGTACGTTTACCCTTGACGTGGAATAAGCTTATAGAAATATGTAAATATATTTTTTCCTGCCTTTCTTTTAACATTGTGATAATCGTAATTAATTAACAATTCAATTAGCTGCATTTTAAGATTTATTTCATTTCTATATACATTGTCAGGTGAAAAATAGGCATTGTTCTTTGTTTAAATGTTTTGCTTTGTAAAAGCTATAGAATTATATTTTATTAAATGAAATAACACAGAACTGCTAGACTGAAATAACACAGAAGACTTTTGACTGTGTTCACTATGAGAAAAATGAAATAACACAGAATACTTTCGACTATGTCCACCATGAGACATTAATCAGGAAGCTACATCATTATGGTGCAAAAAACATAGCGCTTAAACTTATTATGTCATATCTAACTAATAGAACGCAAACAGTTATTATTAATGAGAGCAGTTCATCCGGATCGGTAGTATCTATTGGTGTTCCGCATGGCTCAGTTCTTGGCCCTTTTCTGTTTTTAGTTTATATTAATGACTTACTTTAATTGGTAGGGAATACCCATGAAAAAGTATTATTTTCTGATGACACTTCGCTGATTTTCCGACTTAAAAGGCAAATATTGAAATATAACGAAATGAATAATGCTATATTAAAAGTAGTATGCTGGTTTAACGTCAATAATATGCTTCTGAACGGTAATAAAACGAAATTTATTTAACTCACCACATCTAACGTTCAATAGGTGAATACCAGTGTGCTTTTAAATGGGGAGAAGCCGGGCCTTGTTTAATCCACTGTTTTTTCTCGGATTACAGTCGACGCGAAGCTTCAATGGGGTCCTCGTATATTAAAACCAGCTACCAAACATAGTTCTGCAGCATATGCTGTAAAAATTATTAGAGGCCTTACATGTATTGAAACAACTATATTAGTTTATTGTCGTTATTTCCATAGTATAATGTCATATGGAATCTTGCATTGGGGGTAATTCGACTGACATTGAACCTCTCTTTCTTTTGCCAAAAAAAGTCATAAGAGCAATTTATAACCTAGATATGAAGGAATCCCTTAGAGAAAAATTTAAAGCAATAAAAATATTAACTTTGGTCTCTCAATATATTTATGAGAATTTAATGTATGTACACAAAAACAAAAATAGTTTTATTAAAAATAGTTATGTACATTCTGTTAATACTAGGAATAAGCACAAATTAGTTATACCAGTTATTTGACTCTAAATAGTCAGTAATTATTCCTTCATGGGACAATGTTTACACTTTTACAATAAAGTCCTAGGAAATATGCAGACCTTAGCTACAAAAGTTTTAAAATATTTATTAAGCAAGAATTGTCTGGTAAGGATTATTATACTACTAAAGAATGCATGACTGATAATAACCCCTGGTAATGAGGTGATCGCTACCATGCTGTTTCTAAATGTTTTCATAACAATTGTATAATATATTATATTGTAAATTGTTCTTGAAAAAGAAAGTCCCGCTTTGTCATTTAATGGTTCTTACCAGGACAGAGGTTTTTTCCGAAGCAGTGTTAAAACTGTAATCTTTATTGAATACAAACGATTATATTCTATTCTGTGCCAGAAATCAAAATACATACATAAAACACCTGGATTTTTTGTAGACAGAATCTATTGTATTTAAAGACCTTTTTTGTTATGATTATATAGTTAAGCTACTTTAACACTTGTTCAGAAATTAGAGAAAAATACTTAATTCCTTGTTCACAGATAAATATGAATCCACAAATAGATTATTCTAGCACGTAATGAAACTTTACGGTCCCGACACGTAATAATGCTGAGCGGTTCAGTAGCTGTATTTTAACTGAATTAATTTATGTTTATTTTTGTAAGTAGTGTCACCTAATAGTAGTGCTATAAGAGAATTCCTTGCCTTATTTCGTCTTGTAGGTGTGGTAAGAGACAACTATGGGAAATGCCAATAGTCTTTACGGCTACTGTCAACCCATCAGGCGGAAAACCCATCTCCTTAGACTAGGCGTAAAATACTCACACCGGTGACAGAGGGCAGCGAACGTCTGGTGATGTAATCGTCAGTCTACCTGCCAACCGTTAAGGGATCAGCGATGAAATGCATTTTGTACTCCAGTGCACTATTACAGCACTAAGGCGAGTCAAAACAAGTAAATTAACCAAAAATAATCAGGTTATTTGATACTAAAATATTACATTTTAATAAATCTATAGTACACAACAAGAAGTGAGTATTACTTTATTCATCTTGTGTAGTTAATTGTTTAGTGGCTATACAAACACACACGCACATATGCACACACACACGTATATAATGAACAATTTGAATTTCTTCTTTTATATATTTTTGTTAACATCTAAATAGTGAAAATTTATTATCAGTATAAAGTAGTTTATAGGCAGTACTTAATTACAATAGCCCCTCCTTAATAGCATTTTATGTTAACTACCTAAATCTTTGTTTAATTATTTAATACTCAATAGTTATGCCACTATTATATGTGGTTACATGGAATGTCGACACGAGCGCGTGTAAAATTAATTAATTACATGGAGATTAACCCTTATTACTAAGCATGTTTGTTTAGGCGTTTGCTTTGTAACCCATATTTTATTAAGTATGAAAGAAGCTTAAGGTTGAAAAGCTTGTGTTAAAATCTTGTCGTAATAAATATACTAATGTAGTAAGGTCTAATTTTTTTTATAGGATAAGGGTGACAGTCGAGCACACAGTCCACCTGATGGTAAGTGGTTGCTGCGGCCCATAGACATCTTCATCTATCCTCCATTACAAATCAAAATGTAGATGCGTTGTCACCCGTGAGGACTAAGATGGAATGCCTCATTCCCAGTAAAAAGGACCTCCATCACTCACCAAGCGAAACGCAGAGGTAAACCTCTACTTCACGCTGGTTTTCTGTGAGGTAAATAAAATGTATATATGTAAATAAAATGTAACTATGAGTTCTGTTCTGTTAATTATGTCAATAATACCAAGCAAGTATCAAGTAATTTTCATTTAAAATATTCTTTCTTCAACCAAAACTTTAAGCTGTATACTCCGTTACAGCTTATTAAATGTTCATTGGTTAAAATAGGTCTTCCTCATAGATAGCCTCATAGGGGGGATATTTACTGTAGTTGCCATGCTTGACAAGACTGTTAGCAATCTTAGTTTCTTTTTAAGTAGTTATTAGGAAGATGTTGCTGTCCATCTACCTCCTCTATGCTTGGTTCCTCTGCCGCCTCATACGACACCCATGGGACGATATGAGGTATTGGATATTCTTACACCATAACTATACGGTACAACATATACACATAAATAACATTTTTAAGTATATAAAAGGACTATATAAAAAACAACTAATGAAAGTTGTACAACTGATCATCACTACGTGTTTGAAGAGCTCCGGTACGAACTTTTACTTATTTCGTGTAAACAGGCGCGGTCCGAAGGGGAGGGGTCACACGGGACATGCCCCCGTTAAAATCGTACACGTCAAATTGAAAAATCTTCTAAAAATTACTGAGAGTCTTCGATATAATTACTTATCAAGGAAATGACGATTAATATTTTCGGAGGATTGTTTGTATTCCTCTGATAGATAGCATAAAAACTAACCTACAGGACCGACTTTCTGCGAATACGATGAGTCTGTTCGGATTAGGCATTTTTATGCCAATATCTGAATATACAGAAGAAGATCTTCTTAATTTGAAGAAATTATCAGAATGTTATTCCCTTTTTTTGAGCGTTCCTGCTGTCACTCTCGTTACAGAGTCCGAATCAGCTATGGATTTCAAAGTGGAAACAAGAGCTCAAAGAAAATACTGATACAAAATTTCCTATGTGTGTGGTTTCTACAATCGAAGTTAGCGACGACGATCTCAACCCAAATATAAATATAAAAATTATACATGATAGAGCCATGTTACTTTCATGTATGTACTATATTAATAGTATACTTGTAGCACAATTGGGACGACTCGACCGGGCAAGGACCACGCTCTTACAGAATGTCAGCGTTAAATAGCAGCTCAATGCTGCTGTGTTTCGTATGGTGAGTGTAGAGAACTGAAGACCCTTTTTACAGGAAAAGAGGCATTCCATATTAGCCCTCACGGCTGGCAACGCATCTGCATTTTATTTACAAACAAGGATAGATGTAGATGTCTATAGGCCATAGCAACCATCAGGTTACCATCAGGTGGACTGTATGCTCGCTTGCCACTCATGGAAATTCCGCTCAAGACTAATACTGCTCGTGGCAAGTAAAGCAATAAGATAAAGGTGATCCCTGCCACGCTATCCGTGAATTTCTGCAACATCAGGGGATTTCATTCAAACTTTAACGAAGTCCACTAGGTACCATCTGAAGACTGTGAAGCCGACCTTGCTCTTTATAATTAAGACGTAGGTGTGCTCTCCGGTCGATACTTCTCTTCTATCCGGGGTACAAATTATAACACTTATACCTCGGGCTGGAGTTAGCGTATACGTCAAAGAGGGAGCTATTCTCGACGACTCGGCAGTCTTGAAGGTCAGCGACGACCATCGCGTCTACAGGTGCATCTATAGGTAATGTCGACACAGACCAATTAATCGACTACGTCCAAATCGCTGCAGACTATGCTAACATCGCTGCAGACTGTGCTACAACCATACCATCTGCAGAGATCGTGATCCTTAGTGATTTTAACGGCCACCGTGCTGGATGGCTTGGTTCTCGTTTAAACGATCATGAGGGAAGATCTATTTATGAATTTGTCGTGGCGTATGGTCTGACACAAATGGTTACTTCACCTACGCGGATTCTAGATGTGCAGGATCGTGCACCTTCCCTGTAGGACCTTCTGCAGACCTCTCATCCGGACGGATATCAGATTTCCGTCGACGCCCCTTTTGGCTCTTTGACTATTGACTATTGTGCCACACTCCCATTGCGGTTGCGTTCTGCAGACCACCGCCGTGTTTGGTACTATAAGTCGGCCGATTGAAACAGGATGCGGTCTTTTTATGCATCCTTCCCTTGAAGACAGTGGCGGGTATGCTTCTCGGCGGATGATACTAATGTAATTCTGACGCTGATGTCGTACTTCAGGGTATTAACTTTATTCTTTCATTTGTGGTAACTGGTTTGGTCGCTCCTGTAAAAATGCATCGCGCTATAATAGAAGAACTTCACCAGTAATGTTAAAAAGAAGTATAATTTCGCCTTCAGGTCGGTACGATACAGTTTACACTGCGTTCGATGCGCATATCCCTACTTTCCTTAGACGTCAGATCGAGTAGACCTGATGGAGTTCCTCCAATTGTTATGAAGACGTGTGCTCCCTAGTTAGCACCGGTCGTAACGTGTCTTTTCTAAAACTCTTTCTCCCTAGGCGTAGTATCGAACTCAAATAAGATAGTTTTAGTGCACCAGATCCCTAAAAAATAACAGAAAATCGAACGCTCAGACCTATTCGACTTGTTCTCCAAAATATTGAAAATCATTGTGAACTGCCAGTTCATGAGGTTGAGGTTCACCAACTAAAAAGTGACCGCCAGTACGATTTCAGTCAGGGTTGCTCAGCTGGTGATCTTACTTGCATACTTGACTCATAAATCGGCGAAGGCAGAGAGGGAGACCTTGGCCGTTAGTTTGAACATAGCGAACGCCTTCGGTCGTTTTTGGCACAAAACTCTTCTTTCAACGCTCCCTTCCTATGGGCTTCCCGAGATTTGTGGAACTGAATGAGCAGTTTTCTTCAGATTGGAGCAACTAAGTTGTAACAGAAGGTGAATGCTACATTTACAAGTGTACCAGCCAGGCTAATCAACCCTAAGCCGTTATAAATTATGTACCCTGCTGCTACCATAACGCAAAAGGTGAAGGTCTGAAGAAAACATTTATTTCCTAATTACCCTCGGCTACTGAGATACTGCGAGCTGCATATCGATGCGAGTTAATTTGACGTATATATTTAACGCTCTAATATAGAAACAAGAAACAGCCGCAAATATCATCAGCACCGCATCGTCTTCACACGCCGGCTAACTTAACGCATCCGTCCACCATTTTCAAGCCGTTTCTTCAACGCCGCAGCTACGCTTCTTCTTGCTGTTGCAAGAAGATGTGGTTGGAGATGTGTCCCATGCCGCCGCCACTCGCCGATTACGCGCTCGCGCTTTTTTTTGCGCCCGAAGCAATTGGAAAAGGGATACCCTTTATGTAGGGAGATGGAAAATGAATGCCTAACGGGGGAACCTAAGTGATACCCTCTAAAAACCGCCTTTGGGGTCTGGCAACCTGTTTAAAGCTTTTTATGCCGTATCGGAAGCGACCCTATTTTGGGAAAAGATGGCGCAGGCAGCTACGAGCCGCTGAGGGAGTGCCTACGAAGGCAAATTTATTATGAATATTTTAATTAGAGTTGGCCTGAGCCGCCAGGAGGCAGTTCAGGTCGTTTGACAGTTTATTAGGCGGGTCCGAGTGAGAGTTTCTCGGCCTGCGGACGCGATATCGAGAGGGGGGTGGGGCTGCATAAGTAGCTGCCTCACGAATAAGATGATTGGAGTGTGACTATGAGGCTTTGAAGAAGTTCTCCGAGAGTTTTTTAAGAAATTGTTGAATTGTAGGGAGCTCTAGGTCCCGATGAAGGTCGGCATTA